>VXBO01011378.1:404825-522289 GCA_013400135.1 Rhinoptilus africanus | reverse complement strand
CCCCCCCCCCCAATCCCCAATCCCCAAAAAACCACCTCTGTAGCTGTTTAGCATTTATTTGGTGTTATTTTGGGGAGAAAACCAACCTCCTTAATAAGAAATACCTAGGTGCTTGTCACCAGCCAGATTAGCAATTTTTTCTCAAGACGAGCATTTAATTTAAAAGAAAACATATTTTTAAAAACTGCTTCAGAGGAGAAGGAACAAGCAATCCCCAGTCGCTGTAGGGGTGATTCTGCCAACCATGAGTGATGTGCTCTGCCTCAGGTAGACTTACTGTGTCTCACCAAGCATGCAGTAAGGCTTTGAAGCAGAAGATTAGCCTCAGCAGGGTGCCTAAGATAACTAGATACGCATGAGCTTTGAGAGGAATTATGATCTTCCGGCAATACCTAACATCATAGACATTTTTGGAAGATAAGTTTTCTCTTGCTTGCTATATTTTTTTTGTAAGCAGGCAATACATATTAGTTTGCACCATGACTCTGATGTGTTTTGTAACTTGTTGGTTTTTGGTGGGTCTTGGATTGGAGTTGCACCTAACAAATGAGCAGCTGGATGCAGGAGCCTGTGTTAACAGCAGTGTTAGGACTGCAGAATTTGAGAGGAAGGAAGTAGATTGTCATGATGATCAACGTTTGAAGGAAGCACTTAGGAGGAACTGCAAGGACTAATTTCCCCTGATACGAGACCGCATGGTGGGAGCAAGGAGGGGATGTACCCCACTGCCCAGGCTGAGGTGGGGTAAAACTGCATTTCTGTGCTTCATGGCGTCGCTAGCACTTGGGAGGAGTATTCACAGGGAAAACCGTAGGAGAAATCCTGGCGATAGCTGCTATTGTTATCATGGTTCTCTGAATTGTTCCTAGACTCACACTGCTGAAACTTCTTGGCAGTCTTCCACGGCAGCCGGTTCTTTGCAGGAACCATGCTATCTAGGACAGTGGGTTAAATCACTGGTGGTCTTGCACATTGGAAGATGTACAACCACATGAAGTGGTGGTAAAGAACAGACATGCAGACACATGTTTATGGGCTGGTGCGTGTCAGCATCTGTGGGCCAGTGCAGTCCATAGGCAGCCCCTGACTCCCCTCCCCAACCAAGCTGGCTGAGGATTGCAGGTGCTTTGTTTATGTTGATCCCCAGTGCTGGAGTTTTTCACCACTACCACTTTCTACACTTTCAAGAACTGAAATAGCGGCAGGGACAAGATCATTCTTCAGGGATTTTTTTCCCTGCAAAAGCTTATGAAGCTCTTCACTTTAAGAAGCTTAGTGAAGCTGATAGGGTGTGGAGAATGATGGCCATCAAGTACAATGCTGGGTCCAAGCTACTTGGGACATAAGAGTTTAGTGGATCTTGAAGAGCACTGTCCCTGAACCGTATGCCTCTCTTATTTATAGCACAGATGTTTACTCTGCACTCTGAAAAATTCTGGAGAAACTTTCAGAAGTTTTGACTTACAAGGTATAGAGCTTTCTAAATGGAATTACATATATGGAAAATAGCGTCACTAATAAAGAAGTGCCTGCTCCAACCATTAGGCACAATTTCTATTGCTTTATTACAGCTTCTGGTATAGTATATTTAGGTATGCGCTGATTTTCATTGAGACTTATATTTTTTTAGGCTATAGATGGATAGTTATATTTAATATCCGTATAGGTACTGACAATTTCAGATACAGTAAGGAAGCCAACACCTAGTGGCTACTCTCCCAGGTTTACCCCCTTGCAACTATTTGAAGCCGTACAATAACTCACTGAATAAACAGAAGGCGCTTGAAACTGTTCACAAAGAGTGATAACTGCACTGAAACATGTTTTAAAAACTTTTTTTAAGTACTTTTAAAAGTACTTCGTAAATAGGCTTCATCCTTGAATAACTGTCACTTTGCAAGTGATTTGAGTACTCTTAACTAACTAAGCTTAACTTTATTTATTAGGCTTCTTTTATATTTTGACAAACTTTTAAAAGTAATACAGCCACTGCAGAAATTGTTTTAGTTGTTGTTTGAAATAGTATCTTTTCGAAATGATACTTGCTCTGTTGAAGTTACATTTAGCAGGTGAACCAGCAAAACTTCTTTCTTCCCTGAATTCCACTTTCTTATGCTTATAACAGTTCTCATAATTTTCAGTTCATTTTTTGTTCTTGTACAATGCTAAAGAACCTCTTAGCACACAGTGCTTAGGTATACCTGTTAATATAGTAAGTTACGTTATACGCCAATGTGAAAACAAACTCATGTTGCATCGTTTCTCTCTTGTATCAGCCCTGTATCAAAAGTAGTTCACAAGCAAAGGGAGGAGGTTGTGGTAGGGAACATGGGAAACCTGGGCTCTCTTTCCAATTCCACTGCTGCCGCAGGCCATGCGAGTTGCTTTTCTGAAATTGAAACTGGAATTTGACTTCCAAGGAACTTTGAAAGTTTTCACCCGCAGCAACAAATTCTACTCTGAATTTGATCAAAAAACCTAATACTGATAAATTTTGCAGAGCACTTCAGAAACTATATAGTTCCTATAGCTGGGATTGCTGTCTGCCTGTTTCCCAGGCTTAATTGCTCTTACATCTCTAGGTGCTCACCTTTGGACTGCAGATTGGCATCTGGAATACCCAGTTATTGAGAAGCTGAGGAGCAGGCAATGAGTGTGTTTTTCCTTTAAACAAAGAAAATTGAAGTTTTCCTGAGGAATGTTTTGGTTTTACTTGAAATTTTGAAGAAGTTTCGTTGAAGTTTGCCTTTCAATTTTCTATTTTAAAAATGCAGAAAATTCGTTATCACCTTTGCTGATCAGCTTTCATAAATCTCACTTGCATTTGTCACTTGTCATAGGGTTTTTAATCTTTTTCAGTGGGATGGTGAAGAGATTGCTAAAGGTTTTGGGGTTTTGTTTTGTTTTGTTTTGTTTTCTCCCCCTTGTACCATGTTAGCAAGCCTAGCATTGACAAGGCAGTTTATCTGCTTTATCTGGTACCTATACTGAGAGAGTCCAAGCTTAGTCTAAAACGTGGTTTCTTATATGTAGCAGGATTTCAACAGTGTTGTATGGTTTTCGGTAAGCACATTTTCTCTGTCTTGTTTTATGATTCTGCTGTGCCACTAAGAACATAGGGGCAATAGAAGAAGATCATGCTTGAAATTGTTGATCTTTATTATCACTTCTGTCTAGGTATGAGGTTTCGCTATATAATTGTATAGCCTATATATTGTTCCATTTTGTTACCAGTAAAGGGTAATAGGATATAAAATAATGTGAAATCGGTATCTGTTGTAATAGGATATTTTTTTCTCATTTTCCTTACATATGTATGATACATTTTAGGTATGGGAAAATTGTGTCCACAAAGGCTATTTTGGATAAGACAACAAACAAATGCAAAGGTATGTATGTCTGCCTTTATATTACGTTCACCTGAAAGATGTAATCGATTCTGTAAAATACACTGCTGTTTAATTTTAAGTGCTTTCAACTCCCTCCCCTTTCTTATTCCTAAACTAGTTTTATTCTTGCCCAGGGTCAGTGTATTCAGTACATTTGTTTCCAGCGGAGCTGGCAGACAGCCTGTGTCAGTGGTGCAGCCAAGCCGGAGTGAAGCTGCCACGCACAGTGCTGGCTGGCAGTTCACTTCTATTTTAAAAACAAAAATGGAGTTAAAAGCAGCTTTTCCCCTTTTTGCCTGGAGAAACTAGGGAAGCTTATGGAAGACCATTCAGCTGTACTAAACATCTCAAAAAAATTATATATTTTGGAAATCAGCTCCATTGATTAGAGTAGTTTAAAGCAGCATTTAATTACGTGTTCCAATCCTCTAATTGTGTTTTGTTATATGCAATTGAATGTATTGGGAGAAAAGAGAGGGTTCGTTTTCACCGAAGTAATTGCAGCAGGAAAAAAAAAATCTTAAGAGTCCTTTAGATAAGCTGGATACGTCAGTTCAGTGATTTTCGTCACTCATTGCCGTTACAGTGAGGTCATATCCCAGCAGTGTGCATGGTGGGAGAAGGTGTGGTAGCAGACACTGAAATACCAGATTTCAGGCTTTCTTTTTCACAATTAAGAGGATAATTTCTAAGCGAAATGAAGGATTAAGTCAACTGGTTTAGCAATGTTAATAACCGTAAAGCTCATGAATGAACATAAAGCTGATGGGCAGAGGCAGGAGAGGAGAGTTCATCATTAATTGAGATGCAGTTTTTCTGCAGAAGCTGGAAGCAGTGCAGGGGCGTAGCTTCTTAGCTCCCCATCTTAAGCAATTAAGGGGGTCCTGAGAGTTCAGAAACAGAAATTCCTAGAATTTTTTTTCCCAGCTTGTATGCAGGTGTCATTTAGGTAAGAGCAGACATCCTTTTCAGTTATTTTAATTCATTAATACCCGTGACAGCACTTAACTGGCTTATTCTGTCCGTTCCCCTGGTTCCTGAAGATTTCAGAAGCTCTGTCAGTGATACAGAAATTCTGACGTTAATGTTTTAAGAAATTTAAGCTGACTTTTCCAATATAGATTTTAAATCTTGCTGGTGAAAAACAGTAACTAACAGTCTGTTATAGCAATACACAGCAAGTTAAGGCTGGAGGGAAGCTCGGTGCGCATCACTGAAATTGCAGTAGGAGCATAAGCAGACAAAACGCAGAAATCTAACTGGAATTTAACCAAAAGATTGACAGCATCTCTGACTCTTGCCAAAAACCCCCCACACCATGGGATTTAAACTAACTGGAGCAACAAGTTTACGTATCATCTAGAAGATGGCAAGGCCAGCTTTGATGGCACGCATGGTATTGGCATGTAATTTTGTCTGTATTGCACCCTGCAGAGCGGTGGTATTGATGACCTGGGCTGTCATGGGTATGGGAAGCTAGTTTTGGGTATGGAAAGCTAGTTTTGCCTTGGCAGCACAAAACTTGATATGAGCTAATTCACTCTGTTTCATGTCAAGATTTAACAGTCCACAGCACCACATGTTACACAGAACAATATGCTGCTTTCTTCAGCTTCTTGGCAGGTTAAATAAGCTTGCACTGATGTACAAGGCTGTTCGAGTTGTTTTTCCTGAGTTAAGGAAAAACTAGTTTAGTTACATATTTCACAACCTTTTTGTACTCAGTATAGACATACTTAAGAGAATCCTATAACCTTCTGAAAAAATAATTCCATTTTCTATTCCTCTAGAGCTTTTTTTAGTGGTTGGGTTTTTTGTATTTTTTTTTTAACCCGACTTAGATATCAGAGAGGGATTTCTTTAGTATTTGAGGTGTTCATTGGTGGGAAGGACAGGGTTTGAAAAATGCAGAATGAGGTTTGCAATAACGTCTAGGGGAAGTAGCTTCCAAACTCAGACTGCGTTTTGGTGAGACTTGAGCATCCAACTCACAGGTTGCATTAAAAATCCCAACCTATAAGGTCAGTGTCTGTAAAGACCAAGGGATATTGGTTTTCACATGTCCTGGAATCCATTAGCTGTACACTGTTGTTCAGAATAAGAAAGAAGTTACTCCCTATGTATGAAAATTGTTGCAATTAACTTTGGGGTTACTTTAACATGTAAAGATTGCATTATATGTCATAGAAAATGCTTTCAGGACAATTTTTTACATTCTGGTTTTGGTAACAAGAGTGGGGAAAAACCCCTTGATTTCACTGAAGCTGAGTTTTCACTCACTTGTTAAGTTTAACTGTCTTTTATGTATATACAATGAAGTAACTAATTCACCAAAAAGTGTGTTATGTTGTAGTAGATATGCGTCTTTTAAACTAAATTCCTCTCCCAGTTTTGAGTAAGCCACAGATAACTTAGAGGCTCATTGATCTATTACTCAAACTAGACTTGGAATTTAGTTTAGAAAAATTAACAGATTATGCTTTACTCGGTGATCTCCATGAAATAAACTGATGATGACACTTTTGCTCTTAGAAGATATATACCAGATAACACAAAGCAAACCACCATACTGCTTGTGAGCAATTTGGACAAAATCCTGATAACAAGTGGTCATGGAAATTGGTTTGTTCCAATAGGTCCCCACCAGTTCAAGGTTGAAGGACTTTGGCAGATTATTTTTTTGGGACAACATGAAAAACTTTGGAGCTCAACAAGAGCTTTGGAGCTCACCAACAAGAAAATTGTATTAAATAACCATGCTAGTAGCAGATGAACTGTTTGATTATAAGATGATTTCTGTCTTGTTAATGAAATATGTTATATATTTCAGGTTACGGTTTTGTTGACTTTGACAGCCCGGCAGCTGCTCAGAAGGCAGTTTCTGCTTTAAAGGCCAGTGGAGTCCAAGCACAGATGGCAAAGGTGAGTTAAAATAACTGGCTAATTCTTGCAGTGGGTTGTGAAGATGAAGAAGCTTGAATGTTAGCAGAGCATTGGCAATGTGAATTTTCAAGTTGCAGGCCCTTTACAGAGAGCACAGTCCTCAAGCCACGTGATATATTAAGGTAACAAAATGAGGGCTTTCGACTGCCATATCCCAAATCATCTCAACTAATGAAATAAAGAAACATCGCATGGTAAAGTCTCTAAACTCATCTGGTTGGATTTATCAATTTATTCGTGGTACTGTTTTTTCATTGGCTTCATCAGAAGAAAGATTAGCAATAAATTGTAAGAACTACAGCAAGCTTAATGTTTTAAATACAATATGTTAATTCCTGGAACAAGTCAATAGCTGAGGTAGTTTACAGCACAAAGGTAATGAAAGGTTTTATACGTTGCCTGCTTGTTGTTACTGAGGTTAGCAGCCTTGCAATTTGGGGATGACTTTTTAAGCACAGCATGTCAAAATTTAACCTTGTGACTTTGTCTTCAGCATTTCTAGTATATTTTCTGTTAATGTAAGTAAAATTTAAATCTCGACATTGATGATAGATGTCTTGAAATTCTTAGCCAACTCCTTGACAACCTATTTCTGCATCAAGGCAAACCCCAAGCATTATTAAAAATAAAGAAATATGGTCTTCTTTTTCTCTCATTTTTACTGCTCCTTGCCTCTGAATCAGGTTATTAGCCAAAAGTGATCTTCAGAGCTGTGCTCTTTCGACATAAGTTTCTCAAATCTATAAAATCAGGTAGATGATATATTAGTAATGATTTTGTCATGTGTTCTTGTTAAGTGAGGTGGCCTGGTTCCAATAGAGTGCCATAAACACCACTACAAATTTATTAAATACAGAATATAGTATGTTCATATAATTTGTGGTACCCCTTAAAGCAATTTTTTTTTGAGTTTGAAAATTATATTCTAATTAAAAGGAAAATCCAGTAATTTAATAGTAATCTCAGAGATTTTTTTAAATAGTCTGCTGCAGATCTGGCAAATTTTCTGTAGTTATGCATTAGGTACAGATTTTTTTCGGATGAGATATTTTCCACAGCTTTTCAGCTGAGGAGAACAGTTAAGCTAACAACATAAAATGTCTTTGGATGGATTCCAGGGCAACAAAATGGAAACCATATGTTTCATGCTTAATGCATGTTTCATTACAGCCATGACACAAACATACATGCTTACTGGAAAACACTTGGGTTTTTTTTTGTCTTTTTATAAGGTTTTATATATGCTTAATAAAGACCTTTTAATTAATGTTTAGGTTTTAGGTAATCACTTCAAAATATGCACTAGATTTTTCAAAGCCTGTGTCTGCCATCTTATGGATATGATGTCTAGGTTGGAGGGGAGAAAAGAGAATACAAAGTCATGTAAATTCATTTTGCTACTGAATTTTGATGTCTGATTTAATTGTCTTCTTGAGTAGATGGAGAAGCTCTAATAATTTGATATAGTAATCTAATGAATAGTTTCTTAATTTTTCCCATGGTATATTTTTCTGACTCATTTCCTCTGACAGTTAGCTGCAATATTGATAATATTTCTTTCTGTTAGCATTCAGGAAAAAACTTGCACCGTAATACCTTAATGTTTTGATTGATTTTTCCAACACTATGTCAAGCCTGGTGACTTGTGGGAAGTCTGTGACTATAAAGTTTGCATTCCAGTGAAACTTGTTGTTCTGCTTCTTAACATGGAAAGAGTGTTTAAATTGTTAAAAAAACCAACACAATGAACAGTACCACAACAGTCACAAGTGATTGAGTGCTTTGATTTTTGTCTATTTTGAGCTGTCTTTTTTTTTTTTTTTCTGGGCTGTGCTGCTATCCTTTTCTTTGAAAAATCCTATCTCCACTTGGACGCTGGGAATTGCCAGTCACTTACAGTTGTTTTGGCAAGATTAGCATATCAGACTCTTCGCATGCAAGGCACTATAAAAGTTTACTTGCACTGTGTATTTAATATTTTATGCTTTTGCATGTTACCACCTGTGTCATGAAGTTGTCTTCTGGCAGTGAAAATGTTCAGGCTTTAGCCTGAATGCCCCAGAGAAAGATTTGGAGGACAGTTTCTCGGCTGTCTGGCCGATGGATTTCCTCACTGACCACTACGACTGCTTCAGTTCCAAAGAGAAATAAATGCCTGTTGGCAGGATTTGTCTGCGGGAAGGCATTGTTAATGCACTGTGCCCAGGGAGTCAGCCTGCAGCACCGCTCCTCAGTATTCTTGCCCTCCTCGCAGATAGGGTGGTAGTCCCTGAAGGGGAAGGAAAATGTTATTGTGTCAGTAAATTAAAAATTACTCATGTCAGCAAAATCATGTACAAATCCTAGTTTAGCAGAAGTGGTTGACATTATACGTATTAAAACCTCTGTTGTTTGTTTTGTTAGAGATAACTTCAAATATTTGACTTTGTGAGCTTTTCCTATCTATGGGGTAAGATCACGCTGTACTCAGCGCTCTGCTACCAAGTTGACCTGACTCCAGAAAAATATCACCTTGCCCACTATGTTTCGGCTATTGTTGAGCATATCAGGAGGGCCTGGAGCCCGAGACGTGGCTTCAGGCCACATCCTGCGAGATCTGTTCCAGAGTGTTCACTGTTTGTGGAGAAGTGGCCGTGTCTTGATGTCATGATGATAGTGTTTGCGAAGGAACACAGTGTCAGACCATGGCTCAAGAAATATTATGTCTTCAGTTATTCTGCTCTTCCTGAGATCTGAATTGGGAATGCTTGACTAAGAGCAGCTTGGGAACTGTTTTACTCTGTGCCGGTTAACAGGATCTTCAAGCCACCACTAAAACAGAGGCGCCTCCAACCATTCCTCTTGCTCAGGTAATGCTGCTACGAGTTCACATAAGATGAAATTGCATTGCCAAGGGATGGGAGTTTTTGGACAGAAGCTTGAAATGGAGGTGATAGGCTCTTGCCCCTCTCATCACACTGAGTGTTGCCAGTGTTCGCTCTTGTCAGTCTTCTCAGTGTGTACAAGTGGCTGTGGAAAGGGATGAGGAGATGGTGTGAGCTGTAGTGGTAGCCAGCTTGTTTCAGGACCTAGCACAAACCCAGTAGCTTATCTCTTACTCTAGAGATAAGGTACACAAAGAGCAGATACTTGTCTTGCAAGAGCACTGTATTTCTAAGCTAGTTCGTAACTGACTGAGTGTTTAGTTTTTATTTTAGTTCATTTAAATTTCTTGAAATTTCTATAATGTAAGTAGTTTATTGTCCTTGCTCCTAGAGGCGTGCTTCAATAATAAACCAATAATAATAAGTTCAAAAGCTCTGATTTTGCAGAGGCGTGCATTCTTAGGTAAGAGTAGTAGTATTGAAAAGCTCTGCCTATTTTCTTTGCTGGAAAAGTTGTTACGGTTACTGTCAGAGTGAATTTTCTGAGAAATGTCTCTCCTTCACGCTGCAGGTGAAGAGGTAAAATCAGTGAGATAACTGTAGGTTTTTATGCTGTTCAGAGCAGATAGCAAATGACTTTGTATAAGAAGATAGATGCACACAGAAAATCTACTGTATATTGGCATTTTGAACAGAGAAATAAACCACTGAGAATCTCTAAGGGATGTTTAGAGATGGTGAGGTCTAAATGCTATGGAGATATGAGTCACCTAAATTCTCATAGGTTTTTGACCTTGAACTTAACATGAGGCATATGGGTCAGTGTCAGACAAAATTCTGTCTCATCAAATGGTATTCAGCTAAGTTCAGCTGTAGTTACTGAAGTAACTGTGTTTCAGATGATTGGAAAAGTGGCACTTCTAAGTGGAAAGTTGAATTTAATTCTTATTCTTCTGGATGTAGACTAATGTGTAAATACAAAAAGTAAAAAAGAACTACTAAATAATGATTAATAAAAACCACAGTTCTTCTCATCTTACTATCTAGCAAACTTAAGCCAGGAGGAGACTGATTGTGTTTTTAGCCCAGATAAAGTCAGCTAGAGAATATATCGTACTGACAGCAATGTACAGATACACAAGCCAGCTGGAATACCAGCCTGGCTGTGGCAGCTCAGAATTCATAGAGTGCTGAACAACTTCCTTCCTGGTGTGGCAATGACATTCGTATAGCTGTATTGTCTAGCTCATGGTAGGTTAACAAACTCCTGAGATAGTATAGTGAAAGGCTTATATCTACTAAAACTGTTCTATGTATGGAGTTACCGCTTTTTGAAAAGAGCTTGTAATGTTCTTTGAATATCACAGGAAGGATTAACATATGTTCTAGCATTCTCACAATTGTATTTCAGCCCTGTCCTTAAAATTAGTGTAGTGTCCTCCCTTTAAAATGATTTAACCATCTGAGTCCAAAACAATTGCTATAGATGTAATAGAAGTAATAGATGCTATAGATGTATAGATGTAATAAGCCTGATTCTCCAGACTTTGTTTTTTAAGATCTTGTCCTTCATGTCTTCACTATTCTCTTTCTCTCTATTAATGAGGTTTTTAGTTCTTCCATATGTGCAACTTTGCTATAAGCTTGTCAAGATCATTTATAACTTAAACAAGTGGTATTCATTCTTTTCCAGTTTGTCTTTTACTAATTTTTTTTTCGTTTGTATGGAAGCACAAACTTACCTATAGGAAACATATGCCACTTATAATAGAACCCATGACAGTAGTCCATAGACATGGAAGATTTCTGTGGTCAATGAAACTCGTTAATTTGAGCCAAGGAATGTTGTTCAATGTACTAATGTGTGTTTTGTGGGGAAGACTCATTGTTTATCCATTCAAAGATTTCCCCATTGTTGCACATTTTTAGGTCTTAGAGCTTCAGATTTGTAATGTTGTAATTTCTTCCTCCTTAAAATCTTCAGTTCCCCTGACACAGTTAAGTATGCTTCCGCTTATGTTGTATTAGCTCTCACATTAACAAATCACTAAATATTTCCATGTGTTGTAGGCTTGTGCAAAAAATTAGGGCCATCTTTGGAATTGTTTCTTACTCAAATTGTGTCAGAAGGATGCCTGTGATAACAATGCAAAGTATGTTGTACCATCATATACCAGCTTTTCCAGCATTCTTAAGATACAATTTCCATTTTCTGTAGCAATCTATCGGCCCTCAAAGCAACAGACCAAACTCTCTGAAATGCGTATGTGGGGGTGGTTTTTAGTTTGTGACAAATATTAGCCTGTTGTCTGAATTCATGTTGATTCTCCAGAACCCAGAGATGACATGAATTTGTAACCCTTGTATTTTTTTACTCATTGTTACAAAGGCAGAAGTGTGAAGCACTCCGCGTGTGCCGGTAGCTTCATCTTTCTTTCCAATTAATTTCAATGTAGGAGCTTTTTTTTATATTCTAAACTTACTTTAGGTGACTTTTTCCAAGCATATTTGGAAAAGATGAACTGTCTCGCTGTATAAAGTGTGAACTGCATAACCAGGTATGGGATTCTGGGGAGGGAAAGGCTTCTCAGCTACTTGTCCTCATCTCTGTAACAGGAATCAAGGCTTTTCCACAATTATTAAACATAATGTATTAAAGGCAGTCTTCCTTTATGTCACTGATGAAGAACATGGTTTTGAGTTAGCAAAAACGAGAAACAGCTAACTCTTATGACTTTTAATAATGTGTTGCTTTTTGTACTTGTCTTCACTGTGGCAACCTTCTGGAGAATTAAATCGGTTTTCATTCCTACAGAATAAAGTAAGAAAATAAGTTTAGGTTACCATGGTAGCTAGTGCACTTAATCTAACTAGAGAAGGTAGGCATATTGCAGGTTTTTTTATGCTGCATCTGGGCCTCTGAATGCCAAAGAACAGATGACAGGCAAGCAGGAGCTAACTCAAGCAGATTTCTACAGCAGATGTTAGCAACTGTCTTGCAAGAAAAGTTTTCTTTTTACCTAGTATGTAGTACTTTCTGTAGGCAATAATATTAAACCCTACTCTGTAATAGACTATTTTAAGTAAATATCATCGATTTTCTTCCTTTTACTTGCAAAAGTTCTTAAAAGTAGTTATAAAATAAATTTAAGGTCAGCCAAATTTTGCTTACCTGGGGGCTAAATGACCATCATTTCAGGAACTGCATTTGCATTAAACAAGACGGTTAACAACCACTTCCCTTGAGTACACAGCTTCAACCCACAGAAGTCTTATCTCAGTTGCAAAGCAGCACTGCACCTTGTTCAGACAAAGGTCTAGTGCTCTGTTGTGAGCCATGGTGAGCTTATTCACCTCTCTCTTGAAAACAGTGGCATCCACGAGCACCTTGGTGCCCTTCTAGCAAAGGGAAAGCAAGAACGCCAAGAATAAAAAGGGAATTTAGAATCGCAGTGATAGTCTGATTGCAAACTTGAACACGGTGCTTATTGTAGCTAAAAATTCCTTTTTATACAGTTCTTATTCCTCTTTGTAATACCGATGTGCTTGTGAAAATGAATTAAAATGTTTAGCTTCTTAATCATATATAGTGTTTATGCAATTCTGGAGAATAAGTGAAGATTATGGTAGTGATTTTTGCACTGGATTGTCTTGTTAACAGTCTGTGGTCAGACAGTATTAAAACTGTGGCTAAAACAGACATATTTCGTGAGACACAGGCCAATTGTAAATTTTAAAGTAGTTTCTATACAAAAGCAGACAAGCATTTAATCCCCTCCCTATCAGCCAGAGGATCTTCCATGCTGTGAGCAGTGCCTAGTCACATGTTTCTGAATGGCTATCTGTTCGCTCTGACCTTACACAGAGCAAGAGAAAACAGATGTCTTACCATTTTGCCAAGTTTCTTGCTTGCAATTTGGGAACAGTTCCACACGTACAGGGAGGTTTTTGTTAATTTCTTTCAGATGATGGTGGAGCATTTCATATTATGTAGGACTCCTGATCACCACTTTTGTACAGAAATGATCTCCACTTTTGTACAGAAATGAGCATTAGCAGTTGATTATTCTTGTCCCTTTTATGAGGAATATTGTATCTTGTAGTCAGCTTATTAAGTTAGTGCTGTAAGTGCTTTTCAGGAGTAAGAAATGGAAATACATTAATATGCAAGAGCACTGTGTGCATCTTTGTATTACGATGTTCTGCTAGAGAAGTTATGGACATACAGCTAAAGGTGTTTAGTGAGAAAAGACCGACAGAAACTTGTTGACTGTTAAAAAACAAGACTTTCTAATTTTCCCTTCCTACATTAGCCCACAGATTCCCTGACATTGCATAATCTGCAAATATTGAGCACTTTCAGTGTCTTTCAGGACCTGGTAAGGCTCTGTTAACTGAGGACACCCTGCATGAGATATGAAGACTCTCAAGCAGCTTTCCTAAATTCTGTAGAAATAAAAAAAAAAAGTTTCAATGGTTCAGTTGTTTATATTTTAATGTTAGCTTGCTACTCTAAGTAGGAACCTTCCCACTGACTTTATCAATTCTTTTTGATCATTCCCATAAAATAGTACAAACAATTTAAAGACCCTTAAGGTTTCTAAGGTGAAGGCGGGTTATGTGATTTAATTGGTTTTAAGCAGAGGAAAACCCCCTACCTTTGAAAGCGCTTAGAATCATTACAGTGTATAGGCAAGGTTTGAGCTGAGTTGTTATGTTTGCAGATATTTTTGACAGTTTCACTTTTTTGCTGAATTCCAGAATAAAAGTCAGAAACTTAGATATCAAAGGAATTATTTTTGTCCTCTGAAGCAGAACTATAATACTATACAGATACTAAGCAAAACTACAATAACTGTGTGAATTAAGCTATGGTGAGGCAGATTTTGTGTAAAGAAGGAAGTCACAGAACTTAATGTATTAAACTGCTGTTTACCAGAGAGACAGAGGACGAGTTAAAAAGTTTGCCTCTCTCTGAACTTTCTGGATTTTTAACCGTTTAACCATTTTCCATGCCAAAACCTTGTATAAAAGCAAACATCTGTTTGTACGATGCCTTTTGTGTAAGCAAGGATAAAGATGGATGGGGAGACCTAGTTGTGGTTGCCATTTGGAAGTCAGCTTGGAAATCCAGCGTGTTCTAAGGGGAAGGAAATGACTAGCTGCTTATGATCTCCTAAAACGTACCCAGATAGCTGTTTTAAGCTTTAGTGGTCATGTGGAGATAACAGAAGCTGCACAGTGGCGTAAGTAATTAACAGGGGGAGAGGAGGTGTTTTGCACTAGATATATTTTTTTTTCTCCTGCCAAACATACAAAATTACAAATATACTCTAGAAAGAGTTCAGTCTTGCTTTAGGTCTACTCCAACAGTATTATCATAGTATTGTAAATGACCTCTTTTGAGAACCAATGGCAGTCTTTTTAATTTTTCTTGCAAAGTGAAGAAGTGGATTAAATTAATCTATCCTGACCTAGTTGAACTCAATGATTGTTATGAGTCACTTCCAACTTGAGATTTTTTATGATCCTATGATGTCCTGGTTGCTCAACTGCTGCTGCTCCCCAGGGCAGCTGTGGGTTTGCCCCTGCGGTGCAGATACAGCCTTGGTGTGCTGTTGAACGTGTTTGTTGGCATTTCAACCATTTTGCTCTGGGAGGATTGCAGATGAATGAAATTTCAACTCGTATTCCAGGATTTCATTGTGACATCCTCATCCACTGGCCATGTTTTTGCTCTTCCTCTCCCATGTTTGCCATCTTTACCAATTCTAGCTGTGTAAAAGTATCTTCAAACTTTTCAAACTTTTTCAAACACTCCAAACTTTTTCCACTGTGGTCAGTATGTCCCACCAAGGGATCAAAAGCAGAAATAACTGAATCCCTGTGAGTATTCAGGCTATAATAGACTGACATAGAGAAAGAGTCAGGAAAGCAGAAGTCGTTCCTTTCCAGTCACCCATCCAGCATGCATCTGACCAATACCCAATCTAGTTGCTAATAGGAAATACAGATTGTTTCATGGACTGCAAGTCAAATTTTTCCATTCCAAATTACTTTCTGTTCAGAGAAAGCAATTTCCTTAGCACAATTTCCTCAGATGCACTTTTTTTTCCCTCTGTTCCTAAGGGATTTGCAATGTGGGTTAGTGGTGAAGTCTCTAATACGCTTTCAAAGTTGAGCATTCCTTTTTCTAACAACGCTGTTACATGATTTTATGGCATGAAGTTTTCTCTGCTAGGTGGATAGGTACAAGAATCGAGCTTCCTAGCATATATGGAGAAAGATCTTCATGTGTTGCAGTGAATCGCAGTTGGTTTTTGTGACCCTTTTGGCAAGGAAGGATCTCACCCTGAATACACAGCTTATATGATGCCAAAGTGTAGTAACCCCCCTAGGCTGGAATAGGAGCCTGAGGGAAGGGGAATGTGATCTCCCCAGTTACCTGAATAAACCAGATTGCTTTGACATTCTGCAGTTGACTGAATTTCTTTCTCTATTAGGTGTTTCTGAATGTAAGCATTCCTTTTTTTGCATGTAAATTACATTTTTATTAGTGTGAACAAAATGAGGCCTTTTTTTAATCTTTTCAAATGTTGTTAGGCTTTTTAATGAGAAAATTTTTATAGTATAATTCAGATTTCCTGTTATTGTAGAATAAAAACATTAGCAAATGAGAAGAAAATATGCAAAGGGTTGATTTCCAACTTTTGTACTATTTTAGGCTTTTTAGAGAAGTTTTAGGATGTTTGTGTGCATTATATTTTATAGCTTATAATAAGTGGGAAAAAAAAATCCCATTTTTATCTTTCAAATACTATTCTGAGTTACAGGAAATAAGCTACAAATGCAATTCTTTGATCCTTGTGGCTAAAACCTCCTATAAAGCTTTTGCTAATAGTGTTCATTAAAGAAGGAAGTAAGCCTATGTATATCAAGGTACAAAACCAAATTGGTTAATACAATCTAAGTAAAAAACTAATTCTAAAAACATGAAAGGTGTCTTCATTTCACATTCCTACCTGAGGAAATCTGAACTGTACCTCAAAGATGTAGCTGATGTAACATAGGTTTTCCAGTCATGGTTGAACACTGCCCAGGAATGAATATTAATGTCATCTCTGGCCTCTCAGTGAATCCATTTTCTTCTCTTCTCTTTCTGTTGATTTTTCTAATATGAAAGAGAAATCAGATGTTCTAAGATCATTTAAATCACAAACTTCTATGTGTACTATATAGATTCAGTGTTTTTCAGGGGATGCGTATTCCCACTAGGTAACGCAAGGTAAGACATACATGGTAGTCCAATGCCATTTGCAATGGACTGTAAAAGGGACTGGCTAGGATAACACCTGGGCACTTGGAAAAGTTTGTGTTTTGTAAGGTATGTGGGATTTCATTGTGGCTAGGAATTACAATCATATCAGTGGCATAGTGGGCAGATCAGGAGGATGTAATGGTAACACATTTCCCTTTTGTAGGTCCTTTGATGCTGAAGTTTCTTAAAATCCTTTACAGAAAACTTGAAAGCCCTTTCTAAATGAATGTGAGAGTTGGGGTGAAATGCAAATGGTGAAGGTCAATAAGCACAGAATTTGCTTCTCCATTTTTAGGTTTCATTAGTTTTTGGAACAAGAGAATTAATTTCTGTGCCTAAAAGGTACGACCTTCCCCCCCAGCCCCCGCTCCTTTTCTTCCTTTGTGCTAGGGAAAATCAACCCCAACTGAGAGGTGATAACCAGGATAGCAAGTTGTTAAATTATGCAATATGCTACCAAAGGTACTGAGATGTTATTAATATAAGGGCAACTTAAGGACAAAATGATGTCTAATCTGTATAAGAAGGTATCACAACCCATACAAGTACAATCACTTTAATAAATGCTTTCATTCCAGTAGGGAGATGTTGTGGGTTTGTTTTTTTGTTTTCTGGTTTGATTCAAACTTCTCTGTTAACTCTTGTACAGAATGAAAATATGCTGAGGACTGTGCCAACAAAATTGTATTTGTTTTAGACCATATTATTCCTAATACCAAAAAAGTTCTGCTGGAATATAATTCATCCTGCACAGACTAAGATCTATACAGGATCCATGATGACAACATTGAGGTTTTGCATAACTGTAAGGGCCAAGTCATCTAGATTTGTGTAGTTTAAGAATGTATTTCATCACGGAGCATGGCCAGCAATTAGCAACATGAGAGGGATGCAAGAGATGCTCCCTAACCACAGCTGCAGAATCTGTAAATACTGGAAACAATCCATTTCAACAGAAATATTTCTTTGAGATGTTATTTTGTGGTACATATATAGATCACACAAAGTAATAGGTAGCCTAATATCAGGGGAAGGGCAAGGACGCGACTACGTTTGTCTCCTCCCTAATCCCTCATCTCCTGGCTGCCCTCCCCTGTCATTTTGTCTGTTTCTAGAGAAAGTTTTTGGAAGACTTTTGTATTGTTTGAATGCATAATGTAAAAGTTTGATGAAAGCTCAAAAATGTTCATGTGTGGCAGAAGGCAACTGTCCCACACTCTGTGTGTATCAGCCCATATTTGTGGTAATATTTTGGCAGTGTACGTACTCTCAAATGTATTCTCTCCTTTTATCCACTGTATTATTTTCAAATTGTCATTCCAATCTTTTATCTTTTTAATTTCCATCTGATTTTTTTTAGCTCTTTCCACCAGTCTTGTATTTCCTTGTTTGCTAATTTATTCCCTTTATCTTGTTTTTGCCCTTTTTTTTCTTTCAGAAAAATCTGAAACATGAAGTTGTAATACGGACTATAAACTGGTCAATTATTCACCTTTATCTCCACTTAAAAATGTCGTTGTCAGCAGTAATAGGAGGAGGGGAGCTTTTCTCAGGAATGCTGTATACAGGGATAGAAAATGGAGGTCACTAATACTAGGGAAGAGCAGCCTTTTAGAAAGGGACCCGAGAAGTGAAAATCCGTACCAGTAGTTATATGCAATTGTTGTTATATTTTATATTCAAAATGTCTTTTCAGTGCAAAAATAATAACAATTTGGTTTAATTCTCTTTCAGCAACAAGAACAAGATCCGACTAACTTATACATTTCCAATTTGCCGCTTTCAATGGATGAGCAGGAGCTCGAGAACATGCTGAAACCGTTTGGGCAGGTTATCTCTACAAGGATACTGCGGGACTCCAGTGGGACAAGCCGTGGAGTTGGCTTTGCAAGGTGCTTCAGTGGTGTTAGCCATGCTGGCAGCTATTTTTCTTTTTGTAATTAAAAAGCCAGGAACAAGAGGAAAAGGCAGAAATGATTGAAAATTATCAAGCTTTTAAAGAAAAGGGAGATCTAGATGGAGATACCAGCAGGGTCTTGTTAATTCTTCCTTTGGTAAAGCAAATAAGGCTGTGTCTCATCTTGCTTAGATGGCTACATCTGAATCTATTGCTCCTATTGGACAGCTATCTAGAGTAAGAGTTTACTATCCATTGCTTCCTCCTCTTCTCTGTACTTCTCCTTTCTCCTCTACCCCTGAACCAGTAAGCAAGAGTTATGCTGTTCTTCACGGAAACTTCTGTGACATTTCTGTCTTTTGAGGCTTTAATTTGAGACAGGAGACCATAACGAAGAACTTCTCCTCCCCCATTTTTTTTTCCTTTCTTTTGCTTCATTAGTTTCTCTGAAAAAATCAACTCATCATTGCCCTTTGAATGTCATCCCTTTGAATTTTCTGGCTCATTAACATGTTGTCATCTGGGAAAGAAAATATTTTTATTCACTTACAGTAAATCTCACCTTAAAATATTTGAAAGTCAGTCAAATATCTCTCCCAAATCAACAAGAACAAATATTTTCCATAAACTAATAGATACCTCCCAAATATTCTGTCCATGTGAGTTTACTTTTTCTCTAGTTAATTCAGTCCCTTCATCAAAGCCTTTTCTGTGCTTTTCTAATATTTTTCTCTCTCATTACCTCCTGCTTTAAACTGAGCATGGCAGTCAAAATTTTGAAGCTTTGGAGGCAAAATTGGAGATTTCTGTAATCAAGAATAGAGGCGTGCTTTGAGCAAAGAATTGGGATTCTCAAAATATGTTGAAAAAATGTGTCAGCAATCAAATTTCAGTAATTCAGATGTTCAGCCAATATTACAATAGCTCTGTATTTGAACAAATAGCAGAATCTAAAATTAGTGCAGAGAAAAGAACTGAACAAATTATATCTCCTGATGAAGCCAAAATTTTTAGGGACTGGTTTCCCTGTGAGTTGGCTGTGAGTAGTTCACAGTACTGTGATTTTTTATTTTGTTTTATTTTTTAAATCCCCTTCCTACTTTATTTGCTTGGCAGACTGTCCAGTTTCAAGAAGATAAAACAAAGGAATGAAATTAGAAACAATTAGAAATGAATTATATTTGGTTATTTAAGACTGCAAAACCAGCAAGCTTGATTTCTACCAAAATTTCTTCTTGTCCCCTTTAAATAAATCAACCGGTGTTTGTAATATTTTTGTAGTAAATTTAATTGGGCATTTGATTTCATTCATACACTTGTATTTTTTTCATATAAGGATATGCATAAGTATTTTAGAGTAAACTCCATGCAAGTATACACAGAATGTGTGTGTGTGTGTTTTTGAATGACATACAAAGCAATATACATCCAAAAATAATATTTACAAATTTTGAAAAATACTGATACTTGCTTAAATGCAACTTTCACTTTTTTGGTACTATGAAGGGCAAAATCCTGTAACACCCAGGCTAAAATTTATTAGGCATTATGAATTTATCCAGTTTTTTCTCCCTAAACTTGCTTACCAACTCTACCTTGAATCAGTGGTATTTCAGGAGTGCTTTTATTCTGATATAGCTGGAAGAGTTTTAGAATTTAATGTAAAAGTCCAAAAGACTTGTGTGCATCCAAAGTCTCGCTTGTGTTGAAGACATTAAAAGAGATTGAAGTATTTTCTCAATAGGTTCTGTATTATACATTATATGTTTTCTATATACATAGTTTTGAAGTTATTTTTATATGTATATTTTTTATTCACATACATACATTATATGTAATTTATCGAATAAGCTGTTATTGTCATATCTAATCAGGATTTCTCCCCTTCTGCACGGTAGGTATTGGAACGTTTTTGAATAAATATTAGTTAAAGTTAAAATTGTCCAAGAAACATGTAGACATTAAATAAAGATTTTAATTTCTTGCCTTTGGGAGCATTTTATTAGGTTAATAAGGGGTAATATATTTTTTCAAGTCCAGACTTGGGTCTGAAACTAAATTATATTGTTTGTTTCATGTGAGACAAAAAAAAAATATTAGATTTCTTTGATGCAGATTCAACAATCCAGAACTTCTGAAAATTCTCTAGAAGGTATTTTTGAAACCATGAAGAAAACTTCTTGTTAAGTCTGGCATTTTGTGATTTGGCTTGTTTTGTGTGACTATGTGTCATCAGCCTGTGCAGAAAGGCTATCGGAATTAAAAACGTGCCAAGACTTAGTAATTTTTAGTACTGCTTCTTTGCTGCTGAGGCCATTGGCCTGATTTGTGGCTCTGAATTACGGAACTTAGTGAATAAATAAAAAAGAAAATCTCTCTTTGACATTATCCAAATACCATCTTGCAGACTACTGCAAAATATATTCCTCTTTCAAAATAATTTTTGTTATGCTTGCATGTCTTGGTCATCCATTGCAACTTAGTTCAAGCTGGCAGTCAGGACCGACACATCTACACTGCAATGTGAGGATATAGCTGCAACCTCCGGAGCCACTCCCAGACTAGCAGTAACTCACCAGTAGTCCACCCAGTCTATTAAGTCTAGTTTTGACAACGTAAGTGCACAAACCTGTTCAGGATGCTGGATAAATTCTCAGTAGCCATCACAGCTATTCGGTTATTAGTTCCTGTTTTGAAGGTAACCTGGAGACAATTAAATAAAAGACAGGTACATCATTTAGTTGAGGTGATAGGTATAAGCTAAAAACTGCAAAGGCAGTTTGTGTCATGTGGTCAGACATGTTTATTTTTGAGTTTGTTACTCTTAAAGTGTACAGACACTTCATAATCCTCTATGAAAACTGCCATTGACATCTGTTACTTGTATCAGGGACACTAAGGATTCAGTGATGAAGGATTGCGGATCAGTCTTTCTGCTCCCTTGAAGACAGCATAGGCACTTTTTACTATAGCTGTCCAAGTGATGATGTGCCTAATTTCTAAGTAAATAAGGGTATTGTATTTCCAGTTTAGCACTGACTTTGGCTTCAGATGTTAACTGCGTTTAGTTTTATCTTTCTGAAGATGTGTGTTCTTGGAAAACATCCTCTCTATCACACACACTCAGGAAAGCAACTGACAAAAGTGAAGCAAGAAAACCCAAGAAATACGCTTAAAAAAATCACAAACATGGGGATGAGTGTTTAATTTATGTAAATTATTCTTTATTTTCTTAGAATGGAGTCAACAGAAAAATGTGAAGCAGTGATTGCTCATTTTAATGGAAAATTCATAAAGACACCAGCAGGAGTTTCTGGTATGTTGCATATATTTCTAACAACATGTATGAATGGGTTACTGCTTTCTTAGTGGAAGCTGACTGTTGTATCTGGCTTCTCATTCAGAGGCAGGCTTATTAAAATTAAACTGTATCTTGTTGGATGACTGTAATACTTGCTTACTTGGAACACAATATATCACTTTTCTAGTGTAAACCTTTTCTAGGAATCTGGTAGTGTTCTTTCCTAGCAGATAGACAAGCAGCTAAGATGCCTTAAGCCAGCTATGCGCAAATTTACACCCCACGTAATCCCAGTTGAAGTCAGGAGGCAAATATGTGTTGTATGTGTGTCAGAAGCAAATTTGGCCAGTTGTCCGTGGACAATTTTTTTTGAGGGGCAAAAAATGGACTACTCTTGCCATCTGTTGATGACTTTTTTTGAAGTAATTTAAAAAAAAAAAATTGATTAGGAAAAAATAGATTCTGCAGCAGTGCCTTAATGCCAGGCACTTTCTTTCACTGGGGAGCTGTGAATCTCAAGTCAAAGTAGGCTTTGAGGTTCTTCAGGAAGATGGAAGGAGGTCAGAAAAGAATGCTACTTCTGGAAATACTGCGCAAGGCAAAATGCAGAGAAGCTGCATAGTACAACTTTGTTGTCACGCCCAGTTCGTCATCAGTTTGCCTGCTTTGTCAGCACTGTTCTGAGAGACAAAATGTATATTCCACTTGAAATTGAGGAAAGGAAATTCAGAGCACTAGAGTTAAATAGAAAGAAAAGAAGACAATAAAGGAGGAAAGAATACATGCCTGACATTCTAGGCAGGCTTTGCCAACCATTTTATTGAGAGTCCCAAGTCGTAATTTTATAAATTGCATTGTTGATGTGGTTGCTGAAGCCACCTTTATCCCACTGTTGAAATGTTCTCTGCAGCCAGACCGTGACACTGAGGAAGAGGGAGGCAGCCCTCAGCAGGCAGCCAAGAATGTGGCTTGTTTAGTAAAACTACATACATCCCTTATCCCTGAAAGATTACACCAGTTTGAGGCAGTCTGTGCTGCGGTAGGGATGGAAAGCTGCTTCAGAGCACAGGAAACCACTCCCTTCACCAAAGCTAATCTAATGCAGGGGTTTGACTTCCCTGCCTTGGCTTTCGCAGACCCTTTGCATTGGGATTGATTGCTGAGATTATTTAGTTAAAACTTTGGTATACGTAGAGGCTGTAACATTTATTTTTTTCTATTTCATATATTTAGCACTCTGTGTTTTATAAGATGGAAAATCCCTTTAGGGGTGAGGAGATCATGGAATGATTTTCTCTGAATGCTGGCTGTGCTCTGATCCACCCTCTGTGATTAGTTTTATAGAGCTGCTATGGCTTGGACATAATTAAGAATAAAGAGTATGGAGAAACCAAAAGAGTTCAAATTAACATACAGGGTTTTCTATTCAATTACAGCCAGTAAAAAAACTGCAACAGAACCGCCTATTAGTGCTTTTTAGTTTGCTCATTTTTATTTTCACTTGTGTTATTCTTTTCTCAATGAATGAGCTGTCAAGCACGTCATTGCTGATCGTGCTCTGCCTCTGGTGGGCCGTTGCTGAGGCTGGAATTGCACCCTTATATGATCAGGTTCAACCAGGTAGAAATAAAAAGCTGCTGCACAGAACTGTAAGAATGATTTCTGCAGTGTGGAGGAAAACATTTACCAGAAAAGTGTGATTAATTAGGGCCAAGAAATTTGCACAGAACTTGTGATTGTCAGAAAGTGGGAACTAAAGAAGGGTCTTAAGATGTAATCCACCTCATGGACATTAACTTCTAATGCTTACTTGGCAAAGCAGTCATCTATGCGCTCTGTCTAAAATGGGTAAAGAAGCGCACACCCCCAGAGACTGATGTATCTTTGCTGTCAGCTGTCCTTGCGGTTAACAGAGAGTGACGAGATGAGTCGCTTGTAAATAGGTAACTCTGAATGTCTGAAAGTCAGTTAAGTGAGATGAGTCACACCCTCCATGATGCTGGAAAATGCAACAAATCTGCAGGTGCACAGGGAGTCGTGAGAAGTGTGTTTAATAAAGACCCTCAATCTTGTTGTATAAGGTACAGCCCCAACTCTGTTTTTCCATGCTAGTGCTGTGAAGTTGTATTGCTCCTTGGAAAGGTTTTTATGGAGTTCAGATTCTTCCTGGAGTTCCTCACCACATAGTAAGCACGTGTGCGATAATGCAGTCTTATTAGAGGATGCAACTTATTCCTAGGAATACACTGCAGTCTGCCAAAAAGTGGGGCAGAGTCATGGGGCAACTGTGGTTTTGCACGACCTGCACAGAGAAGAGTGGATGTAGTGGGAAAGCTCTTGGACAAACAAAGGTTAGGAAAATATTTTGAAATAGATTAGCATCCTTCAGGGTTATAGAGGAACAAGTTCAAATACATGCACAATAAAATCGTGGAACTGGAACTATGTTTAAATTAAAACATTGTGTCCTAGAAACTGGCTAAAATCAGTGAAGGGAGCTGGCTGTAAAAACACTGCTATCAGGATGAGGAGGGTAGGAGAGATGGGCTTGTAATGAAAGAGGTGTGGGAGGAAGAACATCTGTTCAACAGAAACACGCTTTCATAATGCAGCTTTGTTATTTTAACTAAGTTTTGGTTTACATGGAAGAATGGGTTAAACACAGTTATAGGAAGCATAGGTGAAACCTCCTCTGGAGCATGAGAAGACAGAACGGAAAACCTTCTATGAATCTGAGAGGGCCGAGGGTATCACAGGGCAGTCACAAATGCCTCAAATTGAGTGAGTAACTGGGCATTGATGATATGGAGCAAGCCGAACCCCGATGTAACAAGCTATTCAGGCTTTAATTCCCTGCTCCATACTAGCGTAGTGAAATATATTCAATATTCAATGTGTCCTTGTTTGTCTTCAGTCAGGAAGAAGGAAGGTTAGCTCAGAGAACAATTTCAAATGCACTGCAAGGTGGTATAATCCTAAAACTTGGGGGGGGTTGTATTAGTTTCATCATTTGCTCTGAATGGGGTTTGTACTTCTGTTATGTAAGTTATTGTAATAGTTTGTTCTGTTTTATGGACTATGACTTTCTGTCCATTTCTCTTAGGACTTTGATTTTTGTATTTATTTCTTTTCTCAACTGTATGTTTATTACGATTGCTATAATCTTGACATAACTTTTGCATTTAGTTCTACTTTTTTTCTTTAAAGGATTCTTGTTTTCAGTGAATAATGTGATATTTAAAGCTTTTTTTATTCTCCTGTGAAACATAAACCTCATGACGTGAATTGGAGGAAGCGGAGAGTAGATTAGTAGAAAAAGCCAGGAGTCAGAAGATGAGTAGTGAGGCCAGAGCAGGATACTCAGCTTCCCTCCCCTAGAGATGATTCTTAATGTTTTGGTGTGGTTTTTTTTTTCTTATGTTGGACCCACAACAATTGTAGAAATGATCTGCTGGGCAAAATCATGAAAGGCATCTCCTTCCTATCACAGCAGTGTGTAGCTGCATGATGATACATGACAATAATTGTATAAATAATAACATAAAACAGTTGTGCTGTCTCTTACATTTAAAATGAAAGTATAGAAGTTAAAGAGTTACAGAAGTTTTATGCCTGTTGTATAAGCTTTATGGATTAGTTAATACTTCTTTCACTGGAAAATTACTTTGGTGATTTTTGTATTAGTGGGTGTAAGGTAGAGAGCATTTTTACTGAACAGCCCATACCGCTTTTGCTTCAGGATGGTGGGTAATGGCGATGATCCAAAAATCATAGGTTATCCGTGACCCACTCTCCTCTTCCCATGTACAGTAAAGATAATGGTTACTCAGGTCCTGTTTTAGGGAGGAAATTGAAGACAAGTGGTAGAGTCCTGCTCCTGCCTGTGCTCTTGACTGTAGACTAGGAAGAGATCCACCAGGTGTGGTAGACACTACTGTATGAAACGATTCTGATCTTGGACATCTTTCTAGTGCAGGAGAAGAGTGAAAATGGAACCTTGAAGTAGTCATCTTGTGGCAGTCATTTTTTGAGCTTTTCCCATTTGCTTACCTTTACAAAGTTTCCAGCAATGCAGATCTCTAGATGGCAAATTAAAGCCACTTGGCCACAAACTCACATTTCTTAGTTACTTTTCACAGATCCTTTAGAAATGATCCACGAACCACAGTCTGAAAGCTACTGCTGAAGGATATCAAGAGGTCACAGCACTGATGTTACTCCTGAGTGTCATACTGAAGGCAGAGGAACCAAGATTTTATCCATTAGATCAAAGATTAAAAGCTTTTACTGCTCTAATTCTCATAGTTTGTAATTGCTGCTTAGTTTTAAGAAGTAATATTGGAATAGAAAAGAAAAACATACTACTGAAAACTGCTCAAAATACACTCCTGTGTATTATTAAACCCTGTGTAAATTATTAAAGACATGTAACCCTGAGCATTGCATTTAAGTGAAGATTAGGATGGTGAGGAGTATATATTTCATTTAGTTTTAAACATATAAAGCTACTGATATTTGAGACCTTGGGTTGCACAACTTCTTTTTTAATTCCCACAGCTTTTGGCAGAAGTTTCTAGCTGTACATTAAAGTGATTAAAGTGATGTTTTAATGCTAGAATTCATTAGTCCCCTCTGCTTCATCACTAGAAAATAAGCAATGAAAGTCACTAAAAGATGTGGTTTAACTGAAACCTGATTAAAATAATAGTATTTAAAGCCTAATTTGTTGTACTTTTTAGTATCTGAAAGCAAAGTTTTTTGAAAGTTGATAAAAATAGCCATGTAAAGTCAAGGATGTAAACACAAAGTCCAACATAAGGAAATCAATCTTGTTCTTGCATTTATAGCATCACCTGGTACATATTTGGGTAGACACTGAACAGTCGATGACTGAATGCTGGTGTACACATGTGCGTATTATGTGTATGACAGGGAAGTATTTACTCTCTGGACTAATATTGCATTCACATCTTTCTTCTGTAAAAGCATTAGCCCTAGAGGAGGGTGACTGAGGGCAGGAGGAGATGGTCATCACTTTCCACAGCCAGGTCTTGAAGCACAGCCCTGCTGTTAAAGCAGAGGAAAGCTCATGGTTACAGAATGCCTCCATAGCAGCAGCTCAACAGACAACTACAAACTGCCGGAAGTGTCTGTTGGCTTTCTCTTAGTGTCAGTAGAGTGGGCATTTTAAACATGGTGTCTTAGCTGCAGAAGTATAAATCCACTGTAAGTCGTAGCCGTTTTCATTAGCTATCTCTCAGTTGTGAATGCAACTCTGAATATTTAGACTGTGCCTCTCTGTCTTGCACAGACAGACGAGTCACTGAATGATTAATGATGCCCTTCATCACTGGGCCTGAACACTTCCCAACAATTAAACAATAAAAATGACTCTCCCTCCCTTCCAAAAGACTGCTTGACTGGTCTGTAGGGCTTGTTAGAGTTTATTTATGTATTTATACATGTTTGTATGTGCAAGAGACAGTATCTTACTTGTGAAAAATATGAGGAAAGGTAAACTGAAGAAATAAATTTCAGATTTAATTTTTAAGAGAATAAGGGCTATGTTCTCTCTTTGGTGGGAGGGGAATCAGTAGATCATATTTGGCTCCCATGAAAGTTTATCTCCTCATGACCCTCCCTCTGGTGACCATCAGCCATTGTGTTCTTTAAGCAATGAACACAGTAGTATCCAAGTCACACGTATGAAAAAACAGTCAAAACTTGAAGTCAGTTAAATTGCAGCAGTACCTACTATAAGCATTTATATCTTGAACTGGAACCAGGAGAGACAAATACTATAGAGCCTTCTCACAGCAGCTGGTGGTATTAAATACTCAGCCTGCTTCACTTTTTTTAACATGAGTTGGAGCTTTCACGTTTGGCTTCATTTATGGACACAGTGAGGAGCAAGGGAAACTAGAAGGTCAGAAAAACAGGGTTCCCATGACCAGATCTCTATTCATGAAGATGGAGCACCAACTTCTGGCAAATCACAAATTGATGCCTTTTAATTTTTTTTTTTCATTGCTGCAGGTTTTGGATATTACATATGCAAAATCCAATACACGTGGATAACTCTTGTTCCATTTTTTCTTCCTCTTTGAAATTGTCAGGAGAGTGTTTCCAATGCACTACAGAAGATATTTCATCATTTAAAATTTATCTGTTTTCAGTTATCTACTGAAAAAAAAAATAATTCTTAAAACAGATTTTAATGAACATTTTATTCAAGCAGTTAAACAGTTTATTCTGACTTTTTAAAAAAAATCATCCTGAGACAATGATGGGAAATGTAAGCACAAATAACAGTTCAGAAAAGTTTTGTACAATTCACTATGGGGATTTTTAATGAAAGCATAATGCAGCTTTAAATAAAGTATTTACTACCTGTGAGTGCTATAATACAGAATCACCGGGTTTTTTCTAATGTCTTTATAAGCTGTTCTCATGCCAGTTTCTTTTGACTTCATCCAAAAATTTATAGCATGTATTTTGGAAGACACACATGCTTCCCACAATACTAGATGGTTTGAAATAATTTATAAGTAGCCAGAGATACTCAACTTGGGGAAGAGATTTTTTTTTTTTTTTTCATTTAAGGCAGTTAACTTCAGTATTTGGGTGTCAGCTCTCCCTTTCTGATGGATTTTTTTTCCCTTAGTGTGTAAAATCAGAGTCAAAATAATTTCAGACCAGAACCTGACAGTTTTACCCATATTGACTAACATCTTCTGAGATTAACTCCTCTTACTTCAACAGAACTGTATGTGGATTAAAATGCTGTGTGATACAACCAAGATTTTTGGGATCTAGCTTTTATAAAAAGTAACATCAAATTATCCATCAGCATATTGATACAGCACCTTTTAGATAACACATTTTAAATTAATTCAGTTGTCATGTTTAGCACTAAAGTCTTACTCTGATATTGAAGTTGTTTGACTGCTGAATAACAGTGCGCGGTAGGAGAGGTACAAGTCTCTGACGGATGTGTGGTCAGTGTTGGAGATGAGACAGGGAACCACACACCAGTTCTGTTTCACAGTCCATCCACCTTTTATAGAGCAGGCTGTCGAAAGATGTATCATGCAGGAAGTGGATATTTTCCCAGTAGAACCAGAGCTTGTGTTTTAGGTATGCCATCCAAAGCCAGGGATGACTTGGCCGTTAGTGGTCGTTTTGTGCCAAAATATTAAAAGTTAGACTCTTTGCCAGGTTATAAGTCTCTGAAGTTTTCAATACCAGACATCTTTTGTAAATGCAGAGAGGGTGAGGGACACATCAGCACTGGCCATGGTTATACATAGAATAGATTTTGTTGCATGATACAGATACACTAAAATCTTTCTTGGGGTTGTTTTTTTGCGGGTGGCCCTCCCACCCCACATGTTTACTCTACATTTGGAAACTTGCATGTTTTCAGATCTAGCCAGGTCTCACAAAGGTGTTTCCAAACAAAGAATGGCTGGAGGAGTGTCATGGTAAAGCTTAGACAGCTCATGTGTCAGGAATTACTGGCAGAGAAGTGTTCGAATCCAAGTCATAACAGCGCTTCCACCCTGTGATTAGGGAGGGTGGGGTATGAAGTAGCAGAGCTGTGCTTCAGCCAGAGGTACTCAGGAACTATTACAGTTTAAGCTAGTAACAGGGTAAGAATACTACGCAAACTTTTCTTTTTCATTGCTTTGATTTTGACATTAAAAATTGAAGTCATGGTCAGGATTATGTTACGCAAAAGATAAAATAAAAAAAAGTATAGTGATACAATTTCATGACAGTAGGCAAAAAAACAAGCTAAAAGAAAAATCTTGAAGAATTTCTGGTTGCATTGTGTGCTCTTTATAGAGCAGAGATAAAAAGAGAATGGACAGTTGTGGCATTTTTTCAGTGCAAGCTGGCAGGAGATAAAGGTGCCCACTCCACCCTGCCAGTTAGCATAAGCATAATACTGTGCCAGCTCTTCTGGCTGCTCTGGATGAGCAGAGCAATTGAAGTTTTAGGATATTACTGAAACCTCCAAGGGGTGGGGGGAGTACATTAGAGGCCTTTGGTCAGATTTATTCTCCACCCTCCTTAGATGTACCTCTTAAGAGGCAGAACTTGGAATTCAGATGGCAGTTCTTATTCATCCCGAGACCAACAGGCACGTCCTCAGGATATAAAGACTGTGTTTCTTTCCAACAGGTTTTAGAGCAGTAGTTTAAAATCAAAGATATAAGGTATTCCAGATGCTCTGTTTGTGTGTGGCAGCTATCTCTGTGCTATGCAGAACAGTCGTTGATGCTGTAGTATGAGTCCAAGTTATTTAACTGTTGTATTGGGGAAATATAAGTAAAAACCATACCTCATTTTGAGGTATAAACAGCTGTGTATGAATGCTACTTCAACTAATATTCCCTCTTTCTTAGTTCCTGCAGAACCCTTATTGTGCAAGTTTGCCGATGGAGGACAGAAAAAGAGACAGAATCAGAATAAATATATACAGAATGGAAGAGCATGGCACAGAGAAGGCGAGGTGAGACTTGTAAGTCCTCCCTTCAAGCTTTAGTGTGGGTGTACAATAATGAATACTTATGAAAATGATAGGCATTGAGACTTCTTGGCTTGGCTCTTTGTCATATTAGAAATGTGCAAGCAACTCTTACCTGACAGTTTGCAACTCTATAAAAAGTACTTGAACTGTATCTTTCTTAAGAGGAAAAAAGGCAAAATGCGAAACACTAAATCCTACCTCATTAAAGTGAACAATAAAATCTCCTTCAACTTGGTCAGGAATATGCCTGAGATATTTCTCAGGTTAACCTGAAACATAACTGTGTTTACAGGTAGTAAATAATCCTTTGATTTATGCAGCATTGAAATGCACGTCGCTTTCATAAGATTAAAATAGCATACCAGTGCTGTGCAGCATTAATTTTTTTAGTCACAGCTTTTTTAATCTTTCATGTTCAAGATAATAGTTTCATAGGCTTACTGTGGTTAGCAAGCCTAGACACCTCGTTTATATGAGACAAGAAAATTCAAATATGTCTTCTGAAAAACAGAACTCCCCATTCATTCTTGTAGTTAATATATTGTAGGCAACACCCTAACAGAGTCATCTGTGTGCCCTCCCTCTCAAACACACACATGTTCTCTTAGCCAGGTATTTCATAGATTGCATTTTGGTCCTCATACTGGGAACTTGGAAACTTGTATTCATAGCCCATATTGCTGACTGTCTTCACTATATAATTACTTCTGTCAATTAACCTTTCCCTAACTTATAGCAATGAACTATTTCAATACAAAATTTCAGTTTAAAATAATACAAATAAAGAAAGAGTAAGAGGAATAATTTACAATAAGAATGAATTTTGTCAACTCTTTCCTCTTTCTTTCCACTTCTGTTTTGTTTTTTTTTTTTGTAAGGCTGGAATGACACTCACGTATGATCCAACCACAGCTGCTTTACAAAATGGGTATGTTAAATAACACCACGCTAAGAAAAAAAATGTTTGCATTATGAAAGATGCACAGAACTGGCATTTAATAAATGTTTCTGCATTTTCTAGATTTTATCCGTCACCCTACAGTATTACAGCAAACAGAATGATCACTCAGACATCTATTACGCCATATATTGCTTCTCCCGTTTCCACATACCAGGTTTGTATTTAGAACTTAGCAGCCAAAATGGTTCATTGGAGCTTATGTTTATTTATAAGTTGCTACATCTGGTTTTATGAATTCTCCAATAATGCTTCATTTTAATCAAGTGGCCTCTCCATGTTGTACAGCATGAAAATGAAGGCCTTAAAAACTAAAAAGGTGTTTGTTTGAGGAAGCACAGCAATTTAATGAGATATGTGATGTCTTGCAAAACAAATTCTCTAACTTGTGCTGATGGCTAAGGCATTTGTAGCCACTTCTGCATTTCATGCATGGTTTTTCGTTTTCTCTTGGTCAATATCTTTTGATGTCAATAATGTATCTTTGAAATAATTATTCTTTATTTTAAACCTTCTTGATTTAGTTAAATTCTATTTCAAAGATATTCCTCCATGCTTTTTTGAACTTTTCTCGAGGTTGCTTCAATGTGAAAAAAAACCAACACAAAACCCCCAATAATAATGTGTTACATAGCTGTACTAAGAAGGGTATGGAAACTTGTTTGACATTAGAGAAGGAAATTTGAAAAAGAATTCAGTGTTCAAATTACAGTAGCATTCAAATTCATTGTTTTCATATTAGGAACAAAGCATTTAATAGCTTTAGTGTTTCTAGAACAGTGTTTCTAAACCAAAAGTTACTTTATTTTGAAAAATGAATTAAAACATTAAGTATGCACATTTTTTGTTCTTAGAGCCCAGCCCAAAGCTTCCTGAAAAGGAGTTTTGATGGGTGTCATCTTAAGTCGCCCCTAAGGGATATTGACAATTCAACATGCTGAGAAATTATATGGAACAATTTTCGTACTTTGATATAAATCTCTTCAGAATACTCAGTTTGGGGGCATTGTACGTTTCAGTTTATAAGCAAATTGAATTTAATGCAACTAGTATGATAATCTCAGATACATACTCAGTAGTTACTACTTGACACATGCCAATTATCCCAGTGTAAGCTAAATGATCAGCTATTTTAGCATCTTATTCTTTAACACATAGATGAAGTAAACATCAGTGATTCAGGTAACAAGCAACTAGATTTGGAAAATTCTTGCCTCTATGTCAGGGGCAGGAGAAAAAGCTGTTTGCTTTTTAGTGAGAGAGACATGGTGAGTTTTCTAGCTTGCTATGGGTGAAAATGAGTATAGAAGGTTATGTAGAAGGAATGTAGAAGGCTGGCAGAGGCACTGTGGGCCATTTGGTCATTATTCCCTTACAGAAATTTCCATGTACCCTCCCATTCCAGGTGACAGGAATAAGGAAGAATTGTCTAATGTTAGTTTGGAGGTCTGATGCCTTCTTGCACGAGCAAAGCATTATGTAGGAGGTAAAACAGTGTACTGTGGGGTAAAGGGCAGCTGGATTAATTTTATGTTAATTTCTGAGGTCACTTATGCAACACAGTGTTTGCTCCCAGCAGACAGTGCTAGTACTGCGTTTCTCAGTATATTGAATCATTTTCCCTTGTACAGCAATAGCTCAAAAATTACAGCAAGTTCTTACCTAGAAAAATATTCTAGTTGAATTAGCTGCTATTTGTTATTAAAATATAAATGATTTATCAATATAAGACTGTAAGATATTCAGAATCCAAGCAAAAGTTAGAAGTTGGCATGGAAACATACTTTGTAGGAATATAGTATCGCTTTTCTGGGCTTATTGAGATAGGCAGGCTGTAATAGTGTATGTTTCAAAAAATATTGTTACCAGTATTTCAATATACATGGCATGGAGCTTAAATCTTTGTGGATGGAGTTGTTAACATCACTATGCTTAAAGTGCCACAGTAATAGGAATTGAAAATTAAATTCAACTATTCTGTATTGGGGAGGAAGGAGGTTCTTGGCCAGAAGAGTTTCACAGTTTGAGTGTTAGTCACATCTTTGTTACTGATCCCTTCTCACAGAAACCTGCAACGTTCTGTCATCTGCACAACGGGATGTATCACGAGAGCATGATTTATTTTTTTTTTCTTTGAGGCATGGTATAACCTGTTTCTAGATTTATTCTTATTAAAGGTAAACAAATGTAATGAAGTTTTGGCTAGTGTTTGTTTCTGCAACTCATGTATACCCAAATGACAGTACTAAGCCAGTTACTATCATAGTACGAGTAGATCAGCCAAAGCTTTAGTCAGGCTGTACCAGTATTTTTGCCATTAAGCTTTTGCCTGAGGAAAGGGAGGGTTCAAGTGTGTTCCATTTTTGAACTCCTCTTCCCTCTTTTTCCAATTGGAAAAAAAAAAAAAGTTTTTGCTTGAAAGCCAGTACCAAAAGGAGGGAAGAAATATTTTCATCTTGCAGAAAATACCTCACCTGGGTTTTTTTCGAGACTGTCTGTCTACCTGTTCTGTTCACAGGACTCTGGGAATGATGGTAGAGGTTTTTAAGGGGCTTTAAATGTCTGGCAGCAGTGGTGAGTCAGTTCTATGTGTGTGGTGCTGGTCAGAATCCTGCTTATCCTACACACCTACAGGAAGTGGGGAGGAAATATTGCTGTTCTTACCTTCAGTATTTCTTGCAGCACACTTTTTCAAAGAGCCCTTGCAACCAGCTCTTTTTAACTAGGATAAACTTATAACCTATCATTTTACCTTTTAGTCTTTTTAATTTACCTTGTCATGCAAAGTTAGGCATCCCGCATCAAATTAAGTGTTTAGGTAGTCAGTATTTTTGGAGAGAAAACATGCTAGTTGCCAGAGCAAGAATGCTCATCAGAACCTTCTCCAATTCCTCTGCTTTGGGAATAACATACTGCAATGTCTTGGAGAAGAACTATTCTCCTACATCCCCTCATCGTTCCTGGAATAAGAGTCTAGCAGAATTACCAGTTTCTGTTTCCCTTATGAAAATCCAATAATTTATTTTATTTCAATCACACTAGAAGGCAAATAATGCCATACCTTCTGAGATCCCAGTTACTTTTCCCCAAAGGAATTTCAAACACAGAAGATGCCTTCTTTTTCAACACAGCAGAAATCTCTATTTAGAACCCTTTCGTTGATAAAATTTGAGACCTGCGCTAAAAACGTAGTATACTGTTGTGAAAGGCATATGTGGTGTATTGTCTCCAAATCTTGTTTCTGATGTACAGGTACAGTAAATACACTTATTGTAGAAATCAGTGTTGCTCCACAGAGTGACTAATTGCATTAAAAAGTGAATAAATACGGGAGGGGGCTTGTTAACATGAGTTGTTAAATTATTACTCTATTTCGTTGGAATATTCAGGAAAAGAATGACTAAAACGAAAAATAAGATACTGATTTTGTTTTCTAGGTTCAGAGTCCTTCTTGGATGCAGCCTCAACCATATATAATGCAGCACCCAGTAAGTTTTTCTGCTTCTCCGTTGTTGTGTCACTGATTGGATAAACGCTTTGCATAGTTTAAACAACAGGAAATAGGTCAATTCCCACCCAATTACTTCCAGAGTTTTGACAATTACATCATGATTTAATCATGGGTCAAAATGAAAAGAGAAACAAAGACGGGTAACCTGAGTTGGGGCCTCATTTTATTAGAAAAAAAAGAAAGTTTCCTTCAGGGTATTGAGGTGATAAGGACAATTGGAGTTACCAAGTCAGCATCCTGAGGAAACTTTTTTTATTTTTAAAATTTAAATTAGAACCACTTTGCAAATACCAATGTTTTACATACTGTTTACCTATAGGAGCTGGAATTGAAGATCCAAGGTTTTAGAATGGGTCTAGAATAGGTCAGACTGGATAATTTGTGATACAGATGGATGCAGTGATATAAGTGACATTATGGGCACTCATTTGAGAAAACCTGCATAGCTTGTTCTGGCTTCACTGCTTATGAGTAATGCTGGTCTCCCCACACTTTTGGCTGTGGCATCTGTACCAGACACATTCTAATCTATACTCTCCCGTGATATTTTGCTTCTTATTTTGCTTCTTATCTATGTCATTTGACAATTAAGTACCATTATATCTGAGATTTATTAGGTTTCTTGAGATGAGCATGACAAATAATAACAGGCGCTTTAATATATGCACTCCTGTAGTTAACAAACAAGTCTGTTTCCAGATATAGAACGGATATTGTCTTGACTTTAATTAACCTCTTCATGCAGATTATAGAATGTAAATCTTCTTGGCAGAACATTTTCTTCTTGTGCATGCAGAGAAGGTGATACTGAACCAGAGCACCCTCTCATATGCTTAATTGTTGTATTTGTGATTTTTGACGTTAAATACACAACTAGTTTTAACTTTTCTCTCTACCTACATAGATTTTAATAAAAAAAGGTCTTGCAAATTAGGCTGTGAAAGACAGTTTAATGTGTTACAGTGCTATGAGGTGTATTAGTTTCACAGGTATATAAGATGAGATTTCACAGTTGAAAATAAAGATCTGGATTCCTGACTTAAGTTCAGTTTTGGCCTGTGCAAAGACTGGTGCTGTCTTGCTCATTTGCTTTGCAGAGGAGCCTGCAGTCTACAGACAGGAAATTCTTTTAGTGTTTGATGTGCCTGTGACTCATTTCATCTACACTGGTCACATGGTTGTTTTTCCAATTCTACTCTGTAGGGGTTTTTTTCTCTTCTTTTTTCTTTTTAAGGATTAGCTATTGATTCAAAATACTGGCTTTCAGTACAGTGCAATTATTTCTGTTAGTTTTGAGCCTCCATCAATTTTAATCAACAATTCTACAAGCAGAAGTCATACAAAGTAATTGGAAATATGTTTTTCTAAAACATGATTTGTAAAATTAAATTTGTTGATAACCCTCCATTTCACATAACTCTGAAAACCTTATGAGTGTGCGCTCCATATTTAGCAATCTCAGGTGTTTAAAAATCGTACATATACTTTTCATTAAGTTAAAGTAGTACAGGAGTGATAGAAAGGTTGGCACAGTAGCTAGTACTTAGACAAAGAATCAATCTTTTACACAGCATAGCTAACCTACTCTTCTAAGATTGTGTGTGCTAATGAGGCCAGCCATTAATTGGGGCAGCTTTGTATTGATGTGTGAACACTGCATGTGACAGGTAGAATTCCCCTAACACAAATGTTCCTCCAAAGCTTCCATTCCTAAAGATGAGGCATCTGTTTCTTCATAAGGTTTGAAATCAGTTGCGTGTTCAATAGGAAGTCAATGCAGTTCTTACCCCATTACCAAACTGCAAAACACATCTGCTCGAGTACAATATTTGGAATGCCTCTAGACCTGTGTCTCTGAGTCAGTTACCTGGGATTAAGGGGAGTCCTTGTGGTATACCCCCTTGAAAGGACAGCCCGTACTTTAGGCTCTCAAATCAAAAATGTGATTAAAATATGAGTGTTGCCACAACCCTTTCTTTCTTTCTCTGTTTTAATAGGGTGCTGTACTGACTCCCTCCATGGACCACACCATGTCACTACAGCCTGCATCGATGATAAGCCCTCTGACACAGCAGATGAGTCATCTTTCATTAGGCAGTACTGGAACAGTATGTAGCAATTTCATACAAAACAACATACACAAGTAGAAAATACTGTGTGTAGATCACCGTATGCATGTGCAACTTGCGTGTAGGAAACAAGTAATCCTTTAAGTAGTCTTTCATCCCATAGAACATTATGAACTGTCTTCATTTCTTAATCATATTCAGCAGGTTTTTTACAGTCTATTAGCTGATGAGAAATTGGAAATGAGCAAATAAAATAGATCAAAGCAAATGCAAGGAATCCAGGAGGTAACTCCAGAGTTGTATCTAAAAAGAAAAAATAGTTGGGTTTTGCTCTTCAGGATATCAGAGTTGCAGAAAGTAATGCAAAGTGTGGAATAGAAACTAAAGCAGAAGAAGAGATGCAGGCTAGCTTCTAAACTGAAAGANAACTGAACGCAGTACTCGAGGTGGGGCCTCACCAGTGCTGAGTACAGGGGGACAAAATTAAAAAAAGAAAAGATGATGATTAGGATCAACAGAATTGTCCTTTACCTAGTCTTTCAAGTCTAAATTTGAGTTTTCTCAAAATAGGTATCTCACTTTTCTGAAAATCCTATTTATTTCAGACAGAAAAGTCTTTCTCTCATATACATTGCTTTAGGGAAACAGTCAATAGCTGTTAAACGATACCATGATAGGTATTTTGAATACTCTTTAAATTACATTGAGCTTTAACTCAACTTAATGGACTCTCTGTCTTTCTAGTACATGCCAGCCACAACAGCTATGCAAGGAGCCTACATACCCCAATATACACATGTCCAGACAGCAGCGGTTCCTGTTGAGGTCAGTATATTTTATAAAAGATCAGAGATAAGACACATGAATATGATATTAGATTTTTTTTTTTGCTAGGAAAACTGCTGTTTGAAGCCTAATATTGTAACTGTGTGTGTACTGTGAATACAATACATATTAAAAAGATAAAGTGTCATTATTCTCAACTAATGTAACTGGTATTATAACAAAGAATGACCTGTACTTGTAGCAGTACAGTACTTGGAGCAGCCGTCTGTATGAGCAGAGCTCAGATGAACTTCTGTGTTTTGTAAAACCTAACTTCCAATAGAAGCAAGCCAGGGAGTATGTTGTAGTTTTAGTCTTTCATTTAGTTTTCCTGTGAGTAAACTTTTCTGCCAACAGACCATGATTGTAACTTTTTGCAAAGAATCTCAATTTTACCCTGACATCTCAGGGTACCAAGCATATTTGCCTAATAAACCCCTCTGCACGTCCAGATGAAGTATATAACTGAATAGTAGACAATATTTTGTCTACTATTTTGGCATACTTTACACACTTTTATAGGACTTTTCTAACAGAGCAGCTAGGCAAAGTATGCTGCAGCTCTTTTATTCAGAATGAGGGCTAGACAGTTTCTTCCAGAGTCTGTAAGAAAAAACATGTTATTTCAAAGTCTATTTGTCCAGAAACTCTAGAACTTGTTTGATTCAGTTTATGCATCTGCCCATGTGGGTGGGAGAAAGATTTTTGGTAATTAGCTGGTTGCACAGTCTGTCAGAGCACTACCAGCTGAATTAATTCCTTGGTTTCTGTGGATCGGTGTGTGAAGTTCCAACTAGAGTTCTTTGTGTTGCCTCGTGCCAATCGCACCACGACACTCAAAGCAATAGTGTTTATACATGTGGTAAGCGGGTCTCATCCTTCCTGCTGCTCCTCAAAAGGAGAGAGGCAGGATGTTCTTTGGCATTTGCAGATAGAAAATACACTATCAGTGTTTTGCTCTGTTTAGATATTTATTTCTATAATTTCAAAGGCTTTTTTTAATTATCATCAAAGCAGCTGGAGAAATACAAAGTTTGCATGATGATTTTATTTCTATTTGCTGAAATGTAAATCAACGCAAAGTTAACACCTCAGATTGGAATACCCCACTTGAGAAATGTTAGCAAGACTTCAGATTGGGAGATTGTTAATTGCAGATAATGCTGCCTGATTTTGTGTCTCATGTCTTGTCTTCTGCTTTATTTGCAGGAAGCCAGTGGTCAACAACAGGTTACAGTAGAGACATCCAATGACCATTCTCCATATACGTATCAGCAAAATAAGTAACTGTGAGGTAGGGGCTCATCCTGTCACATGAAAGATGTGAATTCAGATGTATTTTGTTACATAACTTAGAGTACTCTGTATTGAAATATTTTTTTTTAGGTCATATAAACAACACTCATCATATCTGGGGACAGGCAGAGAAGTTAATTTGAACTTGGCCAGAGTTAGAAGCCAGGAAAGGAAGGACAGGTTCCAGAAGTGAGTTAGTGAATTATGAGTAATAGTGTTTTAATAATTTCTCTATAGCATAACTGGATTATGTTGTATTTTAATTTGTTCATCTTGGCAGCATGCTGTATACAAGAATAACAATGAATTAGTGCAAAAATACTAGAATCACAGTGCTAAAGGGAACTGTATTTATAGGTATAATAACCTCCAGTTGTGATTTGGAAGCAGCTTTGTGACTGGCTTACAGACCACAGGCAGGGGGGTGGTCTACTAGAAATTGTTGCTGACCTTTTCTCCTCAAGACTTCCCTGGCCATCCTTCATTCTAGGAAAAAGCAGTTTGGTCCAGAATTTTGTCAGTTAACATTTAATCCACATCCTAGCTTGGCTCTAATTCCAGAGTTGTTTTACTTTCCTGCTCTAGGTGTCGTGTGGTTTTGTTTGCATGGCCGTTCTCTACTAACCAATCATTAGCTTTACCCAAACTCCTTCTATGCAAAATTTTTGCTTTCTGTAGATTGCCATCCTGAAAATGTTGTTTCCACTAACCATCCCCTTCTCCATCCTTCATGCTTTACAATTCTGGAATTTAGTTGATCCTTGACTCATCTTTTTCTGATTGCTGTGTAAACCAGGCAACTTGACTACAGAATTTTTTTAAATCAAATTTTGTAAGACGTCATACTGGAGAATTCTGTTCAGCAGCCATAATGTGCTAGAGGCTGTCTTAGAACAGTTTTTCTATGGCTCTCATGACATTTATTAGATTCTCAAAAATCATAATCAGTTATGCGTGAGGAACTTATAATTGTGTTATATTCTCCCTAAGATGTGTAGATCTAACAGTATGGACACTTTGCCGTTACCTTTGATTTTGCAGGTCAGCTGTGTTATTTGACAACACTGCTCTCATCCCCATTATTGGCATAACAACTTCTTATATGTTCAAGAATGTAAAGATAGAAACAAACGCATGGGGAAACTTCGCACATTCAACAGATGGCACAGTCTGCATAGCGCAACATGTGACCTGTGTTTGTTATTGTAGCCTGGCCGAATGCCGGCATTGAGAGAAAGCCCACATCCTTGATTTGCATCCAGGGCAAGGAGAAAGCAAAGCCACAGTCTCTTCTCGTTACCCATCTCCTACTGTTAAAATCATGGCTCCTGCATGTTTGCTATGCCAAGGCTGTTGGCTGGTGTTAAATGCTTTTCAAGGAATTATTTGTTTTGCCTTAAATCTCCCCTGTGGGCATGTAAAACCTCCTTACCAAGAGAGATCTGTGGTGGACAGCGAAGCCTAACCCTGCGTGTCATCTCCCCGTCCTGTGTCTCTCTCCCAGCCTGCCAATATCTTTCCCGTGGGCTGGGGCCAGGCAGGAGGAGCAGCCTTTAGTCTCCTGAAAGGATGAGATGTGTTGCCGTTTGAGACACATTTTATAACGATGACTCTGTGCAGAATACCAAGTTCTGTGAGCAACTCTGTGCGTTTGCTGTAAGCCAATCCTCCGCCTATTTTATTCTTCAGAGAAGTACCGTTACCTGTATTTATATGCAGTGGGAGCCAGTGAAGTCTGTCAGCAATGGCTGTGGCAGGGGGCATGTGGGGAAGGTTAATATTACTCAGCTGATTTCAGCCTCCGAGTATGGCATTTGGTATTTCTGTCCCCGGAACATGTTGGTACTTGTCGTTTTTCAGACAGGTGAAGGGGAGGGGAATCGACATTTATTTCTTGCCCTGAATACCCTACATGCGGGGAAGACTGCGGTCTCCTAAGTGTTGTGGCTTCATTACTATTGTCAAATTGAAACTTCTTTCTAAATCCACATGCAGCACTTTTGGGAATGTCCTATTAAAAGTCAGTGTATATATGGCCATAAATAAGGAGTGAATGACAACTAGCACATTTGCACAAGTGGATGCAGTCAATCAGAAATACACATCATCTGTCCTTTAATTGGCTACATTTAATAACTTCTTTTAAAGATGTTGCTACTATGTGAAAATAGTCAAAGTACCTTGAAAAAACCCTGTTATTGTTACATATGTACCCATAAATGTACAAAACCTTAAAATACCAGACTGTCTTGCCTAGAGAAATTCAAAAATTGTCTGAACTTTTTTAGTTAGCTGCGTATTTTTTTAACCTCAAATGGCAATATAAGACAATATAGTAAATTGAGCAGGCTTCTTTCAAATTTGATGAGCCCTGAATTGCTGTTAAGGATTAACCATTGTGGAGGCTCAGTAGCTGTCTCTGTGTTGGCTGTTGTAACTTGTACATAGTCTCCCTGAGGCTGCACCGAAAGAAGGTTGTGTTCCTTTTCCAGAGATCAAAAGCCTTGGAGATGCTGGCAGGAGTAAGCTCATACACTCAACCATTTTTGGTCAATTAAAAGGAAACAACAATAATAATAATAAAAAAAACCCACCAACCAACAACAAAGAAGGAAATAGCTTGGAATGCAGTCTCACCATTCCCCACTGGGAACTCTGCATGCTGAACAGGTATTAGAGGTAGAGGGGGAGAAATACAATACAGGCTGTATCCTGGCAGAGAGCCTTATCCTCGGAAGGACCAAGCACCTGAAGTGCTGCCTGTGTTACTTCTTTTTGCACTCAGATTCCCTTAACCTTCTCACAGCTGTCTGAAATAGGAAATGGTTGAGCATTGTGGCCAGCTACGTGAGAAAAAATCCCTGCAATTGTAACTCTGCTCTAGCTCTGACCTTTCTGTGTTACAGATATCCAGTGTTGACCTGGCCTGGAGAAGGGTGCAAAGGCTGAAACAATCATGGATTTTACTGATCAATTGTGCTTTAGGAATTATTGACAGTTTTGCACAGGTTCTTGAAAATGTTATTTATAATGAAATCAACTAAAACTATTTTTGCTATAAGTTCTATAAGGTGCATAAGAAAAACCTTAAATTCATCTAGTAGCTGTTCCCATGAACAGGTTTATTTTAGTAAAAAAAAAATTTTTATCAAGTGTTACGACGCAAAAAAAAATATTCAAATTTCTGGGTATGCACAGATGACCACGAAGACTTATTCACGTGCATGACAGAATTTGTGTTTTGGTTTATTTTTATTTTGTTTGTTTCTTTTTTTCTTTTTTTCTTTTTCTTTTTTTTTTATTGTATGAAATGGGTTTTCTGAAGTTTAAAATAGTAAAACATCTAAGATGATGTTCTGTGCTTGCAGTGTGTGAGTGTTGCTTTAGTGCAGTGTTGCAGTTATAGTGTCTGGTCTTTTAGCTTTCTGTTTTTCTTTTAATGTAGTGTGAAGTGTCTTATCCTTTTCTATAAATTCCAATTTGCCTTAAATCTTTCAATGCTGTAGCTGTTTCAGTAAGTAGTCCAAACTAATGGTGTAGAATGCTTTGACCAAATGAGCTGGTCTATTATGCCTTGTAAAACAGCAGCATAGGGCTTTTAAAGGTAGTCAATAAAAATTGCTGAAAATTTGGCTTTTTTAATGTGTAGTAAGTGTTTTTAATGATTTTTCACATAATATGTAAGGTAGTGAAATGCAAGAGGGGAAAAAAATGTTTTGTGTGAAACACATTTTCTGACTGGGGAAATTTTAATAGGATAAATTGTTTGTAAGGCCATATGCCTATAGTTCCCTCTGGTAGTTTGAATGATTTAGGAACTCTGCTGTATGATGCAATGTAAAATCTTTTTTTGCCTTTTTTCAGAAACTAACTTGATGTTCTAGTTTTAGCGTAGGTAGAGTAGGGAGGTTCTTGGGGTGGGGATATCACCGAATGTTTTTGTCCTTCCTTTATACTAATGATAGTGCTTTAGGATGAGGATTGTGCTGAGACTTAGCAAACAGAAAAGTTGCTATTATAGCAAAATGGCAAAAGCTAAAGGACTCGTTTTCAAACATACGCTGAGATTTAAGTAGAAGCATAATTGATTGGGTACTAGCTCTCTATAGTAGGTAAATAAAAATAAAAAGACTTGGCACTTTTAAAAGGTAACTTTACCAAAGAACAAAGAGCCAGTAACCAATAATTCTGATTTGTCTCAGCATTACGTCTTCTGTACTCTTTATTTTTTGCCGGACCAGTTTGCGGTTAGGAGAATGTGCCTTTTTTGTACATTTGCATTTAGGTTTTATAATTTTAATTGATGTATGGACACAAAAGCATGAAGGAAGACTTGGATCCAAGCAGTGCCACACTTTACATCATCACTACAAGTGTTAAGTGTAAAGAAAACCAATTTTGAAACTATGAAATTCCTGATTCATAAATACACAGTTATTTGTACTTCACATATTAGATAATTCACTGCTACTAAAGCTCTTTATTACAATTGCATATGTTTTAAATCGAATGATAAATTAAGTTGTCTTCCAAAACTGTGTACTTCTCTGGTCAGCTGTATATGATCAGTTATCTACCTCAAAGTTTATTTCCTTTTGTATTGGGACAGGTTGCTGGCCCTCCCTGTTTCCACAGACCAAATCATCCTAGCTCGGGAGCTAGGGCTAAGCAGTTGTTTCTTTCAAGTATTTTTTAGTTTTTAAATTTTGTGTGAGTATTGGAGTATAGATGTCGGTGACATTTCATAGTTTCAAAAGTAAATTGCTGCTCTGAGAAGTGTAGATTCTAGTGAAATACATAGTCATAAGAGATGTGTTTTTGTTTTTTCTTTTTTTAAAAAGTTGTGGTATTATTGGTTCTATGCTCCCTGGAATATTACTGCTTTGTAAAAGTCCAGACTTCCTGCAGCACCTTGCCTGTATCTGGTAACTTTCCAAACCTGGATCTCTCACTACTTGATGTTTTTGCGTTAATTAAAACTGCAGTATGATAGATGTGTTAGAGGGAGGGAAGAGCTGCTGCCAGAAATGTCTGAACTAAGTGCCATACTCATTGTCTGGGTAAGATTTGGGAAATTTAACCTCTGTACATAAAGAAATAATCAGTTACTTAAACATCACATAGTAGACAGCCATTAAATTATAAAAAAATTAATTTATGAAGAAAGACCTTTTGTACAGATTGAAAAAAAAAGATTTTCATAGAGATATCTATATGATCAAGAGAGTTAATTTTTTATTTTTGTTTTACTAGTGCCACAAACTTGCCAGTGGTAACTTATTTGTCCGGTTCAAGATAACTCTGTAGTTTTGTTTCCTAGGACTTGTTGTTAAACGCCAAAAGACATTTTTGAACTGTAAATTTGATTAGATTGTTAGCTTTTTTCTGTTTTATTTCTTTGAAAACTTTTGAATAAAAAAGATCCCAAAAAAATGAAAATGCATTGTCTGCTTCCTTCAGCCCTTCCTTTATTGGGTGAAAACCCAAACAGGTTATGGTAAAACCTTCACATGTATTTTGAAGTGCTCAGAGTTGCTTTCTGCTTTATAGTCTGGGTTTTTCCCTCCTCTATCTTTCATTAAAATCAAATTTAAAGTCTTTCAAACCACATTACGAAGTCACATGTTCTTTCAGACAAAACAGGGAAAGACAGATGAGAAATACATGAAGATATACATGATTTGAATGCAAGAACTCCATTGTTCTGCACATCAGTCCGCATGGAGAGCTGTGTGTAACCATGCTGGGACATTGTAGTTGTAAGTGCAAGCATTTCCTAGGAGTAAGGGCATGGAGACAGAAGGTCACTTTGGTAGCTGGGAGCATTCAGTTGCTGCCTGAAAGGCCTTTCGTCTTCCCGGCTGCAATGGTGTTGACTGGCATGCCTGGTGCTGGACGGCAAAGGTGATACTCCCCTGGAATTAAAAATTATCCCGAGTGTTTGCCTTCCAGCTGCAATTTTTGAGCATTCTATTTCTTAAGATAATCTTGGATTTTATTCTCCTTTTGGCAAGATCACCACTGCTGATGGTGTGTATCAGACAGAGGACTGTTCTGCCCAACTGGTGTGTCTCCTTGGCCAAATGCTTTCCCAATCACACGGTCTTCCACATAGCTTTGTATCGATGCATGTGGCTGGAGAAGGGGCACTGACTCGGTCTTGGGAACCCAAGGGTACACCCAGTGGCAGGGAGCAGTGGCTCACTGGGTGATCCAGTGAGTGCCTGCTTTGGATGGCCAAAGGGGAGGCTTGCTCAGCACAGGCTGTGCCACCCTGGGGAGCCCTCTCCCCCATGGGAGACCGCCCTTTACATTATACACCTGGTTCTGACATACGGCCAGGACTGTGCCAGGCCAGGCAGGTGCTGGCTGGGTACACTGGGGTCACCTTACAAGCAATGCACAGCCTGAGCCTTCCGTCACATGGTGCTCACACAAGATACTGAGAATAAATATGTTTCCAGTGGAGGCAGCAAAAGGGACTCGCCTAGAGGTTGGGAAGCTTGATTTACATTAGCTTATGCAGTACAGCCATCCTCGGCAATGATGGCTCATTATTAATGAAGGGAAAAAAACCTCACACTGTGTGCTACTAAACACATTTAGACTCCTGTATCTGAAAAAAAACCCTTTTAACCATTTTGTGGTAATTAAATTATTGTCCCAGGATGTTGGCTGTCTAAAATGCAATGGGTGAGAAGGTGAATACAGAAAAATTTTACAGGGTTTTGTTACAGTATTCCTGTCCACTGCCACACAAAATTAATCTCAGATTATTAAGCAGTCTCTTTGAATTACGTGTGAATACTACCTCACAAAAGCTATATGTAATAGAATAATGCAGGTTGGAAAGGGGTTTTGCTATCTATTTGCTTTTCTAATTAGCCTTATGATAAACTTAGCTCTCTTACTGTAACTCCAAATATATTTGATAAGAATGAATGTTTTCAGATTAGTACCTTTTCCCTGATATAATAAAGTTGTGTCTATCATTTCTATCAGGCAATCTGCAATAATGCAATATCTTTATGTAATATACTTTTATTATATATAATAAAACTCATGTTTATTATCAAGTGGCTCGTTCAAACGTTGATTCCATCCTCTTTGCATACAACCTGTTTTGAACCCTACTTGCAAACATGCTGTAATGTTTTGTGCAAGATCATGTGCAGACCCTATTGTTTGTGGCTGTTAGTGATTAGAAAGTAGCCTTTATTTAGGCGCTGAACAAAATCTTTTATCTTTCTCTGTTTTCTAAATTAACTACACTGGGCAGGCGCAAGACAAGTGCAAGCAGCGCATGAACAGCAGTGTAATAAAGTACCGTTGATCAGCTGAGCCCTCCTAATGATTGGTTGCATATATGGGGCTAGAATATTTGTGGAGTAAGTCAGAGTGGTCTAAAGCACTTTCCTGGTACTCTTTGTCGTTTTTTCTCAGGAAAAAAAAAATTAATGAGAAATGCTGTTTTGCTCTCCCCTTCTAGCTTTAATATATGCCATGGTACCTCCACTGTACCAAAAAACCTTGATGATTGACTAAAACTGTGCCACCTCGCTTTCTGCAGAAACATCATATGAGAAATGCATTTTACGTGCCAGAATATTTATATGAGTTTGTACTCCTACTCCTCCTGTGCACACTTCACTGTTCCTTTTGCTTTGATCAACTGCTCCAAAATTATTTGCAAACTTTCACATGCGTTGGAATAAGATACTCAAACCTATCCTGTCCAGCAGTGTCTTATTGTGAAAGCCAATGTGTTATTTGGTGGCATTTAAGACATGTATGCTGTTACCTTCCAAGCGCTTGCAACACTGGCGTACTCTTTCAACTGTGAAAGATCATCTGTATCATTCCCTAGCCAACAAATTCTGGCATTGATTAACCCAAACAAATCTGAGGCTTTTGGCTTTCAGACTTGGTCCATTAATTCTCTCCAGAATAGGGGTTAGGATATACAAAACCTATTCTGTTTGGCAACTTCTCCTCCAGCTACTAAGAAAAGCCAAGCAGATGTCAGAACAGCGAAGATGTACAGTGCGGTGACCAGAGGGAGCGTGTAAAAGCTTGTGTGTGGAATGAGTCAGTCTTTCCTTTTCAGGACAGCTCTAACTGCATCTACCATCTGAGGAACCTGTGCAGCCCATTTCTCTGGTAAAGAAGAAATCACATCACAGGAAAATACTACTGGATTTTTTTTTTTTTCCCATGTCCAAGAAGAAAGGCCAGCTTGTCAACAGGCAAGCTTTAACTGTTTAAGTTACCTTGCCTTTTTCAACACTATCCCCTCGCTCGGTGCTTACCTCAGTGGTGGTCTGAATTCTGCTGGGTTTCATCGGGCTCCCTTCAGCTGAATGACGTGATCTCTTTCGACAGCTTCGCTGGGATAGAAAGAGATTTGTGGAGAACTTAAAGAATGAAGGTATGTGGCACCCTAAAGACTTCCCATATGCACACTACAGGCGTTCAGATCAACCTGCTCAGGCAGATTTCTGAGCTGCTTTATTGTTTCAGAGCCTGGCATGCCAGTGTTACCAAGGGAAAAAACATGTGGAGAATGATTTCTGCGTGTACCCTCTGCTGGTCCTAAAGAAATCTTCTGCAGTGGGAATTCTCCCTGGTATTTTCACCACCTGAAATTAACACACAGGGCTGATGTTTTCAAGCATTATCTGTGAAGCACTTAATGGAATAAAACAATGGTTTAAAAGAAGGCCAAGAGAAAATTTATTAGTAAATAGGATGTTTTGGTAAATAATTTTGGCTGTTTGCAAGCACATAGAAAATTACTTTTCCTTCTGTGCTTTAGTCGTTCCCCAATGGGAAATACATTTTCACCAATGAGGAATACTCTGCTAACTTCTTTTGCTTTCCTGGGGATGTGAAACAATGTGAAAATGTATTTAGAGGTGTTTTGTTACAGCCTTGCTTTTGGGTCAGTTTGTTTGGGTATCTTTAGCTGGTCTCAATCAGTAAGCAAAATATATGTAACTAGGAGCATAAAGCAGTTACTTATTGACTAGCCCGCAGACAAAAAAAGTAAGATTTCCCAAGCTATTAGGCTAGTGACAAGGACGCTCACCCAGCAAGGCAGCTGTGGTGGCTTCGCTGGCCAGGCAGATATCAGGCGGGAGGGGAAGGGGCCATCCCTGCAGCTCTCTGGAGCAGACCCTCAACGTTGCCACATTTCCATCCTCTGCCAAGCTCCGTCAGTGCCCCCAGCACCGATGGCTTGTCCCAGCAAAGCGACCTGGGGCTCCTGACTATTTTACACCTTTCCATGTAGCTGCTTTCCCTCCTGAATCCTTGAGCTACTGGCAGACCTGTCCCAACAGCTCTACCTCTCTGTAATTTTAACTTTCTTATCTCTCCACAGACTTTCTCGCAGATTTTTTTCAGCATTCTGAGGCCAGGTGACTCAGCTGGGCCGGATCAGAGCTGGGCCTTGGTGCACAGGCAGCTTCGGCCCTGGGAGAGGGGAGGGAGGCGCACAGCTGGGGCTGCAGCAAGGGGTGACACGCTCCAGGGCTTCCTCCCGAAACACTTCCTTCCAAGGGTCGAGAAAACATCGTTTAAGGGCAGTTGGAGGACTGGATAGTCAAAGAGCTCCAAGTGTTGCTCTCTGCCAGAACAGAATGAAAACTTGGTTTCAAAGAGCTTTAAGAGAGGTGTGTGTAGCTAGGCGGAATAAAATACTCCAGAAGTTACCAGCTGCGTCTATCGTAAGTTCCTGACCTCCTTCAGCCTGGCTCTGCTCCCTTACCATAGTTCCAACAGTTTCCAGCCGTCGGTAGGCAGAGGGTTCATATGTGAGTGGGAAGGAGGCAGCCCATCGGCGAGTCACGGGCTGCACACGGTAAAAAAGCCTGTTGCCACTTGTACAGTCCCTGTGCCATGAGCTCTTGAACTACAAAAGTTACTGAACAAAGACAGCAGTAGGGATGTACGCTTGCGTACCAGGGTGGAAACCCTTGGGTTTTAAGTTGTTTCTTAGTAAACTATATTTGTATTTGAGTGCTCTAGCTCCATGAGCGCTCCGGTCTCTAGAAACAGCAGGGCTTTACCCACCGTTCTAGGGTCAGTTTTGTACTGAAGTGCTGAAAATCCAGATCTCGGTTATTAAAAACAAAAAGAATTAAGCAGTTCCAGGAATTCCTCTCCTGAAAATACTTTGCAGATGAAACTAGCCAGTCATCTCTGGGAAAACAATTCAGGACAAACCATACCGTTGCGTGTGTTAGGGTAAGCATATGCACAGCTCATCTATTCCAGATGCTGATCATCTGATCAGCCCCGCAATGCGCAGTGCTGCCCCCTTTCAAGGCTGCAATTAATTTCCTAAGCAACGCTGTGCTCATTGGCAAACCCAACCACTGGGACCCGTCCTTTTTTAACCGGAGTCGCACAGGTGGGTGAGGGGAGCGGAGCCCTGGGCGCAGAGGGGGACTCTCTGCTGGCCTGGGCTCAGGATCTCCCTCCTGCAGCTGCCTCTGGCTGCCAGCACAGCTGGGGGGACAGGCTGGGGAGACCCCCGCACCCTAGCTGTCCCACTGCTGCTCTTCTTAGCGCAGAGCTTAAATAACATCTTATTTTGCAGCCACCAGAGGGCATCTTCGTTATGAGCTGAAATAATCAAAAAAGGTGAACTCCTATTCGTAGTATGTAATTATGGTGCATTTATAGTTAACTATTATTAAAAGCAAAACCTCATCCTGCCTTTGCACAGTACAATGCAAGTGCTCACATTTCTAATAATGTGGGTTTACTCATCTTTAAGACAGCAATAGTGCTGTCTTTATCAGAGGAAAAAAAAAAAAGGCGTGATTTCCTTTTGGTTAATGAAATGCGTAAGGGTGCCTTCACTGCACAGCAGGCAAGGGGAAAAAAAAAAAAAAGAATCTAATCAAAACCACATCACCAAAACCACAAGTGCTCCAGGCAGGGTCAGGGAGAATCGACAAGAAGCTTGTATGTGACAGACGAACACAAGAGGAGCCAAACAGCGAGGGAATTCTGGAGAAGTCAAGCAGACTGCGAAGATTCAACCCAGACCAGACTGAGAAACCTTTTTCCCATTAACTCAAAGCCAGTCTATTTGCATATACTCTTGGGGGCATCCTTTTTATCATTATTGTATCTTTGTAAGAGCAAAGACAGTTAAAAATATATTCATTCAAAACACAACGTAAAAGAAACAAATACCTTTTCAGGATGTAAAACAAAGCTCGGAAAATAAATTGGTATCTTGGGGACTAAATGAAAAATCTGTACTACAGAACAAAACTATGCGAAGTGTTTGGGGTGATACAGAGAAGGCAGCTTGTTTTTGCAAAGTTCATTCAGGAAGACCTTTCAGTGATCATTAAAGATGCCTTCTTACGTATCTATCCAGATTACTAATATGGATGGGGAAGGTGGGAGGAGGGGACAACAGAAGTAGTTATTTTTGCTGCCTTTTCTCTCTCTGTAGTGCAGCTTGAATCTCATGAATAAATTAGCCATAACCCACGGAGGATGTTAGTGCTTTGAGTCTCAGAACCTTTTTGTAGCATCCCTTTTTGTTAAGGGGATTCAGCTTGCACACACGTTTCAGAGGGTTGTGTTCACCTCTGCTTGTGTTGGACACTCAGCCTTGTACCGCATCACGGATGCCCCAGGCAGGGGCAGCCACTCTGACCTACACGATCTTGCTCTTAGATGTGGACTACAAGAAGCATTTGTTAATCTCTGCCAGGGATTTTGTCACTCTTCAAGTAATTTGATGAATGACTTCTGGACCAGGCCAAATTGCTGTATCAGGCACAATAAAAGACCCAAAGAGCAACCAGAACAAATAGGACAGTTCATAGACAGTCATGAATAAAATACCGTAAGTCTGGAAATATAAAGTATTTCTCTGTTGTGCATACGCCCTAGCCTTAGGCTAAACAGTACACAGACACAGACTTGAATTTCTGGAAAAGGATCTGATCTGGGCCTGCATTTGCAATTTTTTTGAGGATTGCTTTTTATATTGAATGAGGACTGGAGAGAAAAACACTCAAATCCAAAGTAAATTTTTTTTCTTTTTCAAATTTCAGACCTGAAAGCTTTTCTTCGCTGTGATTTTTTTTTTTTCTTTGCACTCTCGAGTACTTGTGATTTGGCATCCACCTCAATGTCAGCATGAGTATGTTTGTCACAGGTTTTCTGTGCTGCTGCAAGCAGGACTCAAATTAGGATTGGTGTGACCAAAGGACAATAGCTCTGCCAACAAGACAGACTTTTTTTGATCTAACTAGCAGATGCTCTGCTAGCGTCTCTCACTTTTTTTCCTCTCTCTTGCCGAAGGGACCGAAACCAGGCTGTCAGTGTGATCCTACTCAGGGGAACTACAACTGTTTGCACAAGATCTGAGACTAGCCTAATACCTACTGTAATAACTGCTTCCAACAGCTACTTGTGAAGGCCCCGGTGGTAAATTCCATTCAATATATCACAGCTTTAAAAAGCAGAGATTTTTCCAGGAATGGCTACTCTTTTTATAGAGGCTATTTTGCACCCTACTGGATTATTTTAGATAGTAACAAATTGTTCCTGCCTATCTCTGGTCATCAACCACTTGCAAGAATAATATTGCAGGGGGAGGAGGCTAGAAAGAGACCCTGCTGCGATTCAAACCTTGAATTCCGTTTTTCTTTTTTTTTTCCCCCTCCCCTGTTACTTGACAGTAGTTTTGGAGGAAGAAGAAACTACCAGACATATTAAAGACCTGGCATAAAACATTGGACCAGCTTTTCAGGTGTCACTGAGGGGCAGCGGGTCTAGAGGTGTCTCTTCAGTCCAGACTTGAGAAGATCTTAACTAGCTTCAGTTTTTCAAGCAAGCCTGAAGGCTACTGACTGCCAGTCATCCTGACAAGGTGATGACTAATGGGGACAATTAGCTCCCTCCCCTAACATGCTGTCTGTCATGGCGATTTGAAAGGGAATAGGAACACTTTTCCCTAAGGAAACAGGTTGGCAAATGGGTTTGGGTCTGTTAAAGCTTTAGCATAGTTTCAATTTAACAAAATGTCAAAAAGTTCTTCCAATGAAGAGCAGGTTCAAGCCCATATTGTCTGCTCTGTACATTCTTCTTTAATTCATGTTGACATATTGAAAAATTCACTCTATAGCCAACCTGTGATTCCACAGGAGTAAGGTGCAGAATTTCCCTTATTTCCAAAGGAAGAAAGATACAGTTCTGTGTTGTCCACTTCATAAAGTCACAGCTTTTAAAATTTTAAGTACTTACTAGTTAAACTGTATAGGATAAGTTTAAAAGTAGCAACCATCAGTAATTTAATTTGTTTCTATCTCTTTCAGAATGGTGTTTCTAGTTTAAAGACAAAATTGAGATGCCTCAAGCTGGTTATTATTCTTTATCACCATTATCCAGCTTCTAATCATTAAAGCTAATGCTTAGAGAAATGTCCTGCATCTCTGACCTATTGATTTTAGCACCCATAAAGTCACAGAACTTTATTTTCAGACCTGCTGAGTGCCTCAAGCACAAAGGTCAGTTTGTGATGTGTGTTCAGCGCTGAATTTTAAGAACCAAAGTGCCTTCAGTTGGACAAGTTAAAATGTTTCCTTAGTTCACGCTTAAGTGAGTGGGCTTTAGTAGAGCTGACTGCATGGATCGTAGCAGAACTTGCTGAAAAGAGAGGAGAAAGGCAAAGCAGTTACCACCACTGAACTAGACTAACCCTTCAGAGTGAGCAAGGAGCAGCCAGCCTATAACCTAAGAGCCACTGTGAAAAGCTACATGACTAACCTGTATCTTCATTGTGTGACCGGCGGGAGGAAGGAGGATGTAGCACAATTGTCAATTTGTTGGAAGAACAATGTAGCCATTCAACAAGGCATTATTCTGAACTAATTTAAATGACAGTAGAGCAGCCCACTCTTGACTTAAGAAAACATGAGTCATTCAAATTCCATATCTAATAATGAAATTGTTCCACTGACTTATTTGTTGACATAAATTACATATAGCTAATATGTTCCTGTTGCAGACCCTGAGGACTCTTTGTTTATGCTAAATGTGAATGTATTCTAGCACATGAATTACTATCCTCCTGCTTTGCTTCTTGGGCGCCTCCAGAATAAGTAATACATTGGCATAACTTTGCCATTTGTCAGCCAGCAGTCTGGTAGCACATTTGCTCGTCAATCTAATTTTAACCTTTTCTCATACGAGCACTTGGTATTTCATGTAAATCAACCAGACAGTCTGTCATTCAATAGGATACTATCTTCATAGTCTTCTTAACTATGTGCTCTATCATATGTGCTCATTTTTAAGTAGCAGAGGAAAAGTAAAGCTAATATATTACTTCTGGTTTCTTAATACCAGAATGCCAGGAATCTCTTTATTACCACAATAGAGACAAGTGATGTGTCTCGCAGAGGTTTTGGACAATGGGCCTGATAATGCATTCAGCACTTTCTGAATTGAAAGGTCTGTCCTGAATGGTAAGTAGTGGTTAAAGGCTTCATAGCACGTATTCCAGCTCTGTTCCTATTATCACTCTAATTTGCAGCTAAGAATACAAAAAATACACGCAAGTGACGAATTAAAAATTTATTTGTAAATAATTACTCTGCGGTTACAAGAGGTTTCTTGATAAAATACTGGTGCTGGTTGCAAAAGAGAACATAAATCATTCTGAAATACAGATAAGTTTGTGAATACTCATTTCTTTTGATAATTTGTGTAAATAACTTGAAAGGTTTACTGGCATATCCTTTACTTTGTGAGGTTTTTCAGGAACTGGTTTGGCTATGAAAATAGTATGCTTGAATTTTAGCTGTTTTGTCGGGGTTGCTGTAACTATGCATCTCTTTAATACATTTTATTTTTTAAACACAAAGGAAGGTCATAGTCCATTTATGCAGCCTAAAACCCATTCTGGCTTTTTCAGATATTTTGCTGCACTAAAAATGTTTAAAAAAAGCCATTGTAAAGTTGTACTGAAATGATCTGTGATGTCTGCTAAGAATTCAGTCCCACAAAACACAACACCTGTAATCGTTCACTGCATGGTACGATAGTTAACTGTTTTAATAGTTATGAAAATTATAGTTTGACTGATCTAAATTTTCCTTATTAGTACTTTGAGACTGTTAGCACTGCATCACTCAGGCTTATGACTGATGAAATAAAGCTACAGATATTTAATACTAGATTTTGTTCTGAATAGTAATTTGTGGCACTGTACTTGGTCTGGGGCAGAGCCTGCAGGGTGCCTACAGTTCTCCCCAGCACTGAGCTTACTAGTCCCCTTGCCAAAGAGCAGAAGCCAAGCTCGGTCACTCCTGCAGCATCGCGAAGTTCCCCCTCAGTCCATGCTCTCTTGTACTGCTGTTTACTTACAGACTCCATCACGCTTTGAGTCTGTCCCCATTGCCATACCCATTTGTAGCAACTTCTGTGCATGGTATGCACTCCAAAATTTACCTCTGTTGCTGCGGAATTAATTCACCTGTGTTAAGTTTCGGGGTATGAGTTGTATCTAATGATATTTGTGTGATTTCAACCACAAAGTTCTGTTTCTCATTGAGGTAGTACTGTAATAGAAGCGATAGCACACAAACTACTTCCACCACCACCTCCAGTGGCTTTTGTATCTACAAATCAAGTATAGGCAATATTTGCCCATCATGATCTGAAGGGATACAAGAATTCAGTATTAATTTAACCCAGTCTGAGCCACAGATTAAGTAAATATCTTCAAGAATGCAGACCTGAGATTTCTGGTCAAAGTTTTATCTTGAATAAATATACATCAGAAGAATTCATCCCATAAAATATTTGGGTACTTCTATTGCTTAATTTTGCATAGCAGAGTTATACATGGGAGTTTGTTGGGCTTCTAGATCTAGACTTATTATGCCAGGTACCTGCAGGTTCTGCTCTCGGGGCAGTATCTCGGCACATTGAATACAGTCAGAGTGGTGGACTGTCATAAATGGTGACAATGTTTAATTTCATTTAGCTTGTCAAAAATAATTTTACAAATAATTTGTTCATTGCATATTAGATCTTCTGGTTTACTACCACTGTTCTAGTAGCTGCGAGCTTTACCTAGTTCAGGGAAATGTACATTGCCAATAAAAGTTTGGTCTAAAGAAAAGCAGTGAATTTCTGGGGGTGGGAGGAGGCTGCATTATATTACAGGAAAAATATTTTCTGGTCTTACCTATTGTTTGTGCATTAGGGCACATGTAGTTGTGTTTAACAAACATCCTCTTTCCCTTCAAATTTTCCATGACTCTTGATCCTTATGGATTACTGAAAAAACATAATCAGCAGCAGAATCAGAAGTTACAGAATTATATGTGAAATGAATCTAGCCTCAGATCTTTATTTAAGAAGGAAATTAATATTTTAATTCTATGCCTGTATAAAGAAAAAAAAGAAAATTGGTGGTATGACAACTTGGGAAATCTTTTTCCCTGGGGTACATATTGAAGGACAAACTCTGTCCTAGTTATTAACAATATATTCCTCCAGGAAACAAAGGCAAAATCCAACCACCTCTGTTGGAAGTGCTCGGCCTTTCTAGTTTCATGTGAATTTTTTACATCATTCCAAAAAACCCTTAAATGCATTTTCAGGTACTGCTAGTGAGATAGCTTTAAAAATTATTTTCCCCAGAGCCGTTAATCATACTAATTCTGTTAATGTCCATTGCTTTCTTTATCTCGACTCAGTCCTGCCTATTAGATGGCAAGTCTGGGTATCGAAGTCTAAATTCGGCTCACTTGATTACGTAATGTTTCCTCCAAAAAAGGGAAAGTAGATGCCACCCGAGGGACAAGTAAAGCTCACAGTTATCATTTGCAGCAACACCTGTATTAAACTGGTGCACAAAAGGTAAGTGCCACAACAACGTACTGTCAACCTGAGTTGCAGGTGTTTGGGTCCCATATGAAAACTAATGAGAAATGAGGATATTCTGTCCACCCCAGCATGTGTCCATGACTCTCATGACATGACCATGACCATCCTAGCTGGTCAGAGTTTGCAAGCCTGTCCTCCTTGAGTCACCAGGTTAAAATATAAAGTGAATGAATAATGTGCTAAAAATGTAGCTAGAAACACTTTGCTGAAAGGAGAATTTGGCAAGCTGCATTTAGGAAGAGACTACATTTATTTAAGTAAATAAAAATCCTAAAAACAAGCAAAGAAACCTCTCAGATCTAATAAATTACCTGGTATCTACAGGTTTTGGTCCAATACCTTTTGACAAATTAAAGTACTTTTATGCTAGAATTATCATAATGGTATATTGTGTTTTTCCACCGTACTGACCATGGCCCGGAAGTTCAGTAGAGAAGATTATTGATGATTATTATTAGAAAGTAATTCTATAGACATCTAAATTCCATTTTCAGGGGCACCTAATAGAATTCGCTAACGTGTCACAGTCCTAGCACCACATTGATGGTGAAAGCCAAGGAAAATGGTCTTTATGGTTTGAATTATATAAATACCTATAAATGCATATCAGCAGTTGTTTCATGGAGCTAGGCTGCTGGGTTTGTGGGAAGACGGGGGATGTCTCTGCTCCTTCCGACAGGCAGGAAGGTGGGTCTCACCCACCACCTGTGGGAGGACCATTGTCCCCTTGCCTCACACTCCCCGGCTACCACCACCAGTTTGTGCTTTCAGCACACTGCGGGCACGCTGCTCGGGGACACCAAGGCGATTGATGGCTCGCTGTATCTGACTAACTGCCTCTGACAGCCAGAAATGGGGGGGGAGCAGGGAAGTGCCTCCCACCCCATGCAGCTCCTGGCTGGAGGAACATGGTGGACTTTCCTGCTGTGTCCTTCCATGTTCCTCCTTGTCCACATCCATGTTCTCCAGGCACTTCTGGCCTCCTAATCAACTGACAATTTACGACTTAGGTCCTAATTAGCTTCCAGGGACATATCAATAAAAAGCCTTGATGTGGGTTTACAGAGGGCAACAAGTGTTACTGTTACTTCGGAGTAAAATTTGTCTTCTGCTAATTTTTCCATCCACTTCCAAGAGACTCTTTGACAGTATAACCTACTACTCCTACCCTGACCTTAGTGCCTCTCTTATCAATGCTACTTTGGGTCCATGCCCAGCTCCCTGAAGCTCTTCTGCTTGTTGTTTGTTCCCTTTCTCCCTCCACCTTGGATGCTCTCAGAGGGAATTGCCTTCCACCACTGTCCTTTCACACCCCAGCACAGGCTTTTCCAACGCAGAGCCATCTCAGGCCCAAGGCAACTTTCTACCAAAAGCAGACATCGGTGTTGGTGACGCGGACATTGAAGAAGTAACCTCTGGACATCACCACAGTGCACCTTCCTGAGGTCTGCTCCCCAGGCACGGTCCTGCCTGAGCATGGCATTATGGCACAGCTGGTCCCAGCTGAGGAGAGGGACACCCCGTGTTGGGCAGAGCTTTGCAGGGGTTCCCTGCAGCACCCCATGTCACCCACCCTCTGAGGGACCCTGCGTCTGCCGCAGGAGCTGTGCCACCAGCTTGCTGGTGGGAGTCACCTACAGGCACGAGGTGACTGAAGTTTGCTGAGAGTTTCGACTCCTTTGAAGGCAGGGAGGGGGAGAGGGCGATGCAGGGTGTTTGCAGCCCCACACCCCATGCGCTTGCAGCACAGGGAGAATCAGCGTGGAGCCCCGTTTCCTCCCCACCTGTCTGCACCCCCAGGCAGGGACAGGCAGACATAATGAGGGGGGAGTGGATCTTCCTGCTTGGGCCTCGCAGGGATGGGGTGGTTGCTTTATTTATTGCTGTAGGTAGAGGGAAAGTGGTAGTAACTGGTGGTGAGGGGTCCCCAGCTGGGACTGAAGCCCATGAGGTCTGTATTGGGCTCCTCTTCCCCTGTAGCAGGGCAGCCTGGCCATGGGGAAGGGGCCAGTGGGCTGCTGACCCTGCTGTGCCACCACAGGGTGTCCCAGGCACCACACCTCCAAGTAATGCCCTTTCTCTGCCTCTTTCAGGTTTTTCCAATCCTCCACTAAGTGCTTCCCTAACCCTACATCAGGCCCTCATCTCATCCCTGGCTGCTTTCTGTGTGCTTTCCCTTTCTTTACAGTGTTTCCCCCAGCTCTTCGTCCCTTGCCCAGGGAAAGGATGTATATGCTGGGCTGCTTTTGCTCTTTATGCTCAGCTCTCCGCTTACTCCCTTTGAAGAGACTGTTACAGCTGTTCGCTGCTCTGATTTGCAACCTGGCTGGGGCTGATGCTTCCTTGCTCGTACCTGAAGGTAATTCTACCTCCCTGCTATTTCTGGTTTGGGCTGGGGATTGTCTGGGATTCATCTGTTGTTTATCCTAAAATAATTGTATTCTGCTACTCAGCTCAAAGGACTTAATTTTATGTCTAGTGAGATGAACCTGCAGTGCAGTTTATGGGGAAGAAGCACCTTCAGAAAGTGTCTGTGACCTGGGCAGAAAGCAAGTGTGTGAGAGGTGGAAGAATCGCATTGCAGAAAGAGAGTGGTTTAGGATTATAACGAATACAAAACTTTAAAAAATCTGAGTAGCTTCAGCATTACTCTTTAAAATAATGGATTAATTACCCCAGTGACACTTGTCCCTGTGCTAAGAGGGCTGTTATTTCTGCCCTCTGGAGTGAGGAAAGAAAGTGCTTGCTGAAATCCCTATTGACGCACAACACATGAATTTCAGTTCTTGATTTTATGAACAGCCTCTATCATCATGTCTCGTGTGGACTGCCCATTGTACTGTGGGTTTAGACACACTGTCACCATTCCTATAAATAGCCAGCTTGCTTATGAAGGAGTAATAGTGTTTCCTCTGGGAAGAATAGGACTTTTGACTAATGGCATTTTAGTCCAGTTTTCTTTAAACTTCCCAGAGGAGATAGGCTTTGGAGAGTAGAAAACCTACTAAAGAAAGCCAATAATCAAAATATTGATGTTGGAAACACAGACACCTGGTGAGTCTGGAGAATTCACGGAGAAAACTGAAGTTAGAAGGAGCAGGGCAGTGGTTTGCTTTGAAACAAGGAGGCTGGCAAGAAGCAAGGCAGCTGCCATGCGGAGAAAGGGAAGCCGCCTGTGATCCAGCAAAAAGCTGAGCTGCAGCACGAGGACGGCTGCAATGCCAGGGAGTCTGCTCTGCACCCAAAAAATGCCCAGGTGTACCGGGGAATGGCAGGTAAGGCACCATGGTTTTCTGTGGTATATTTTTGGAGCAAAGTAGGAAGTAATTCGGTGTAGAAAATCTTGTATTTCAGCTATTAGCTGTTTAGCTGTTGCTATGATCTTTTAGGTGTGGAGAGAACCTGCACGCACCACAGGTTGGTTTGGTAGAGACGGATGTTTTTAAGCTTGTGGAGGTAGTGCGGATCCCTGCTTCTAAGGATACAGGTTGTTTGGGCTGCATGACCCTGTTTCTGTGAGTAAATGTGCTGGAAACACCACAGAAAACACAAGTCCTGCTGGCCACGCAGCAAGGGAAGTCTTATTGCACGCCCTGAGAGAGGTCAAACACAGCACAGCACTGAATGGCAGCTAACAAGGTTTGGGTAGGTGTCTTCTGACTACTGAAAGTAACAAATGCCAAGATATTTGGGGTTTTTCCTTACAATTAGTAACCAAGCTGGAATTCAAGCCCCACCTTCCACAGCCGGGGAAGTTTCCAGGAGCACGTTGAATCGACAGCAGCGTCCTTTGTGCCAGCAGCAGGTCTGTACACAAGTAGATTGCCGTACCCAAAGGGAACGAATAGAGCATTAAATTTAGGGATGTGAGTAACTTCTTCTGAACGGTGAGGAAAGAACTGCACTTGCCAGTTATCTCTTCTGTGCATTCCCTCAGTTGTGGCCGGGGCCATCTGATGAGTGTTTCCCTTTTGCTCCCAGCGCAGCGCAGTCTGTCTGCTGTCAGCAGTTAATGAAGTCACTCGCAAGACGCCATCCCCTGGGGAAAAGCGCTGCTATGAATAGACCTGTTACTTGCGTCTCTGGTTGCGATGGTCTCAGCGCTTCTTGTGCTGTGCCATCATCTCTGGTGATTGTGTCCTTTTTGAACAATGGTTTTTCACTGTAGAACTACTGCTATTCAGGATGCCAAAAAAAGGGTCCTCTTCTTTCTGGCAGAGCTGTGGAGCTCTGCAAGTGCTTCTGTGCTGTCCCCAGTGACAGACGCAAGTTCTGAGGTACCACGGGCTCACCAAAAATGTGCAGTAAGTGAATGAGTAATCTTATTGAAGCAACTACTTTTAAAAGGGTAGGTGTCTTAACTTCATCATCAGATACTTCATCAGCGCATATCCTACAATAAGAAGAAAAAAATAAAGCTCTCTTTTCTGAGGACAAAATATTTCCATGCTACTGAAATAGAAAGGGAAACCATTAATCTGATGAAGAGTATTAAAGAACATCACCTATTTGCCCACCTGCGCTTGCATATCTAGGTATGATTAAGCTCGTGTTTATAAGGAGTTATGTGTTAGTCTAGACAGAGGTGAGATTAAAGGAAACAAAATCAGCAAAAATAAAGAATGATGAATCATGATAATGTATTGTCCAAAGTATGTAAGATCGTGTAAATACTTATTACAATTTGTAGGGCATATGGTTCTCATTAGTCCTCGTAAACTCAAGAACTACTGAATGCAGCGAGTCACTTCAGCGACTGAGCTGAGTTGTGTGGTTGAGATACAACACAAAATAATTTTGCAGTTGAACATCTTTGTAAGAAAACTTAACTAACAATATCAAGAAATGGTCAAAAAGAGAAGAACTGAGTAAAGTAGCATTCAATTTGAATATTACATGTTCTCTCTTTGGGAGATATGGTGGACAACACTTGCTAAAGGTGATGAAGTTTTTTTTGCATACACATTTTTCTTTTTTACCAGACTGGATGGTCTTAACAGGCTCCCCTCAAATCAAGTTGTCAAAATTTTAGTTCTCTGAAAGCTAAGGTGGAGTCTTCAGCAAAATACAAATGTAGATTTTTCTGCGTCATGATATAAATGTCTAAATTTCTACCTGAGCAGAGTTAAAGTTGCTGTCTCTTATGAACCTTTGTTCAGGTGCCTCATCCTCCTGCTTATATAAAATCAAAACAAAACAGAAAATCCTTGTTACTCATACTTTTCATATTAATTCTGGATGGCTGAGTAAGTCTGAGTGACTCATGACCTATGTTAGAGTTTAACATCAGCCTTTAATGTGTTCGGCCTGACACATGGTGTGTCTCCTAATATTGATATATCTCATCGACCTAGCAATCTGCATCAGCTTGCTGAAGCATGCCACGAAAAGAAAATGATACAGTAGTCCTGATCTACTTCTCTGTCACAGCTTTAGTTAAAACATTCACGCTATCTGTTAAGAGTGAAGGGGCTTGGGGAAATTCGTAAGATCACTGTCCTGTCATTAGCAACACTTCAGTTAGAAAGTTTAGGAGGACAGGAGTTTGCCTCTTAAATCAAATTTCTGTGACCTGGTCAGCATCTCAATGGTATCGAAATCTCTCATCTGACTTGCTTTCTACTATCCTACGTATAAGAAAACACAAATTAATGCAACAGATTTCCCCTGTACCCTTGCTCAGCACTTTCTTCTGAAGCAGCTGGGCTGAGTTCAGCAGAGCCGGGGCAGCGCTGCTCTTGCAGTGGCTCTCACCCTTTCCTCAGGGGTACGGAGGTGCAAACCTGGGGCCGGGTTTCTCCATTAGGGTTTGGTTCCCATTGCTGGCACCCAGAGACCCTGAAGGCCGTGACAAGGCACTACTTGACCATCTGCAGGTCTGTCAGCTGGGAGGGAGAGCCTGACCAAAATGAGTTTTCATTCAGCACTAGCTGCTCCTGAAAGGAGACCCTGCCAGTCTACCCCTAGGGACAGCACTTGTTTGATAAAGCCCCCTGGCTGTGTTTGCAGAGATGACTTATGAAGGTCATATCGAGATAAGGTTTTTTTCCTCCCTCAGCAGCACTGTCTAGAGGGTAGTACTGTAAATACTGCTGTCTCTCCCCAGGGCAGAAAAACTACTTGTAATGATGATCCTTATCACCAGAAGAAATTTCTTGCCTGCTTCAGTCCTATCCTAGCAGCAATTCCTCTCATCCAGTGGCAATGGGTATTAAACCCACAGCCAGCACCTCAAATAGTTGTTTAAAATCAACTTCAGCAAGCTTTGCTCCCTCTCTGACCTTTTCCTGGCTTCCATACCTCCTGTGCTTGGCTGTCCTCCACCCAGGCTTTCAGGCGAGGATTTGGAAATCCCCTGTTCCCAACACTGGACTGTTATTTTTCTGGCAGTATTTACCTGCTGTCCTTGTAGAATCAGATCAAGGGCTCTGGGATGCCTGTGCTGTTATTCAGAGTATTAATAGACAGTACAAACAGAAAGAGATCGTCAGATTTCTCTCATGAGAACTGCACTAAGGCATGTCTTCAGCCAGGAAGGCTGCCCATGTTGGAGCTTGTAATGTTCTGTCTGACCCTGAGCCTGGACCAGTTCTGCTTGCAAGAGAGGAGCAATTTGTTCCAAGAAACAATCTCCCTCAAGCATCACTATAACAACAGAAGCAGCACAGTACCAGGATCATAAAGAAAACGATATCCTATGAAGACTGGGAACTCAGAAGAATGTAAGCAAAAGGACAAGTCTTGAAAGATTCATTAATATGTAAGTTCAGAAGCACAAGCTAAATCAAACTTATCATTGCTCAACACACAAGCATAGCAAATGAACCTAAGAGAGGGCTTTTTTAAGCAGCTGGGGAAGAAAAGAAAAATACTCCTATAAAAGTGGTAAGGGTGAATCAGATGGTAACACATGAGAACACAGATATCCGTTCAGGATGAAGGAAAAAAAGGCTTTATTAGGCCAAGTGAGCAAACTGATGATGAAAGAGACCTAGTAAAGATGAGTATCTTTATCAGTAATGTAACTGTGCAGGCATTGTGAGTAGCTTTGTGTGTCATCACAGTCTGAACAAATAACTGCAATGGTTTTGTTTGCTTTTGTATATGTTTAAAACCATAAATATTGATCAACTTTCACAAAATGAGGCAGAAAATGTTGACACCATGAGAACATGATAAATATGTACTTTCCACGAGACATTATCAGCAAGTTCAGTCCACTGCTGGCACTATTTATTAGATAATCTTACTTGAAATCATCTACCATGATTTTAATTTAGATGTCACATACCCATCTGCTTTTATCTTCAGATTAACATGGCACAGGCAGAAGAGGGTGTTTGTGTTTTTCCTACATACAAGAAAGTTCACGCATCACAGAGCAAGAGAGGAACTTCCCTAGATTTGAAGTCTAGACAGAGAGATGAAAAATAAAATTAACAAATTATATGTTGGATTGACTTTTTTTCTGGCCCAGATTTCTTCTGTGTAGCAGTAAGCACCTGACGTGCCCAAGTTAGGAACCAGTTTGCTCTTGACTGTCTCTAGAGAAAACACAGAGTGAGGCACCCTCTGTGCGTTAGCCCAAGCCCCGTGCTTGCCATTCCCCGGAGGTCTGCTTAAAGCCACTTTCATGGCTTGGGGAGGTCCCTGGGTGCAGCCATAGCACCAGTGTTTGACCTGTTTGAATTCTTCCCTGGTCTCTCCTGGGGCTTGCAGATGCTACTGAGCGTTCTTGTTCTTTGATGTAAAAAAGCATTGAGATGCCTCTTCCAAACTAACGTTAACGTCTTCACACTTATGTATATTTTTCACACAGTTTTAAAATTTTGTAGTGACCTTATGGTAGTTAGACACTCAAATGTCTCTCCTGATTAGGATGGGCAGGGTCTTGCTCTAATTGAGAGAGTCTCATCCACCAGATCAGTATCTTACTGTAAATCAAAAGCAAGAATAATGTTGGAAAGAATCACATCATAACTGACTGAAATATAATAAATAGCTGACGGCTATGACTCAATGTCTGCATTTCTTCCCTAACGCAACACTGTATTGTAGACAGGCTTTGAATGGGTTTTTAGCATAGCTTCAGGTAATGATTAACTCCCAATGACTGAAACATCTTCAGGAGAACTGATGAGACATCTCACGTAGTTACTCAAGTTCAAAAGTATATTCAAGCTTTCACTTTATCTCTTTCATTCAAAACTACATTTATTTTGACTGAAGCTATTTTAAAACTGCCCATAAATGTAAAGTCAGCAGTACTAGTGCAGCATAATTTCAAGTTAAAATGATTGTGTTCCAGGCAGATGCACACACAGTATGTGCGTGTAGTTTTATTATTTATTCCATTTATAAAACAGAAGCCATTTTAACATCTGTGTCAATGCAGTCATCTCTTCGATGAAATATAACTTTGTACCAACTCACATTGTAGGATTAAAGACTGAAGGAAGGAGCAGTAAGAGGAACACAAATCAGGGGAAAATCTGTGTGAGTAGGTTTGTCCTGAAGGAAAAGCTCCCACTGCAATGTTTCATTCCTGAAGAGGGTGTGTTAAAGCATGCAAGACATAAAGAGCAGCAGATGTCTTAAGAATTGATGTTATGAGGCGCTCTGTGATGCATTTAACTTTTGAGAAGAAAGAGGATTTTTCACACAAACTAGATGAACTCCATTGGAGCAAACGTGGTATTAATTTTCTGGAACCAAGATTGCTAGAGTTGATATCAGTCTAGTATAATATGATTACATCATGTAGCCCACAACAAAACAGTATATGATAACAATTTATATTTATGTATCATATAATCAGGATTGTAAGCTAGGAAATGGGAGGAAAGGTTGGAGGACACTTGTAAGTAACTTCCACACATGGTTCTGAAAAGCAGAAAGTGGTGAATATATTGGGGAGAAAAAAATATCAGATGGGAACAAAATGGACAGGAAAAATTAGTACTGACATAAGTGGGAATTGACATGAAAGGCCTGGCCTGTCAGGAATAAAAGGGATATAAGCAATGTAATTTAAAAAAATTGCAGATTATCATAGAATGTGAGCCGAGGTGTTTGTTTACAAAAATGACGTGCAAACAGATGCAGGCTAGAACTGCAGCACCCAGAATGACCCTAAATCTCCCAAGAATACCGAATAGGGTGGGTGGGTCTATGACTCAAATGCACTTAAACCAATGCGCAGACTGTTAAGAAAACTAGAAATAAAAACAGAGGTACAGAGGCATCACCCAGTAATAACAAAGTCGCCTACAGAGGCAGAGAGAGGTGGCATGGGCAGAGTGGAACTTGTCAAACTAAAGGTCTTCTGAACAATCGCTAAAGAACTGTTACATGTACATCTGACAGATGACTACAACCACGAAAGAGAAACTTTCAAGCATTTTCTCATTGCAGGAGATTTTAACTGCTCAGAAATAGACTATAAAGCAAATGTTGCTGATAACAGTAGAGCCAGTTATTCCAGGGTGTAATAGCTGGCAGATTTCATCACCAAGCAGTCACTGGACTACCATGATGCTATTCTAGGCGGTCTTTGTTAGGTAGTGATGACACAGAGCAGCTGGTTGTGGAAAATAACATAACTAAAGTTATCCCAACTTGATTAAATTGAAAATAAGTGAAGGAATAGACAAGAATAGGCATGCTGGTTTCTCAAAATTTGTCTTTCTGAAGTGTTGTACCTAAAGAAAGTAATTAGTGATGTCAAGTGGATGAAGGTTTCAAATCAGAGTATAGAATTTCTTTAATTTAAATTGTATTTTCGAAATCTGCCCTTTGCACCGCAAGTAGAGAGTGAAGGGTGTTAGCACCTTATTGAATGAAAAAATACTTCAAAAAGAAGTTATTTGCAGTGAACAAGTAGAGTAAAAATCATAAGGGAATGAAACCCCACCATACCAGATCACCAATGAAAACAGCATCTTGAGAACCAAGAAGCAGAGGGTGCAGATTTGTCAAGTTTATAGACTTACTGTCTGTAAACAAAATTTGAAAGACCAAAAGTTTATTTTACCACACAAATAAAAGAAGGGCTGGGAAGGATGGGCTGGAGATTAAAGATTGTCTAGATACTGTCCAAACCAAATAGATTCTTTTTCCTCTTTTATATGAAGGGTATGGTACAGATCATGGAGAAAAACAGAATCAGGGTGGGAAGGATCTGTAGAAATAAAAGCTAACATTTACAAACTTGAAAAGTAAATCCCAAGTATAGTAGGCCCATAGTGGAAATGATCCATCCTAAAATGCTGAAAGAATGAGCAAACTAAATGTCAAGTACAGGAGCAAGTGTTTTTTAAAAGAACTGTCAAAACAAAGGAGAGAGAAGAACAGAGGAAAAAGTGGCCTCACTTCTACAGCTTCATTAATCTGACCTTAGTAATATGGAAATTTTTTACACATTTTTGCCGGAAAGCATAAATAAGGGTGTGGAGATAAAATTGAGAAAATAGAATGAAAGCAATAAATGTTTAATACAGTAGATTCAGGCTGAGAAAATTTATGTCTGATCCCATCTGCTCTGGAAAAGGAATTATTGGGCTACTTAAAGTTTGGGTAGAGTTTTTCAAGCATTACAGTTTCAGCTAGTCTCTGAAGGTATTCTTACTTTCATTGCTGCTAGAAGTGGCATGGACAGATGAGGAAAATATCCATATGGTTATATATACATTCTGAGGGAACTTGAGAGCTGGAGGTGTGGGGTAGCATTTAACACCACAAGCACCAGATCACACATAAACTGTGGTGGAAACAATTTCTGTTATTAGTTGTGGCTTATCAGTTGGGCAAGAGCAAGACCATAATATCTTGGTCAGTCGTAGGAGGATGCTGAGAGAGTTGGAATGGAACCATGGGAAAGGCAAAAATGGTCCTCCTTAGATATGATGCAGGAGACTTAAGGAAGGATACGTAAGTACAAGGCACTGGTCAAAGCTCTTCTGGAGTGCTGTCAGCAGACTGTCAGCCATAATGAGGAAGGAGCATTGAAAGAAATGCAGAGAAGTGGTACTGGACAAAACAAAGAACGAGGGATATACAATTGCTGTCTATAAATACTACATTAAGGGGAGGGGAAAGAAGGGCAGGGCAAATACTAGGAAAGGAAAGAAGTTATTTAAGTTACCAGACAATGTTGTCATTAAAAGAAATGGATATAAATTGAAAGTTAGTTCATCCAGGCTGGAGCTAAGGCAGTGTGCAGCCATGAGAAGAGTGAAGTCTCTGAAACAGTCTTCTAGTAAGAGTGACAGGAACAAACCACTGTAGGTGCGGGTATCACAGGAAAATGGAACTTATTTGCTTGCAAACTGGATAATACAGAATTCACCTAGTGCTTCCATAAACCATAAAGGTGAGTAGAGCCACTTTCTATTTGCCTCTGTGCCACAGAGTTAAGCAGTCTAAGTAGTCTTCTGATGGATTTTTCATAAGTTTATTAACACAGTTGTGTAATGTGAAAGGACACGTCTTCAGGATCTATGGGATCCTTTGCAGTGCTGTACTTTGTACTACCATGGCAATAGTATTTTTTGAAATTTCTGTTAATTTATCAGTTCAGATGGAAAGGATGAATTTATGGCCTCCTGTGACATATTAAGGTGCTACAAAATGTTAAGAATTAATTTTTTAATAAAAATTGGTTTAAAATTATGGTAATTCTGTGTGCTAAATGTCCAACTGAAGCACAGCAACACGGTTGCAAAAGTATGAGATAAGAAGCATAACATATTAGTGCATCAAATATTACTGACAGTATTTACCTGATCAATCATTTTGAACTCCTGGAAAACACTGTTAAGGTAAATCTGCCCTGCCATATGCTTTTGGTATTACTCAGCCAAAATACTTGGAATGGATTTAGTTGATCTTATTTTTATTTAGAGATGGTTCTATTTACATGTTCTTAGTCTTGCATGGTTTTAGTTAAATATATAGTATCAACAGCTCTTTAAGAAGAATTGTAGAAGCACTAATCGTTCTATATAAGGTTGTTTTTCCAATGTTTCTGTTTACATATGAGTGGACTCTCTTGGTTTAAATTTCCTGCCTATTTCCATATGAAACTCACATATAAAAATCAGGCAAGATTTAAAAAATACAGTAATAATTTATACTGAGAAAGATATTGGAAACAATTTCTGACATTTCAGAATCATGTAACTGAGCTTATAACAGATGCTGGAAGTGATGTTCTGTTTACTGTGACAGATGAGACAGGAATTTGAACAAAACCATGCTAACAAAAAATTATAACTCTCATATAAAACAAACGACCAAATTGATTAACAAAATTATGAACATCTCTGAAGCTTCTTACATATGTAGCGAGGTAAAATATTGCTAAAAGGTAACAGCGCTGTAAGTATCTGAACACCTTTTTTCCATGCAAGTTTGAACGGAAGCATTTCTCTTCTCCAGAGTAGCCATAAGATGGCAGCACTCTGCCCAAAAGGCTCCTGAAACCCTAAATCCTGTTCTTTTCCCAGAAAGAGCCGGCACCCACTGGCGGGAGTGAGTGGTCTGTAAATAGAAACCATGCTGGCCAACTTCAGAATAGCTAAAGCTTTACAGCTTCAGAAATGTAGCTGGTTTCAGGCAGTGCCTGAGCCCATTTTCCTCTGTTTTTAGCAGCTGTTGAGCAAAACGTGCTTATCTATTTTCGTTATTCTAGATTAACCTTATTCAAACTCTGTGTTTCAGCAAAGCACTGAACTTCTGTAGGTTTAAGTGCAGCAAGGCCAACTCTATTATTTTCTCTGTGTAAGACCAGAGCAGAATCACTTTTTACAAGTGATATAGGTTAGACATCAGGAAGAAATTTGTCACCATGAGAGTGGTGAGACACTGGAACATGTTGCCCAGAGAAGCTGTGGCTGCCCCATCCCTGGAAGTGTTCAAGGCCAGGCTGGATGGGGCTTTGAGCAGCCTGGTCTGGTGGGAGGTGTCCCTGCCCAGGGCAGGGGGGTTGGAACTAGATGATCTTTAAGGTCCCTTCCAACCCGAACCATTCTCTGATTCTATGATTTAATCGCAGCTCAGTAGTTTAGAATTTACCTCTGGGTAAATCACGCCTGCATACATGGTGTTTAGACAGCCCTACTGGCTTTTTCCAAAGCAAGCCCTCCCTCTGGCTTGTCTCCTGGCCCAGCCTGCCGCAGGACTCTCCTAAAGTGTGGATGTTTCTCTTGGGGCCGCTGCAACCCACCTGTCTCAGGACTCACTTTGGCCCTTCTGTAATGGGGACAGCAGGTCCAGTTTGCACTTAGCATTAACTGGAAGGGACTAAGTTACAGAAAGCTCTCCAGCTGAAGCGTGGGAGGTCTGAGGTGTTGTGGAGTCTGTGCTCAGCGCGGTTCCCACCGCCAGCGTGTCCAGCCTTGCACCAGCCCTGAGTGGAGGTGTCTGCTCTGGTGCCCCAGCGCCAGGCTTTTATAGCAGAGGGAGAGCAAAGTGTACCATGTAACTGCAAAAACCGAACAGAAATTGAGGCCAGACTCCATAGGCTGTGTGGAAATCCCTGGCACGTTTCGGGTGCCGTGGGCTGGCTGGCTGGCAGTCCCGCTCCAGTGCCATGTGATTTTTCCCACCTGAGCCCTTCTGCAGTTTGGAGGTTATTTCGCTTTGAGTGTGCGAGTGTGTTCAAATCTGAAAAGCAAACAAATCTTTCAAAGTGTTCACCCATGTAAAGGAAACCGAGGACAAAGGTTTGCTCACGCCCTCGGCTGGAACCAGACGGGTCAGAGCTGCGGGCAAGGTAAACAGGAGTTGAAAACAGCCTGGGTTGCCTGCCTGTTCATTGCACAGGTGGTGAGCAATTCCTCCTGCTTCCTCCTTTTCCTCTCTGTTTATTCAGAGGCGGGTTGTTGACTTCACTCTCTGCCCTCGTCTAACAGCAGTGCGCTGCTCTGCAAACGAGAGGAGACCAGAGCATGAATCATGGCCTGAGTCACGAATCCCCAACACCCCGCTTTGCTCAGAGCAGGAGGGGAAAAATTCCTTTCCTCTGTGTGGCTCTTCAGCTCCTGCAACCCACTGGAAGGAGCTACAGATACCCCTCATCTTGTAAAGCAGCTCTCCATTGCGCGTAGCAAAAACCTGGAGAGGAGAGTAAGAGAGGGCTTTGCCTTTCCACAAACCTGCCCACGTAGCGGGTGGGCTCTGTTGGTTACAGCAGTGTCTTGGTCCTAGGCCCCTAATGAGGCGTGATATTAGTACACCCCAAAACACGGGAGCTGGAGTGGAGCAGCTCAGCCACTGCACGTTCAGATCTTTGCTTACTGCAGGCTCCGTGCCGTTTATGCAGGACTCAAATGCCTGCAGCGGTTTCTTTGGATCGATGCCATTTACTATTGGGGCAATACCCATCTCACCATGCTGATAAACAAAGAGAGAGATAGTGAATAGTATCAAGTGGCATTCAGAATGTATTAATCCAGATGTATGTATTTATTTTACACAGTGATTTGATAGGTGACACTATTGTTATCTATAAAAAATTTCAAATAAAAAAAAAAGTAAAAATTACCAATTAGTTGCGTTCACCACCATTGTGAATTTACCCATTAAATGTAACTGTTCATTAGGGATTGTTGCTTCCTCTTTAAATGTTTTTGACAGCTGTCCTTAAAGTATTACCAGCGTCTCTGCTGCAGCAAAGGTAGAGACAGGACTGTCCTTCCAGTATTGTTGTAGTATTTGTGTCTGTCTGTCTGTCTGTCTGTGCTGGAGTGTCCTGTTTGCAGGACATTCATGTCACTACGTGGCTACTCAATTCACCTCCAGTTCCTCAGAGATGAGTCTAAGTTTCACACTTAGAAACCTTTTTTCAGGCTTTGTTGCTTTGCTAATTGACAGGCATCCTCTGAAACATCTGTCATTGCCGTTCTTCGAAACTGAGTCTGCCAGGCTGCTGAGGGATGTATTTCTGGGTAGAATTTTTCTGAAGTAAACGCCTTCCATTTCTGCTGGTCTAAGAGTCCAGAACACTTGACCTTGCAGCTACAGAACATGTGTCTTCTTTGTGAGAAAAATATTTTAATCACTCATTCAGTAGACTTTTGCGTATTCTTCAGTTACTCACTTTCTGATTGAAAGATAGTAACTTGACCCAAACTTTCAAAATCTACTTTGATTCCCCGTTAGTGATCAGTAGGAGCTTTTCAGACAGATTTGATTTGGAAGCCAGCCAGGGAGAGAATAAAGTCACCAGATATCTCAAATGCGAAGCAACCCGCCTCTGACCTGAGGAGCGTAGGTAGCCCTTTGCGTCTTACAGATGCAGAGAGGAGGTGAGTGTCCCTGTATATCCTGGAGAGAAGGGAGACCCCACCTCGCTGCTTCCAGTCCCACAAAACTCTCTGATGAAGGGCGAGGGAAGTATTTTCTGCAGTGCAGGAGACACTTCCCCCTACCTTTGTAAATATTCTGAGAATGGTCTCAGCCTGTGGGACATTCAGACTTTAAATTGCTCTGTATTTTTCCAGGCTTTCAGGGTGAGAGTTGTGTATGAGAATAGCGTTGGGGATTAAGAGCCGGGTCATGTGTGAGGTCGAGAGATCATTTACAAGAATTTCTCCTCCATATGGATAGCTCTTCAGCTTCTAATTAAAAGAGATTTTCCTTGCTCTGATGAGCTTGGGCCATACTGATCTCCTGTGTTGACTGATAAGCTTTCACTGTAGCTAGCATGCCTCCTCTTCCAGGTTTTGTCTAGGACAAAAGGAACTAACTGTTGTTTTCTCTTGGGCTGATCTCCCTGTGTAATTATGCTACATCAATTCATACCCTATTTGCAGGAGAGGCTGGTATTTTTTCAAAAATGAAGTAATTTTTAGGTTTGAATGCGCCAATGGTGACGCATGGTCCTGTAGGGAAACACTTCCCATTCTGGAAGCTTTACAGACCCATCACTGGGCTGACTTGTGGATTCATCTCACTGTGCTAGAAAAGATACACCATTGTTCTAGAGAAAAAAATAATCCACTGTTATTAATGAAACGCAACTTGAGTCTACTGTTTTTAGCTTATTTCTTATTCCATGTCCCCAACATTAGCTTGCTTTCTTTCTGTACCTCAATATTCAATCTTTGTTATTTGCCAGTCAATTTCTTAAAAGTTGATTAGATCAAAAGAATATCTTTCTGTACGCTCTTCATGTATTATAAGTGCGAGGTATGGGGGGAAACGCACTAAAGATTTTAACCTATACAAATTTTATTATCTTTTAAAGAACCACATTGTCCAAACTGAAAGACAAACGGCTATTTTCTGTTCTGATGTGTCATTATAAAACTGTAACACTGATTTAATTAAGAGCAGAATTTGCTCCAAAATGAAAATAGTGGTGGCTGATGAAAGCAATAATAACTGCATTCTGTCTGTGCTATAAACTACCTTTTTGTTATACTTCATTGAACTGATGCCTTTAATTTGCGTGAACCAAACAAGATTTTGTCTTGGAAACCTTGCTGTCAAACCAAGCAGTGACAGGACCCCAAAGGCTTGTACACATCCTTCCCACATCAGCGTGGCTACTCTGGATTGCGATTCTGCTCTTCTAGCATGTGTGATAGTTCAAGCCAATAAAGCATTAAATTAGTAGAAGAATTTCCTGGTCAACTTACCTTCGGATATTACACAAGATATTTGGTGACATTTCAAAACAAAAATAATCTCTCAGCTTCCTGCTTACATTTTCTTGCCTTGCCTGAGATCTACTCTTGGTCTTCCTTTCTGGACCTCTCTTAATCTCCTGTGCCTTTATCACTGAGTTCTAATTCCCACCTTGTCCAGTCTTGTGAGCTTCTCATTGTATGAGTTCTTAAAAATCAAAACTGACCTTGATTTTTCTCCCTTTTTTCCCCCTGTGTGTTTTTGTTGTTTGTTCTGCTACTTTCTTTTCCTTCTCTGCTCTCTCCAGACAACCTGAGAGGGTCTGTTCTTAATAATTTGCAGAAACTTAGTTACTTTATTCAGGCAAGACCTATTCAGATAGTCTTTGGCAGCCGTCCCATTCGGAGGCAGGCACTTAGCCTCCAGTCACACTGTCCTTGCCAAGACCTATATAAAATATTACGACATGAGCAAGTGGGGAACTGATAATATCAAACAGAATTGGTAAATTTTACGTAGGCTGTATTATTTGTTCACTCTACACTAAAACATTTGATATCTTGAATCTAAGAATATGCACTTGCTAATTGCCAGCTGTTCAGCTGGCTGGTCCTTAATCTGGGACACCGCTGATGCCTGGTACCTTTTGGTGGCTGAAGGACTGCCACCAAATCCTCTGAGCTTTGAAGTGTTATTATATTACCAGGGGCTAGTAAGAGCTACAAAGTGACCTTCTGCATTGAAAGGGAAAGCACTGGGTTTTGGAGCTCTGCAAGGCTGTAGACCTAGCAACGATGCTAAAGGCCGCATACACAGATGTAAAGTAAAACCAGGGAAATAAGATGTGTTGGATAGCACTACAGGAGGATTTTTTTCCTGAGTATGAGCTAACATTTTCAGTTGACTCCACTACTTTTTGACCTTATGTATTTACAGACATTGGCCTCACAGAGTTGCATCTTCACCTGCTGAGGGAGCACAATCCAATTGATGCTTTTTTTATGCCACAGGAAATTGCTGCAGCTGAACAAGTGCCTTACAAAGGACACTCCAAGGTAGAGAAAGCAGTTGAAGGAGGCTTAGGAATGTTGTTGTAAATAGAAATGTTAGATAGGGTTCCACAACAGCCTAAACTGGGCTAAATTCTGCCTAGTGTATTCCCACCCTTCCTGCTAACTCTGCCTGTATTTCCTGCTCCCTCCCCTGGCCTGGCACTCGCTCGGGACTGGGAAGCCACACGATCCAAGGGACACCCCCAGGTGAAAAGCAGCTCCCCACCTTCCCAAGGAAGGTGGTTTGATTATAATAGGATCAGTTGGAATCAGCCCAGTGTTTGTTTGGACATGAGTACTGGTAGGAGCGAAGGGGTGGGAACACAAGGGCAGGGCAAAGGTTGGCCTGACGTAATCCAGCTTGAGCTGCTGTGAAACTACCCAGAGACTGTGCAAATACTAGTAAAATTGGATGTGCCTGGGAATATTTCCAGGCACTAGAATGAGATAGTCTATACTATTAAACTGTTAAAATGCTCCCTGGCATGAATTTGACCTCTTCCAATTAACACTCTCTGCAAACAATTTCTGGGCACGATTTGGTTGCTAGAATGGTCCCAATAGGCAATTTGCAAGCATAAACTCAGGTCTTTCTGTGCCAGTTGGCCTCAATACCCAGGAATGTTTCCAGGCATGTTGAGTTTAACTAGTATAGACCCATCCCTGCCATTACATCCTGCCCCAAGATTGCAGCTACCACCAGTTTGAAAAGGGAGGTCTGATCCTGCCACTTCTCTTGGTGAGAGCAACCCAGTCCTTATGAGCTAGCTTTGGTATGATTTTTGACTGTTGAAAAAAAAAGGACATATGTTATCAGGCTAGCAACACAATTGATGAAATTGTAATTTTATGCTGCACTATATAGAGCCAGTTGCAAACCCTAATGATAAGAGGGAGCTGGTCCTGAACAAAGGATTTTCAAAACAGACAATGGCGGAGCACAGAAGATGGGAAGAGATGAAATCTGCAAATAAGAAATTTTATTTCTTTTAATAAGGTTGTAAGAAATGCATATTTTGCCTTTATTCCAGGTGTGGGGAGAGAAACAGAGATAGCATTAACTTGTTACATTTTTGTATCTGTGCTGTGGAATTATTTGGCCACTTATTACACAGAGTTCAAGCCGACATGATTTTTTTTTCAAGTCAGTTGCAGAAATGAGAATGCAATTATTCCTTCTTCTACAGATTAAAAAATCCACAACTGCAGCATTTCTTTTTCAGTTTACAGTGTTAATAAAATAAATGTACTGTTTATCTTGAACTACTGAAGCTAGATCCTCAAATCTCATAACTGATTGCTTTTTGCTTTTGTTTCACAGTTGCCTTTAGAAGTTTCCCTCCACATCAGGAAATCTGAAAAAATGGGATTTTTACATCTCTCCAGGTATACTCAATTGGCAATCCTATGACCTGTCTGCCTAACCCACTTTGTCAGGGAATGATTAAAGGCTTCATTTTAGAGGAACCTTTTAAACGTTGCTGAGGACATAAAATCCCGCTCTCTTGGCTGGGCTGCTCTAGGACCCAGGGCGACCGACAGAAATCTTCACCTGAATGAATTTTCCCCTTATACCTTATAAGGAGTCCAGGAAAACAAGGAAGTGATAACCATGTTCACGATACTTTATGCACAGCTTGTCCTCTTTACCTGCCCAGGTAGCCCTTGTTTTCACTTTTATTCATGGTCTGTCCCGGTAGGGTTGAAGTTTCCTCGCAATCCGGTGTAGGTGACATCTGAAAACATACCCTCTGGGAATGTATGATTTTTACGACATTCTACCCTTACGCGGATGATAATTAACACGCTAATATTTTTTTGTCATGCAGCCAGCACTGAAAACGAATGGGGATTGAATTGCTTTGCCTCTGTTTCCTATTCCTGCAAAGAAATAACTGTGTGCAAGGTAAGGCTCAGGGGTAGGGAGATCCATTTCAAAATTGTCTTTGCATTGTTTCTCGCTTGAAGTTGATACGAAATAGCTTTCTGTCTTCAGTATTTAATCATTTCTTTCTGTTTAATGACTTTTTTCTTGATAGTCTGCCATAGGGCTACCCTGCAAAGTCATCTAAGATTTATGTGGTCATTGCATAGCACAACATGTATGAAAGAGACGGGTGTTTGAGCAATTTTGGTTATACTAATCACTGTTTGATCCGCTGAGAAACTTTAATGCTATACATGTGACTGAGTATTTCACTGGCATTTGCACAATATGTTAAAATCATATCTACAGACCTGGGTCAAGCAATTTTAAGTGTACAGAGTGAATATAAATCTGTTCTTTTAATATCCCTGGTTATGCTGGGAATGTCTTACCTGCACCATACCAGAAACACATGTAAGATTTTATCAGGTGCACTGGAAAACAAGTAACGTTCTCAGTCAATGCCATCCATAAAGCATGCAAAAGTAAGTATGTTAATTGCCAGCAATTGTGGCATTTTAATTTTTATTAGAAAGTTAATCTTCTACTAATAGAAATACCATTACAAAGGAATTTTATCAGTAATCCTAAATATGGATAAATGTGCACATATTTCACCTCCCACATTCTCTAAAGGACAAGTTTCTTCATACATTGAATGATTAAACACATTATTAATAGTCTTTTATCTTCTTGGATTTAAATTTAGGGACCTGTACTCAGGAAAGCGCAGTGACTTGTGAAGATTGTTTGCTTTCCGGACCACACTGCGCTTGGTGTTTTCAAGAGGTAGAGTAAATGATACAAAAAAAATTTTCAAAGTTAGACCTGAAGTGTTTGTAGTAGCTCTGAGTGATGAAGTATTGACTTAATTGGGTCAGCCTCTGGTTTCGTAATGGATGCAGCGCTTAGCGAAGCCTTCCTGGGGATCAAAAGTGGAATTCGATCTAGACTTTATGGTCTATTATTAATTGTTGGTTTGTTTTGTTTTTTTAAAAAAACAACTTTCCTCATCTAAGGCAGAAATAAAAGTGCTGTTAGAGGGGCTCAGGTCATCAGCCTCAGGGCTGACTCACCCATGGTGCTGCTGATGAAGCACCAGACATCAAGTCGGGGACCAGACTGCATCTTACTTCTTATATGCCCAGCCAGACAGTGTAAACAGAAGGTGCTCCGGTCAGTTTGCATATACAAATGATTAATCTGTGGTTGATTTTACGTATAATGATGGTGTCAGTGTTATAATTAGTATGATATAGGTATAAGTGTTATGGCTGAAACACTGGGCTTAAAAAAAAAAATCTATATTTGTTTCCTATATCTCTGCTGCAGACTTTCTGTGTAACCCCAGGCACGTCACTTAACATCTCTGCTTTTAAAACTTTCACCTGATGCTGAGTTAATATCTCCCTATTTCACAGTAAATATTCTAGGTCTCAGTTCATTAATGTTAGCAAGATATTCAGCTATCACAATTAAAAACTTGCCAGAAATAATAGAGAAATAAGTCTCTTTCGTAATGGTTTCTGATTTACACCTTTGCTGTTAAAAGTATTTCTTGCTTTTTTGAATAGCAAAATGATACCTAGGATGGAACTAACATACTGCTTTATGAAGTAGCTGACAAAGGCCAAATAGCATTTTTAAAAAAAATAATAAAGCAGTTTGCAAAAATTGTAACTATGGGAAAGAGCCGCACCCACGTTAGTATGTTTGCAGTAGTTTTTATGCTTGTACTTAACAATCAAAACAGGATTTTCTTGAAATGAAATTAGGTCATGTAATTTTGACTACTGCCATGTATTTTCAGAAAACAAAAATGAATCACAATTTATTGATTTATTTTAAAAAAGCCCCAAAACACCTGTGGAATTATTGAAAACTTCATAGTAGTAAGTGATTTTTTTCCTTGTTCATAAGCTCATTGACTTATTTGCCAGAGAACAACATATCAAGAGCGCAAAAGCCGTAGGAGTTTTAGTGACAGGGTAAACACAAGTGCCTCCAAAGAAACCACTGTTTTCTGTACGATAAAAACACACCTTGTAGTTGTATTTGAAATATGAGTTTGCCTCTTCACACATGTTTTGAAAAGCCAGCAACTCAAAGTGTGTAACTAAAGGAGATGATATGGATCTCCCTGTGAATATTTTATAATGGTACATGATTTTTATGTGCACTGTATTCAAGAAGCAGTTGGTGAGAGTTTTGTCTGAGCAAGGACATCAGATTTGGTCTGAAGAATAAAAAACCACTGTTCCCATCAGGGGTCTCTGCAGTAATTCCACCAAAAGATATAAGATCCCTGATAATTTTCAGGCATGAAGGGTGATATTTTGGTGGAAAGAAGGGTCTCAGTTTTGGTTTTAATGGGTTTAAAGTAACTTTGTTTTGCTTTGGATGGAAACTTTTTCAGTGATTGAATTCAGAGAATATTTGTGGCTTAATGGCTGAGCCCCCAGGTTGCTTACCCAAACCCAGGAGAAAAGAGCAGCCCTACGGTATGAGCCCATAACCATCAGCCAGGAATTGAATGTTTTGGTGCCATTTCGGCTGGGAATTACCCAAGTTTTGGTCAAAAGGTCTTGTAGGCCAGAGTTTCCAGTTCAGGAGGCAGATAACTGATTTTGAGGGTCTAAACTCTAGTCATAGCTCGAGGAAATACTAATAAGGCACAGAAGCCTCTTTGTGAAACTAACCATTAACTTCACCCTGACGTGGGGGTAGTACCTGCCCTGCAGCAGTGTTGTGGAAAGGAATACATATCAAGTGCTTTGAAATGAGTAACAAAACCAAACTGTGAGCTATCCAACTGATATTGATAGGCTTGTGATTTTCTCTGGATGGGAGAAGGTCAAGTAGGATGTTGGGCCAAACGTAACCAGATAGAGGTCGGCATGTAAGGAGCCCCACCGGCACTGGGGAGCGAGGAAAGGAGGCTCTGGTGCTTCTTGGGCACCAGGCAGAGTAACAAGGACTTTCCCCCAGCTTCAGTGAACGTGCTAAATGAGTGTTGAGGAGAAAGAGTAGGTGAGAAAAAACCACTGGGTACCCCACCATAAGTTTGTCACAAAATTTGTAGCAGTTAATCATTGGTGAGACTTCTCTTTTAAATGGTGTTCCATCAGCAGTTCAAAACTGTTTAGGAAAGACTGAAGAATTTGTGGCGTAATCCTGTAATACAAAAAACAAGGGCTCACAGGGGCTTTGTGCTATCATTCCCAGTACTGCGAGAAGCCAAATGCAGTGAGTGGCACAAATCCCATTCCCAACAATAGAGCAGTTTCTCCCAGGATACCAAATCGGTGTAAGTTACATTAATTATACACCTGTGTGACATGATCCATGAAGGGCAAATTTAGATTTCAGTGCCACCTAGATCTCTTTCTGCACTAGTTTGCACTAGCTTGCACCTTTGCTTCTGTTCCCTGCATTGGATTGACCTTTTGTCTGGCAGGTGCTGGTGGCTGGTCAGCGAATACATTTAACTGAACCATTCCTTCTCCTGTTTGCTTTAGAATTACACGGACTCGGATGGAATTCATGGGAGGTGTGGTACCCCAGAAAACCTTTTGTCAAAAGGATGCCAATTGAATTCGATTGAATTTCCCATTTCAGAAGTAGAAATTCACAGAAACAAGCCCCTAACCGTAGAGACCCAGAAGAACAATTCTGATGTCACTCAGATTGCTCCTCAAAAGTTAACTCTAAGGCTGCGACCAGGTAAGTTCATAGATGGGGGATATTTTTTTTCAGTCAATTTGATGTATTGAAGCTTCTTGGACTGAATGGTCTTAAAAAAAAAAATCTTGATCGGATAAAGATAAAAAAACCCCCTGTGTTGAGTCCAAAATCATCTGTTGACTCATCAGGTGGATGCTAGGTTCCACTGACTTCAAAAAATTTTCAGAAGTTCTGGGTACATCAAAACAGTAAGGATATGTTTTTTTAGTAGTTCCATTCTCTTGCCATTGAGGTGGCAATGAGAGAGTGGAACCCCGCCCCCACCTCCAGCACCTCTCCAGCCCTGCTCCCAGTCCTCTCCCCCGCCGGTCTGGCAAACAGCGTATCCCAGAGGCAGCGTAAAATCTGGCTTTGAGGATTTACAAGGTACCAGTGACATTTATGGAAACACTCCAGGTCCTTGAGATGCGAATTTTTCCTGGAGAGAAATTGTAATAACGAAACGTAAGAGACACTCAATTAGGTCATATCATAATGTTGGAACTGAGAATAAAACCTGTGTATGCCCTGGTTTTCTTCAAATTTCTGATGCAGGTGGTATGTCCCATAAGTGTTATCTTTAGTTTTAATTAGCTTCTTACCTATATTTTCTGAAGCTGCATAGTGCCAAAATCATGTTCTCATATTTTTAAATTACAGCAACCAGTCATAAATCTATGGTTATGACTTTACTGAAGAACAGTTTAGAAAAATCACAGGAACTACTTTTAATTTTTCAAACCTTCTGTTTGAGATTTTAGTTGACAGATTTTTTTTTCTACTGATGATTTGAAATACTACATAGTTTTCACCATATGTATAAGTTTATGAACAACTTGGTGTTGCTCATAGCTTCTATTTAGAAGTGCTGATATGTATCCCATTTTTCCACAACCTTCATAGGACATGAAGAAACAATACAGATCAAGGTTCGCCAAACTGAAGATTATCCAATTGATCTCTATTACTTGATGGATCTTTCAGCCTCCATGGATGATGATCTGAATACAATCAAAGAACTGGGTTCAACTCTTTCCAAAGAAATGTCAAAACTGACAAGCAACTTCAGACTGGGTTTTGGGTCTTTTGTTGAAAAACCAGTTTCACCATTTATCAAAACTACAGCTGAAGAAATAAACAATCCTTGCAGGTAGGCTGGGAAAATACCTACTTCTGTTTGCACGCCAACATTAAGTCATAATATTAATCTTTAGGAAAAAATTCAGTTCAGCAGCCTCGCTGGAACCTCCGCCCCCTTTCAGCTGTAGCTGAGTCAGTTTGGGAAACTTCTTTTTTTCTTTTAAGTTTTGTTTATTTTCACACTCTGATCATTATTCTGTTCAGGTTTAATGTTTGGAGAGAGGAATCTGGGAGTGATTCTGCTTTTTTGCTTTTGCTGTTAGCTACAAATGTGCTTAATGGGTTAACAAACAGGTATGCAGAATACTAATGTATTTTTCTTTGATTTGCTAGAATATACATATATATAAGAATTTTATGGCATTGCTATAACAGGCAGGTGCAAACTCAAGCCCAACACAAAATAGCAGTTTCATTTACAGTTTCATTGTTGTTTCCCTGGGTTTTTTCCCCTTAAAGTCCAGCAGTATCCCCGAAACCCAGGCTGCCCTAGCCCTTTCTTAACCTGAAGCAGGACTGCAGCAGCTTGGTGGTGCTCTCTGAATGTCATTAAGGGACTGCAGGTCCTAATGTGCTTCTGAGTATGAAAACAAGGCACAGCAGGGAGCAGGCAAGGACTGTGCATTGTTAACTGGCTGAATTATTCTACTCTAGGAGGCATTTCCCAGGCTTCAGGCAGACCTGGTTGCGTTGCCCACCTCACTGGCTGATCTATGATTCTCTTACGTTTTTCACTAGCTCTGTCTCAGACACAGAGATATATGACAAAAAACAGTAATTCAGACAAACCTGCAAAGTAGCCATTTTAGTGTGTTTCACTCTGTATTATAGAACCATAGAATAATAGAATGATTAGAGTTAGAAGGGACCTTAAAGAACGTCTAGTTCCAACGCCCCTCCCATGGCAGGGACACCTCCCACAAGACCAGGCTGCTCAAAGCCCCATCCAGCCTGGCCTTGAACACTTCCAGGGATGGGGCATCCACAGCTTCCCTGGGCAACCTGTTCCAGTGTCTCACCACCCTCACAGCAAAGAATGTCTTCCTAATATCTAACCTAAATCTCCCCTCTTTCGGTTTAAAACTGTTGCACTTCATCCTATCACTCCACTCCCTGATAAAGAGTCCCTCCTCATCTCTCCTGTAGGCCCCCTTTAGGTACTGGAAGGGGCTATAAGGTCTCCCCAGAGCCTTCTCTTCTCCATAAGCTGTCTCCCTTATCTTGTAGAAGCGTGCCATACGAGTGCTTGCCCACCTTTGGATACAAACATGTTTTGCCACTAACAAATGATGCTGAAAAATTCAATGAAATTGTGAAAGGACAGCGAATCTCTGCTAATATAGACACTCCAGAGGGAGGATTTGATGCAATTATGCAGGCAGCTGTTTGCAAGGTAATTGAAACTTCTAGGTATAACTTTAATTTTCTGTGTATTATCACTTCTAGTATTATACAGCTATAATTCAAAGAAGCAGATCATTATTTTTTAAGATTTTTTTTAATGCAGTCCAAGAGCCCCATTAAATTTGTGTGAAAATACTTTTGGCTGTATCAAGTTAAATATGCATATTGCAATATTTTAGTGTTTCTTCTTAATTGCCAGGGATGAAAAAACAAAAAGAACTGTATAATTACTGGGTCTGTTTTCTTGATTGTTTTTTCTTTAACTATTTTTGATTAACTATATTTAGAGGAGCGAGCAGATTGACGTGAACATGGCCAGCCCATGTTATTAAACACAGGAGCAGAGAAACAAAATGTTAGCCAAAGACAATGGAATGAATATCACCTCTTAAAAAAAGATGTTTGGACACTCCCTTTAAAATTATTCCCTTCATTTGTTTTCAGATGTTGTTCTTCAAATCTTCTGCTGCTTTTCTATACTGTGAAAGCAATACAGCCTACTAAACTAATGTATTTTAAATGACAGGAAAAAATTGGATGGAGGAATGATTCTCTACATTTGCTGGTGTTTGTGAGCGATGCTGATTCTCATTTTGGGATGGACAGTAAACTGGCAGGGATTGTTATTCCTAATGATGGGAACTGTCATTTGGACCACAATAATGAATATTCCATGTCAACTATTCTGGTAATTAACTATTAATTTTTTACAATTCTCGCATTCTGGAAATTTGAAGACTGACATGAGCAACTTAGAAAATTAATGAAAGCGTACCTTCATCACTGAAATGTGTAAGAGTTGGGGAATCTGGATATTTACTGTCATCTATTTTATTTGTAATTGCACATTTTACTAAAAAGAGAACAGTGTTTTTATGGAATTATGACATTATAGTTAGGAAAAAAAGAATGCACAAATCTTATTCCTGCTAACCTGGAAAACATATGGAACACAACTGACTAGTATTTCCTTTTGCAGGAAAGGCAAAATTTGCATTAATCCTGTTCCCTGCAAGGGTGTGAATTCAGGAGGAGTTCAGGAATTTGTAGGACACCGTTCACGTAGGAGAACGTTATCAGCTTAAGATTCAGTGTTCAGAAATACTCAATGTATACACCAGAGTGTTCAGTGTAAAACAAATACCCGGTTGCTCTGGTACAGTATTATTCTATGGATTTTATATATATATATCTCACAGATGCTACTGAGCGAAGTGTCCCAGTATGGGGGTCACCACTGTACTTTTCTCAGAGGGGTTTCCTTAAAAACAAGGCGAGTAAATTATATGTACTGTCTTTTATTTTGTATACATGTAGTGCCTAACTATAGTTTATACTATATGGTGTTAATTATGACCATTTGAATGTGTGTTTCATGGGAGATAATTAGCAAGTGGACACACATGAAAGAGATGGATTGATGTGGCTCTCTTCTGTTTGTTTGCAGGAGTATCCCACAATTGGACAATTAATTGACAAACTTGTGCAGAACAATGTTTTATTAATTTTTGCTGTAACAAATGAGCAAGTTCACACATACGAGGTGAGCAAACTAAAGTGTTCAGTTCTCCAGTATTTGTTTTAAAGCTGACCCTTTTTCACAGCTGATACAGTCAATCTAGTATTAATGACTGAATTCTGTAAGACATTTGTATAATAAAAACAGATAAGAAATTATATATCAGGGAAAGGCTCTTTTACTTAGGAAGTTCTTCACGTATTGATTTTGTTGTTCCTAGGTAACTTTTAAATTGGATTTCAAGTTGAATTACACTATTTTTAAGTCAAGGATTGTCAAGCTAAGCATTGCTGAACTATTCAGTGTAATGATGATGATTAGCCTTTTGTATTTTATAAGCTTAGAGAAGGACAGTTGAGCCTGTTCTTACTTTTATAGAAAAGAATATATTTTGAAAAATACATTCATCTTCATGCTCAAATCTGAGATAATTGTGTGGTTTTTCAGGTGACCTAAGAGTTTTATTAATTTGTCTTTGTTTCTGTGTCTCTTTCCAATGAGACAAATAGGAAAGTAGTGGCAAGATTAAAAGTAAAAAAAATTATAGACAAAGTCTATCTTCCCTCATGTATCATTCCTCTTGTCCACTGAGGGAAAACACCTTATTACGGGAATTTTTGACATTAGGATTTGCAGAATCCTGTTCTATCAAGTAATTTCCTGCTCTATGAACTCACGTCCTGGGAAATGGCAGCCAGGAGAGAGAGGAGAGCAGAGGAGCAGTGTTTATGGATATGCAAAATCCGTATTTTTAATAAACTGAGTATCATTCAAACATGCAGCTCCATCAGTTGTCTGTGCAAGCAGGAGTTTTCAGGCTCCACAGATACAAGCATCCCTGAAGCCTTGTGCTGCTTTTGGCCTGTTGGTGTTCCAGCTGTGAGCTGAGGCAAAGCCCCCAGCGGCTGTTTAACTGCTTTTTGCAGTGAATGTGAGCAAAAGCCGGCTAAGATAAAATAAGAAGGATATTGGCAATTCTTATTTCCTTTTCCATACAGTCCTGCTGCTGGGCAGATAATTTAGATCAACCATAGTAGAACTCAATCACTTATAAATGCAATGGGATTCCATAGTCATAGCCTAGATTGGTTAAAATTTGTACATTAAAAAACTTCTACTAAATCTCATTATTGCTCAACAATGTCTTAATAGGGGCCCAATTAATGATAAGTGAAATATTTCCCCTGATTTTAACAGGAGCTGCATGAATAAGGGCTGTTCTAGGAGGTGGTTTGGAAGTACCTCTTTGATTTACAGAGCCTTATTTTGTCCAAAGAAACTTTTGTCTTACTGATGGCATTATATTTTCCCTTGGAAATTGCTGGTGGTCACCCTCAGAGTTGTCCAACAGTGCTCTTATCAGGGAGTTTCTATTTCAGTATCCCACACTAGTATCAAAGTTATCAAGTGGCACTCTTTGTTCACTGGGAACACTAAACGAAGATTTATAGCTAACAAAAAATGCAAGCCATTGTTAACCAGGGAATGGGGAATGGTTTGTTCTTGTTACTTTCTTTGTTAGGGGGAAAAAAAGCGCGATTATGTTCTATCTTGTAGGGTATACAGTAATCCCATTCATTATATTCTATCTTCTGCTTTCATCTTTTCAATACTGCTCTCTGTTTCTTATTGGACAGTTATAGTTGTTACGGTGGATGTGGAAAATCAGTCAGAGCAAGTACAGAAATCATACATAAGTCTCACTAGAGTTTTTCCACACTACAGTATACTTTCAAGGATATATGTAGGACCTGACAATAGGAGAATAGTGAAATGTTTTTATCTGCGTGATTCAAATTTGTAATATAAATGTAAATAACCAGGTATCTATGCTTAAAAATGCAAAAAGAACAAAGCAAGACAAAATTATTCTCGTGTTAAGGCCGCTGCTCAGGTAGCCTGGAAGAGCTGGGAGAGGACCCTGAACTGGCACTTGGGCACCACCACTAAACCACTTTTGTCTTGGTGTTTTATTTCTTTTCAAAAGCCCCAGTGATGGAGATTTTGCAGTCTCTCTCAGAAAACCCTCACAAACTTAATCACACTTTGAGGTGGAAAGCCTCTCCCCAGTCTCATCTCAAATCTACTTGGACTCAGCATCTAATTATATCAGACCCCAGAATTGACAATTGCAATTTATCATTCAGTTCTTAGGGAGAAACGTACATTGAAATGACTGTGAGGACTTAGAAAGCACCTCTTTAAATAGACTTCATAGATTCCATTATCTGGTCTATTTAGATAGACTAGATGTATCCAAGTGTTCAGGCTGTCAAATATATATATTATATTTTGAGCCCTGTATAATCCCCAACAATTTAGCCCAAAATAATTCAGTCATTTAATATTCTTGATCCTCCTCAACTGAATTTTCAGTTTATCCACTTGCACGTGTGTGTATTATTACCAAACACACAAATATTACAGATTGCACAAGCTTGTAAAGTGGCTGGGTTTCGTTTTGATCCTTCCATGCAACCAAAGAGCTACGGGAGAGCAATCTAAAAGAGGGAGAAGATTTAGGTCTGATGCTCTCCCTGACCACAAAAACTTTAAAAGCAGTCATGTGGAAACATTTATAAGGACACTCAAAATTAAATACAAGAGAGGAGAGGAAGTTGCTTACACTGAGCCCTGATAATTTGAGACTATTTGTAAAAAGGATTATTATTTCCTTACCACCCCCCAAATCTTTTAAAATATATTCATATATGTCTAACTTTTTGCATAATTAGTCACAGCTGAGTTTTACCAAAGCAGCGGGGAATGTTTTTCTTCTAGAAAAGCTATTGACTCAAAAAGCATCTGTGAATATTGCAAAAATAATGTTATTTTGACAAATTGCGTAAATCCTATTTTGGTATAAAAGAAAACACCAGTCTTTAAGGTTTCATGAAGTAGTTGTCATTATTGTTGTTAACATTATCTGTTTCCAAGCAGAATTCTTTAAAAATTTATTCAAACTTGGATGAGGGAATAGATTCCCTGTATAATGCGGACTAAGCAGCACTTCTTCTGAAACAGAAATTGCTCTTTTTTGGAGAAATTATTTCTCTTTATATCACAGGAGAATGTGGCTTGAAATTTGGGGGTTTTTTTCAGACTGCATTTCACTGATGAGAATTGAACTAAAAATACTGCAGTCTCCTCACTTGTATAGAATTTCAAATGATTTTTATAAATTTGGCCTGACATTGTATTTATGATGAAAATTCTTCTGCCATTTACAGTGCTAAAAGTTCGACATAACCACACGAAACTCAAATACATAATTGTCAGTTTTCACTAGTATGAATCAGAGAATCTCTATAAATAGGAAGTTCATCTTTTAATGAATATTTGCTAAAAGAAAAAATTCCATGACATCCTTCAGATAGTTTTATGATAGTAGGACTCCGAAAGCATTGGTCTGCCTCACCTTGTTAATGGTTAAAGAGGAATATGTGCTAAAAGGCAGGGTTTAACGAATGGACTGGAGGTACACACTTAGACCCCAACGTCATCCTTGTATCACCATGCAGAAAAGTTTTGTTCAAAGAAGAAAGATAAAAGGAAGTCTTCAGAACAGTACAACCCTGCTGTTTGTTTTCCACACCACAGACTAAAGGGTGCTATACTTCAAATTCCAGGTTTATCATCTTTTCTTATAGTTATCTCCCAAAAGGTCCCCGGGTACAAAATGCAGAGTTTCAATATTCTAAGAATCCTTGAGAGAGCCCTAATCACAGGAGGAGTCAGGAATGCAAAGTTGCCAGCTGTAACATAAAATGAAGTTAATCCCACTGATTTACAATAGCACTTTAGAAATCTAATGAATGATAAATATTCCATACATAATATACAAAGTAATCACAGGGCTTTTGGAGATGTAAAGTGTAAGAGGGATATAAGGGTATCAAATTATCCATACTTATTAATATCACTCTGGATTTTTTTTAATTAAAATAACAGCATTTATATGATAAATTGCAAATGAAAAGGAATGTTCCAATGTGTGTTTTTAATGACGAACACTTACTATTTTTCAGAGGCATGGGTACAAGCAAAAGAAGTTCATGCAGTTAACCATGAGGAAAGATAAATTTGAATCGAGCATATTTAAAATCTAGCTGCTAGATGTCATATTAGTGCTTCAATGCAATTTAATGCATAAAGAAAAGAAAACTAATCACTGCAATCAATTGATAAATTGGCACTATGTTATTAACATAAAGTCAACATACAATCAATCACATCCACAGACCACGGGGATACATGTGCGTTGTCATATCAATCATAAACCAGCAGCATTTTTTTAAGGGCATTTGTTAAAAGTTCTTGTGGCCCTTAGTTTAAACTTCTTAATTTCTGTGCCCTTGCTAACCGGGAATTCAAGGTGCTCAGTTGCTAGCAAAAATAAAAAAGTGACTGCTGTTATTGAATGTATGGCCCAAGACCTCAAATAGTACAACAGTAGAGCAGCTGAATTTGGCTTGGGTTATTTTTATTAGAGAAAAACACAAATGTTGACAGAATATATCTTCATTCTAAATTTGAAAAATTATAGCTGAAAAATACTACAGTATCAAACTTGCAAGCACACGGAGGTGATTTAGTCCTGTTCATTTGCAGTGAAACTAGCATTTCTCCACAGGACTTTTTCAACAGGACATGTGTCATTGAATCTGCAATTATCTGAACATCTGAAAATGTCACTATTAGTTATTTTAGTTGGCTCCAATGTATTTCGTTCTTTTTCAAATAGTAGCTCCTTCTCACCTACCATGTCACCTAGTCTTTTTTTTATGTTTTAATTTTATTTTTTTTTTTCCCCCAGAACTATGCAAAACTTATTCCTGGGGCTACGGTTGGACGACTACAGAAGGATTCTGGAAATATTCTCCAGCTGATCATTGCTGCTTATCAGGTAAGGTGTTTTCTTCCTGTATGTTTATATTTTCAGAATTAGATTGCAGTTTGGTAAAAACAAGTGTCTTTGATTCTTCTTCTGCACTGATTACAAGAGCATCACTTTTTCTGCTTAGGTGCTGACCTCAAGAAGAAAAGCATTGTTCACTCTGAGGCTGAAGTGAGCACAGAAACAAAATTCCTGTAACCTTCTGCCATTCCTTAGTTCTGTTGGAATGATAAATTCACATCAGTGTCTCATCTGTCTTCCCTTTTTCATAGTCCCGTATTTCATACCTACTCTTAAGCCTTCTTTAATACAGGTATTCAGATCTTTCGGTTCAAAGGGGCGCATCTCTCTTCCCATCCATAGCTGTCACCAGAGCAGATGTACAATTGCTCTGCAGGAATATCTGGGGAAAAAAAAAGCCCAAAAAACTCTTGTGCTCAGTGCTTTTCTCTGCTTTAGCAACTTGATGCTGCCCCTGTGAGGCTGTTCTGAGGTTTTTAAAATGCAGAACACAGGAGATTCAATGGGTTTGTGTAGATAATACCAAGACGTGAATGGGTTTGCTGAGATAATACCAAGAAATACTGTAAAGATGACAGGAAGATAAACACAGCGCGCTTTTCAGAGCTTTGTTTGTAAAATGCATCCTGGCTGCCTGGTTCTCTTCTGCCAGGGGAATGTTTTTAGACAGTTTTACATGTCTTCACACAGATATATTAATTTACATATATGCTGATATACTATAGATTTCTCTCTTCCGTCTTAGCCCCTTTTTGTTAAAAACCTGCTCTACCAGTTGGCTGTAATGCCAAATAACTCTTCGCAAAGAGCTTCTGCTTCTTTCCCTAATTTTTTTCCTGCTCTTCCTCTTATCACCTGAATGAGATGATCATCATTATGCCCAAAATTATTTTGGTGATGATAGGAAGGCAAACCTAATTATTTTAACTCTGATAACTCTTATAAAAGCAATACAATGTGTGAGTTACAATTTTTTTAAATGAAATACAAAGTACCAGAAGATTCTCTATCCTATGGAAAATTAAATAACCAAAGAACTTTAAGGTTAATCTTGTGAGTCTACACATCTCAATAAATATGAGGCAAAACTTTTACATGAGTGAAGATGTTGCTAAATATTTGGTGGCACCAGGATTTCACTTCTGGAGTCTGACCTGTTGCTAGTCACATCTGGTTCCTATCAGGATTTCTTGAGGCTGGCACTCTAACATATAGACAGAGATTCCTGCATTTAACAGCTGAAATACCATTTCGTTGTCCAGCGAATAATGGAAAAACACAAAATAATTGTCCCAGTGGCACGTCCTGCTGCCTTTACTGCAACATTGTGTTAAGCGAGGCATGGTGCTCCCTCTAATTGCAGTGTCATGGCATCTTCTGCCTTGCTGGAACACTGCAAAGCCGGAGAGTGTATCCTTGCCTCTTCCCCCTAGAGTTACCTATTGTCTACATTTGTTATTTTTTTTCTACTCTCCTTTTTGGACTTGTTGATATTTTCAATCTCCATTGCTTCCTGTGTCAAAAAGGAGTTTGGGTCAAGATACATTTTTCTTTTTCCCATTTTAAACTGCTCCCTGTGCTTTGAAGTTTCACTGAGTGCACCTTAGTTCTGGTGTTGCAGGGTTTTGGGAGTAACTGCTCCACGTTCACCTTATCTTCATGTCTTTATGATTTCATAATATTTTATCACTCAGACACCTTCCACCCTGCAACCTCCTCTCCAAGTTGGACAATTCCAGCCTTTTAAGTCTCTCCTCAGCTGTTCCATCCCCTTGGTGACTTTAGCTGACCTTCTCTTTACCCTCCCTGACTCCGATGAGTCCTTCCTGAGCTGTGGAGATCAGAAGAACTTGCTGTACGCAAGACAGAGCACGCTAAGGTTTATACAGGGGCAAAAGTGTGGCCTCTGTCTTGTTCTCAGCATCCTTGCTCATGACACCCAGGACATTGTTGACTATTTAGCTGCTGTGTGCTGAGCAGATCATCTCCCAGAGCTGTCAGCGGTGACCCCAGTGCAGCTCCTGAGTTGTTCGGCTGGTTCTGGGTTCAGCCGTGCTGTGGGCAGGGTGGGCTCTGAGCTGGGTGCTCGCTCCCCTCCCACAGCAGCAGGAAGGCGGCTGCAGGAATGGTGCTCCTGCCCTGGGGCCGTACCTTGTCCTGCCCTTGTTCAGGCACATCGTGTCTGAACCACGCACCAGAGTTGCTCATAGGTTCTTAAAATCCCACATGTATTTCAAAATGTACAAAGTATACAAGTAGCAACACGTAGCACACAAAATTTCCCGAAGCCAATTTTATTGCTTCATGATTGAAAATCTTCCAAGTAGGAAACACTGGAAACAGAAGATCTAACTCCACTTTTGCCACAACACTCTCATGATACTCTGAGCAGTGTAATTCAATGCCCGGTGTCTCTGTTTCTTTCCCCACAAAAAAGCAATAAATAACTATTTGCCACCCAAGTGTAGAGTTCGGCTAAATCTTTTTACGTTTTTAAAGTGCTTTTGAGTCTTTGCTTGCTGTACAAACACAAGGTTTGCTAACACCACTCACCATGTGTTGCTATCTAAAAGCTTCAGAGAGGAAGTAAGCAAGTTAAGAAAGTCTGAGCTGTCAAAATATTTGTTCCAAGGAGTTCTCATGTTCTTTCCAAGTATGATTCACTTTCTTCTGTAAGCATATTTCTGCCTGCTTTGTTTAACATTGAATTCTGCCTAACTTTGTATTGCAGAGCTGTAGGCTAAATTGCATTATGACAGATATCAGGCCGCTTGATTAAAGTTATTCTAGGATTTTAAAATTCCAGAAAAATTCCACTCTTTTTTTCCAGTGCTTGGTTACCTTTTCAATTACAGGAAATAAGACCAAAGAAACGATATATTAAAACAGGACAGGTAACACAAGGGGCACAACTTTGTAACACTGCTTTGTCTGTTGTTTCGCTCAGGAAAATTTTTGAACCACAAATGTTTCTCTGTGAATGGCTTGAAGCTCACTAAACTGTCTGTTATTCGTCCCCAAAGTATGGGCAGGCAGCTTAGTAAATTTTAAACACTGTTAGAAGTCTTCACAGATATTAAGATCTAAGAAACTGGAGTTTGCCACAGTTGATGCGTTCATTTTCAGTGGTGTAAGGTGCGTACTTTGCTGTCTCACAACAACAAGGCAGGTTCATAATGACCCAGTACAGGCACCAGGATTCAAAGTATTATGACTTGGTCATCAGCAGCTTTTCATTTTCTCTCATGGTTGCATTCTATTTGAGCCTTGTAGATTTGCAGCTGATGGAAGAGGGAATATTTTGTGATATTTCCTGTAACATTAGCACATACCAACCTTCACAGTTTTGTCTAGAGCTTTGTTATATTTCGTCCCTTTGTGAGAGACCAGCTATTGGAAACAAAATATTTTCTAAGAATCTCTCAATTGTTTCAATAGCAACATAAACACCTAAACTCTAAAACACATGTGAGGGGAAAAGTGGGCACATCCAGAGCTACCAAGGTTACCAGCCTGATGGCCAGTGCACAGTTTTACTGCTCTGGTTGTGTGCTGGAAAGACTTCTGGGTGTTGCGTGGATGTGTCTTGCATGACGTGTTGCCGTTCTTCATTAAAGCGCTTTGGTTTACTGACAAGGTATTCCAAATGAAAAGATGTTAAAAATACCCCACCAAACACAATGCTAAGACAAATTTCCAGGGAATCCAGGACATGTACAAAGGCCAGGGAGTTGCTGGCTATGCAGGTTTATACCTATTCTACTTTTAGTTGGTTTTACCCGACCAGACCTTTACTCCCGTGAGTCATCCTGATGACTACACTGGAATGACTCACTGAAGTAAGCTCAGCGAGTGCTCATGCTCTGATTGAAGTGCAGGGGGTATTTTGTAAAGCAATTAAGCTCATAAGAGCACAAAGGCAAGTCAGTGGGACTGGTGCTCAGCAACTGCTAAGGTACTTTTGAAAAATTCCATTTACTGGATCCACAATCTGATGAAGTCATAGGGAATTTCCTTATGGCCTGCTGTAGGCTTTGGATTAAGGATAAGTTGTGTAAGCACAGTTGCTATAAAATATTTTAAAGAGTTAAATATAAAAATCTGGGTGTGAGAGAGTTCAGGAAGTAAGTTTTTCACTTGAGAAGTTAAAGTTTGATTGAACAAATTGATTTAAGAAATGAGTATGTTGTTGTATGCAACGTGAGAGAGGACTGACAGCTCATGAAGCAGGAATTTCCACCAGGAGAAGAAAGGAATGGAGCGAGGCCCCCGGCTGCGGGAGCTCACCATGGGACTCGGCTCTGGCTCTAGCCCTGGCAACATCAAGTTCAGTCATGAAGACCCTGCACTGGGGCAAATCTGAGCTCTACGCCTGCCCTGCTGATTCTACCAGCAGAGATAAAGGGGGAGCAATATTGCCACAGGCTGGCTAATCAGGAACAGCACGGTGCGAGCAATGCAGTCAGGGACACAAATCCGCTCGTTGGTAAGACCAGACCTAAAGGAAAACCTGTATCAGTCAGCAGAGCACTTAGCGATGAAAGATGATTTAATAAAAGACTGAATTTATTCTCCTGCAAGAGCAGGAAATAAGCCTCATGATAGCGGATATTAAACTGATACCACCTTTGCTTTCCACTGAAAGCCAGTTCTGTCGGCACTTTCTTTGTTTTGCTTGTTCTCCATTTTTCTTGCAATAGAGAAGTCTGTAAATAAAGTGCTAAGCCCACAAATTTACTCCTGTTTAGGTCGGAATAAGTTACAATCCATGTTACACAAACATGGAACATTAGCAGTACTTGGTAGTGTTATCATTCCATTCATCTCGCACCTTTTTTTCTCTTAGGAGCTGAGGTCTGAGGTGGAGCTGGAGGTCTTGGGAGACACAGAAGGGCTCAATCTCTCTTTCACGGCCGTCTGTAACAACGGGACCCTTTTCCCACATCAGAGGAAATGCTCTCATGTGAAAGTGGGAGACACAGTAAGTAAAGAACAAATTCTCAAACGACATGAAGTCCAGAGAATTTAGGATGCCAAGGTCGAGGGTTTGCTCTTTATTAAATAATCCTTCCTCCAAACAAGTTACAAAAAAAGCAGGATTAGCTATTAGGAAGAAATTCTTTGCTGTGAGGGTGGTGAGACACTGGAACGGGTTGCCCAGAGAAGCTGTGGATGCCCCATCCCTGGAAGTGTTCAAGGCCAGGCTGGACGGGTCTTTGAGAAAGGAGTTGTCCCTGCCCAGGGCAGTGGGGTTGGAACTAGATCATAGAACCACAGAACCATAGAATGGTTCGGGTTGGAAGGGACCTTAAAGATCATCTAGTTCCAACCTCCTTTAAGACGGTCTTTAAGATCCCTTCCTCTAACCATTCTGTGATCTATGACCCTCTTGTTCTGTCCTCTGCATGTGCTTCCAGAGCACCCTGCAGACCTACGTGTGCTGCAGCTCTGAACAGCCACCCTTTTCTCCTCCAGGCCACTTTCAATGTGACTGTGAGCCTCTCCTCTTGCGAACAAACCAGAAGGCATATTGTGATAAAACCAGTGGGGCTCAGTGACACGCTGGAAATGGAAATCCAGCCCCAATGCAGCTGTAACTGCCAGGCGGAAGCCGAGAAGAACAGCCCAAAATGCAACAAGGGGAAAGGATCGCTGGAGTGCGGGGTGTGCGTCTGCAACCCCGGGTACGTGGGGCCGCACTGCGAATGCCACGAGAGCTCCCTGGGCACCAGCTCCTGCAAGGGCTCGGCAGAGCAGAGCTCCTGCAGCGGGAGAGGCGACTGCTACTGCGGGCAGTGCGTCTGCCACCCATCCCTCTACGGAAAGGTGTACGGGCCACGCTGCGAGTGCGACGACTTCTCCTGTGTGAGGCACAGAGGGCTCCAGTGTGGAGGTACTGACCCTTGACACTATTTTTAGTGTCTGCGTTTTAGAGCTTTGTTGTCTCACTCTTAGCTATTATCTTATGAATCTACATTTTTATCATATATTCACTTGCAATCAATTCTGTGTAAAGTGTAATTTACTACTTCTGAATGATCTTTACACTTAAACCAAGAAACAACTGTTACCCCTCTATTCATATTTAAAAATGAGGCACCTTGAACCACTCTGCAGCTAGTCTCAGTTGGCATGGCTTTATTGGAGTGTATCAGCTGCCATCACACCGGGGCAGACTTAATGGCTGTAGATGATTGTCACTCCAAGGAAGTTTAGGTAAGTATATTGGCGCCAGTGTATTATTTCACTCTGACATAATTATCAAAGCATAAAAATCTTAATTAATTAACCTCAATTAATCACTTTTAGGATAATTCTGTTATTTTTGTAATTTTAACCCAGTAACCTCAATGATTCTTGGTTTATCTTAGTGAGATAAAATCAGAATTTGAGAACTTGTATTTATAATTCTTTTCCTGGGCTTATACCATTGTAAGTCAGGAGCAATTCTCTTGAAACAAATGGAAATAGCATTAAACTGGCCGGAACCAGCAGATTGTGCTGAATAGACAGGCTGAAATTATGCTGCTATAAATGAAAGAGGATTTAGCCATTAGGTTGGGCACCGTTGGGAGATAAGATCTGTGTGGAGGACGCCGGTGAAGAGAATGGAGCTGCTCTGGCTTACAGCCAGCCTACGCGAAAATTTGATCCTCACTTAAATCTGACAATGCTGGGGGAGGAAGAAGGATGTTTAAGAGTGAGAAGAGTTGGAGAGGGGAAAGTATCTGCTATTAAGGAGTACGATTTTAAAGGCTGTCATTCAGATTCTTATTAAGAGACTGATTTGAAGTATAATAAATGTTTTTGCAGGCAATGGTGACTGTGACTGTGGGGAATGCCTGTGCCACAGTGGATGGACTGGAGAATACTGTAATTGCACGACTGACACCAGCGCCTGCGTTGCTGACGACGGGACGCTGTGCAGTGGGAGAGGCGAATGCATCTGCGGGTCGTGCGCTTGCACCCATCCAGGGGCTTCAGGCCAAACGTGTGAAAAATGCCCCCTCTGCAGTGACCCTTGCAGTTCCAGGCGGTAATGTGCTGGTTTTACATCCTTGATGTTTGTATCATCCAGGTATCTATTTCCTGCACTGCCTCAGCAGGGTGCTTACTGCCGCTACCATAAATGGGATTTACAGACCAGAACCCGAGAGCTGCTTTGCCCTTTGAGAGAGGCAGTTGTAACTCATACATCAACCAGTTATCGGCATTACTCATGTACAATAGAGCTTTATGGAAAACAATTTAGTCACCTACAAGCAGCAGAAGTAAACCATCACATTTCCACTGCTGCCCCCGGCTGTACAACTAATCAGAATGGTGGCCTTATATGATAACATCAGACAAATACAGATGAATCTCCTTGCAGTCCAGAGTACAGAATAAAAATGTCCTAGCATAGCTACTACAGCAAAAACGAGGACTCACAGAAAAGTCTGGTGTTTGTATTACCATTCTCATGCATATGAATTCATAAGGTCACACTGTCTGCTCAAGCTTTACACCTGTCCAAATTCATAGTCCAAATTCAGTTAAGCTTGGCTGAATTAAAGGGGCCCAGCTGTGATAAACTGGCTCACAGTCTGGGGATGAAATCAGTGGGTAGCTGTATGTCATGTATAAGTTGATGATAAATTGATTGTAAATGGTGAAGTATCTTCTATTCACTGAGCATATGAAATTTATGTAGCTATCCTGCTGTGATGCGTGGTGTATGCTACAGGGCATGGTAGGAAAAGCAACCAAAACCATGTGTGACACAAAGCTGACCACTCTAAGGACACGCAAGCTTATGCTTGTGTTATGTGAGCTCTTGAAGGGCTATAGTCAGCCCAAAATGAGCAGGCTTCAGTAGAAGTTTAAGCTAGAAGTTGAATTAGGCTTCACAGAATACACATTATTAATGACCCTGGTTTTGCTTGCTGAGCTCCGAGTCAGTAAGTTGCATTAATGTTTCATGACTATATTCATGTCTCATTACTTAGAGTTGAGGCCCATTTCCTTTCCACACCAGCTCTCCACCACTGTATTTTCATGCCTATTGTTGCAGTCTACACTGTATCTGAGATGAGAAGCTATTCTGTGGTATGCGATTAAATCGTCATTCATGTTAGTGCTAAATTGGACCCACAAAACCAAGACAAACACTTTGTTCAAAGCTTTAAGCAAAGAGAACTTCAGCATGCAACTGCTCTAAACATGAAGGACAATGTTGGTGCTTTGCTCTGCACCATTTGGCAGAGAATAAGAAATATAAAGTTACACGATGGGCATTACATTAGCCTATTTAAACATGTATATTATATGCAGCGTCTTCCCTTGATGAAATGCAGGTCAGGGAAAGCCAAAAGACAGAGAACATTAGGAATACCAGGTAGGGTAAGCGAGAGAGCTGAAAGGCCAGGTCAGAGGGGATGGAGATTAATGGCTAGGCAGCTGAGAAGAAGAGCGGTAGTATGAGAAACATGGCAAACATGACAAAACCACCAACAACACTGAATTTGTGTCCATGAGATAGAGGCTATCCCATTACCTACTCGCTTTTGCTATTCACCATCTCCAGAGCGAGTGATAAGGTCATCTCCATCCCATGAAGGTAATCTTGGCAGCCTCAGCATATTCTCATGGATATATGTAACTCGACGCAATAGGAGGCGGCCAGTACTTTTTGGGATGTTTTCTTGCAGTTCTTTTCTTTAAGCTGTTGGTCATTCAGGCTGCTTCACAGGTCTCAGTCCCTGAATCTGGCTGAAGTTATTTGTGAAGAATCAGCAAGACACATTTCGCATCAAAAATTTTCATATATGAATTGTATTCATTGCTTCCTTCTTCCAGGAATAAACTCTGGATATATTAAAATCCTCATTGAATTTCTGGGAAGATATTCAGAGACTTCTAAAGCAATTGGTTTAGACTCTGTGTTTTTAAATATTTCAGTCATTCCACCATTAAATAAATAGTTTTCCAATAAATTGCATTGGTATAATTAAGATCTAAGTACGTAATTCCTGAGACAAGTAATCACATTCAAGAGACATCTGTTGAGACACCTGAATAGTGTTTTAATACATTATTCAATAGACTTTCAACAAAGGAAGACTTATAGTAGGTGCCCCAGCTTGATCTCTCTGAAGCTGATTTCAGATATTGTTCATCTGATAGGCATTCCTTTGGCTGGTATTTAGTATGAGCTTAGTTCCGAATATTTATTTTTGAAAATTAATGTTATGTGTGAGTAACCCCATGTCTTTGATAGAGCTACATGAATAATATTGCCTGGGGTTCTGTCTGGTAGCTAATAAGCTGGGAGAGAAAAGAGGACAAGAGCGAGCTTATCCACAGTACCTTTATTCAGGTAGGGTTGGTTGTTTTTTTTTTTTTTGGTGGCCATACCTATCATATTTCTGAGAACTACTGTATCCATAGCACAAGGCCTTTTGTTTAGCTTCTTTTTAAAATGCAGATGCATACGTACTGGCTTTTACATTGTTGCTTTGTGACAGGCAGAGATTGATGAGCCGCTGAATTATTTTCCACAGGAGCTGTGTGGAATGTCACTTGGCTTCCGATGACAAGGCACCGGGAGAATGCAGTGAAAAATGCAAATTGGTTGATGCAACTGTCAGCACTGCAGAAGGTTTGTACACTCGATCTTCCTTTTCTGTGTGTGCGTGATCAGTGATAGTTTCCACTTTCAGTCATTTTATATTTGAAAGTAGCCTTGTTTTTCTGCTGTGGAATTATATTAGGGATCATTAGGCAATTGCTGCCTGTCTACAGTTCTTCTGTGGTAAGTGGGAAATGCAGATGAGGGCTGGTATTACCCTTCCAGTTTAATTAACTCATTGGATCACGCCTACTTTCTCATCAGTTTATGTAAGAAAGGACAGGATTTAATAAATACCAGTCCCTGCAAATGAGTGGCTGATGAAAGCCCCTGAGGTTAAGTCAGCCTACACCATGAGCTCCAGTGTGGCTTCTTTTACCGAGAAATGCAAAACCTGACTCCAGCCCTTAAGCAGACTCCTGATTAGAGTTGGCAACTAGACACAGACCTTTAACCTGTGGCAAAGACATTCAGCTTCTTGTCAGGTTTTATTGAGACACTCCTAGTATCCTAAAGGCTGAGCACATCTCCCAGTTGCTCACTGCAATTCAAAACTGCTCTCCATTAATGGGAATTTCTGGAACAGGGATTAACCTTGAATAAAATAGTAATCTCAGAAAAAAAATACAACTTTAAATAAAATACTACATCAAAGCCTTTTTTTTTTTTCCTGTAGAGGAAGGTGCTTGCCTGTACAGCAGGCAGTCTATTTATTCCAATGGCAACCCTAGCACCAGTCCTATGGCAAAATGTGATTGTTAGGTGAGGCAGGACATAGGTGCATTATATCCACACCACAGATGTAAACAGAAGCATTAAATCAGACAGGAGTAAAAGTCAGGATGACAATGTAGAATGCTGTATGCACATCTAAGGATTGTGCCTGTAAACTGATGGGAGCCCATCCAGAGCTGCAAGCTTTCACAAATTTCACTGTTACATATCTTTACAACAAAGCCTACACCTTTTGTTTTTGATAATGTTATTCCATAATATAGAGCTTAAAAGTTGCAAATATTGCCCTTGTGAGAAAAACTAATTCTAATTTTTTATTTTTATTAAAATTTTTATTATGCTTTGCCTTTCTAGACATTAGTATATGTTTACAAATATAAAAATAAGTCCTTACAAGCTTCAAAAACATATAAGCACTTTTATTGTATCTCTGTAATTAGTAAAGTTTTCAGGTTGCCATTGCCATATGACAGATGTTTGTAGCGAGGAATGTATAAGACATTCTCCTTTTGAATATTATGAATACTGATCAGGAGCAGGAATAGTGACTTGTATGGCCCCGTTCACACACATAGAGGTCACAGGAATATGAGAATGACAACATCATCTCCTGTTCCTGCTTATTTCATTATTTGCATGTCCTGTGCTTCCCTGGTCAGGGCTGGCAGCTACTTCTTTAGATTTAAAGTTCATTTGCAGCAGCTACAGCAACTGCTATAGTGAAGGCTGGATAACTGTTCCCATCCTAACTCCTCCAAACAATTTTTAAAATTTAACAAAAAGGAAGACTGTGTTTCATCTAAAATGCTTGTGTAATAGCACAAGAATTTGGTTTTGGCATGGAGGTAGCCTCATTAAGAAGTCCTGAGGGGAAAAAAAAGTAAATCTTGAAAATAATAATAAAAAAAGGAATCTTAACATCATAACTGTATTCCCTCAACAAAAAAAATTTTTGAAAGTGGTGTAACTAGACCACCACATAATATTTAAGACAGATTATTACACAACTCTGTATGTTAGCATACTGCTCCTTTCTGGTTTATATTTCAGTTTCTTTAAAGCTTCAAGGATTTTTGAAAGCTAGAAATAACTCTAGGTTAAACAAAATATTACTGCTTAAAGATTTGCTTTCTCTTTGCATGCGCATGTTGCAACACAATGACTGGAACTGTGGAGCAATAAAAAAAGCGCAGGCTTTACATTTTTCTGTTTCCTGGAATGCCTGTTTTAGCCTCTGAGCCTCCTCTGCTTCGGTTCCGGGGGTGCTGGGGATTTCTCCTCCCACCGCAGGGTCAGAGGGGCACATCAAAGCCCCCCTGGGGACCAGCAGGGCATGGGATGGCACGGCAGCTCTGGAGATGCTGATGGTTTCACACTTACTAGGCTCATCTCCATGGCAGGCAACGCTTTTGAATATTTGTTTTCACCCATTTTTAATATCTGACTATTAAATTGGGCTGATTCCTCCTTTGCCAGATGGGTCTATGAGGAGCCCTTGTTGCTCTACTGACTACCCAGGAGGAACAACCATTCCTAAAAAGTAGCCATGGACACCACCCTGGCCATAGGGCACCAGGGGGCTCCTGCCACAAGACCAAAAAGGACAGTTACACTTTTCTTGGAGAAAGAGAGTTTTTGCTACCCTGTAGTGTTGACACCACACAAATTCCGAGCACAGCAACAAAGTGGATACTGGAGCCCGAGTAAGCCTCTGTATCAGCACTGCTCTGCTCTTCTGACCCCAAGTGAGATGAAACTTTTAAGAAAATGCATTTTGTTTAGCAAAAGTCAAACAAGAAAGGGCATAACAACCTTTAATTTCACAGACAATTTTTTTAAAAAAATCTTTTATCCAAGTATCTGTTAGAAAACAGTCTTTCACACTTCAAGGGTCCAGTTTGCCACTGTTACGCAATTCTTCTTCCAGTGTGACTCCAGTGATATCAAATACCATTGAAATTAACGGAATTAGGCTGCAGGCAGAAGCGGAAAAAGCATGTTGATTCTCTGCAGAACAGAGAAAATTACGCAGGTGTCAATTACAGGAGTTTACCTACCCAGGCAAATTTTTGTGCTGATGAACTGAAAATAATCTATGCAACAGTCTCTCTTAGTGGTCCCTCATCCTAAAAATAGCATCCGTGAAATAAAAATACTAGGCATAAGCTGGGTTTGGAATAGTTTGGACTGCCATCTTAGCTTTCATTTCTACATCCTTGCACACCATCAGATTTCTGTTCTCCTTGGTCTCAAATTATGACATTAAATTAAAAATTACAATCTAAAAATAACTAAGATACTTGCAGTTACTGCCTTCTGGGTGATATTTGGAATATGCCTGCAAATTTTTCTCTGCCTGCAGGATAGCTAACAACTACCCTTTTCATTTTTTTATTTTTTATTTTTTTTTAATAGCAAGCCAATATTCTTTGGGTCTGCTTGGTTAGAAGTGTTGGGAAATAACAAATATTGCAAAACTTATGACAGTGTTACTGGAATTGCGACCTGGCACTGAGTGCCATTAGTTGAGTACACCCAGTCTGCAGTTTGTGGTCCTTTTAACAAAAACAATTCTTGTTAAATCAGCAACTCGTGTCTGCCTGTCACCTTGACAGATAACATATTGCACTGCCACCAAGGACAGGCAATAGGTTAAATACAAAATTGCCACAAATCAAGAGTGTGTTTCCATTAAAACCCAACCAGATGTGATTCTCACTTTAAAACAAGCAGGGAAAAGTACTGCTGGGCAGTCAACTATTTATACTTTCACATTCTCTATGGTGTTTCATAGTTTTTTCTAGAAGATCAAACCATAGGACCATAAGCAATATGCAAAAAAAAAAAAAAAAAGAAAAAAAGAAAAAAGAGTAAGCACTTTTTTATGTGCCATAGATTTCTTTAAAATCCATGTTCCTGTCAGATTCCTACTTTATATTTCATTAGTCTTCTTGCTTTTAAGGTTTAAGGACTTAAGATTTTTAGCACAGTTGATAATGAAAATTCAGTAAGACTTTTGACTGGTAAGAATTAATGGAGAGGTTAAAGCGATAATGGTTTTCAAAGAAATGTTTGAGAAGCTTACTGGTTTTTCTTACTTCTAAAATCAAAAACCTAAGAAGTTTCACTAAAAATGTATTGAAAGGATACCTAGGTTTCCAATGCTCTTTAAATCATGGGTTATATGGAAACATAACAAGAATTCAGCCACAGAGATATAATTGCACACAGTTATAGGGTTGGATATTTTTGCTCTGTAAAAATATTTTATAATGGTCAGGCTCCAAATTATGTCTTTTCTGGGTCTGGACCCGTAGTCTCAATTTTCTATTGTCTTGTTTTATATCATCCCTCACAGCCAACTTCCTCCTGTCGCCCCATTCCCTTTGAATGAACTTTTCTCAGCAGAAAAGGTTTCCCAGTTAGGAATCATCTGGGAAAAAAAAAAGGTTTTATGCAGATCTACATTAAATGGAGAGGCAAATAAACTGGGGCAGACTGTCATCTCCGGTCACGTTTTATCTGCTTCCCCTGGAATCACATTAAAAGGATTCCAGAATCACAGTTTTCTGTTATTAATTTATATTTATTGTTGCGACAATACTGGATGCACTAATCTATGACAGGGATATTGTGGGAAAAAAAAACCGGCAGCCCTTTTAACAATATCCATTGCTGTTCAATTTATGTATATCTCCTTCTGAAACATAACCTAGACACAGTAGGAGTAGCTGTAAACCAAAGAGAACATGCTATTTACTTTGCCCTATAATTGGGGACTATTAAATTTCCTAGACAGCTGGCGGTCAAGTGTCTTGGAAGCACTTCCAGTTCATTGAAATTCACAGTACACCAGATTAATAAGGTGCACTAGATGGTCAGTGCAGATTGACAACGCCTGGATCAGTTCTTGGGAAATATGAGTGAAAAATCTGACACAAAACAAAACTGGGGTGAAAGCAAAGCCGTTAAATTTAGTAGAAATCCTGAGGTATTTCTGCTTTCATTTTTCACTCTTTACCATCCACAGACAAGGCTGTGACAAGCATGATGCCAGCACTCACTCTTGTTATTACACGTTAAATTTCATTTCATTTGATCTGACAAATTTTTTTTCCTCCCTTTGCAGATTATTTGGAGGATAAATCCATTCCCTGCTCTTTGCAGGGGGAAAATGAATGTATAACCACATTTCTACTGGCTATGGATGAACAGGGGAGGACAGTCATTCACAGCATAGAACAGAAAGGTAAGCAGTAAATATTGCTTTTTCTATATGAGATCTAATTAAACCGGTAGGGTGAGGTATCTAGAAGCTGAGCTCTTTTAAGCAGCACTGCACCTCCTTGTGTTTGTAGCTCTACTCTGCTCTGCCCAAAGAGCACCTCCTCAAGTACTTATTTTATGTGGTAGTAAAATAAATACTTGGCCTTTCACGAAAGATGGGAAGAATGACCCCTCGGCTGCAAGAGGAAGTTAATTTTGCTAACGCCCTCTGCAATTCTAAGATGGTGTTACCCAATGTCCTTTGCATTATACAAGAAAATTGTAATTCACTTTGAAATTATCACTTTGTATTTCACAGATGGACAAATATCCAAAAGACTATCTGATTGGCTATACCTGATGAAATTTTAAAATATATTTATAATTACACTGAATGTTGTAGCATTATTAAGTTTTCAATATTTTGCATATCTGATTTTTCATTAAAGCTCTTAATCATGTAAGACAGGGGAGAACAGACACCACTTTCCAGCTGCCAAAGAGTTTAGTTTCTAAGCAATAAAAATACTTTTTTTTTTTTTTTTGGACACATCCAGTTTCTTGGTGCTAAATGTAAGGTATGTTTTAGGGAAAGCCATGCAGATTTGCAACCTTGTTCTGTTGGCACAAATGGCGTTTATTTTGTTAACCCTTTGTGTAGCATTTCTCTGTGAGAACAAAAGTGATTTCACTGCACAGAAAAAGCAGTGAAAGGTACCATAAGAACAGTCTAATTTTACATAGGTTACTATTACAGCAAAAATGATTGTAACAAAGGGTAGTTTATGTTGCAAACTACACCCCTAAGACTCACAAATTTAAGGGTAAACCACTGAAAAAAATTCTCCTTATTAAATACATTTTCTATGCATTTCAAGTTATGAAAAAAAAAGTGAAAGAAATACTGTAAGCAAGGCACAGTTCATTCACTTCTGTGTAGTGGCCTTCCCACACCTCTGCAATGACCAGCTTTGCTGTCATCTGCTGTTCTGCTCCTGAGCCTTGAAACTTCGTGCTGTGGTGGTTGTGGCACATGCGAACGTGACCGGACATGAGACCTCCAATAATGCTCTGGAAATTGGTTTCATTCATGGAACCGAAGTCAAGACAGCATCAGTAGCCAGATCATTAACTCGTAGCTCAAGCCAAACCCCATTAATTATTTAAATGATGACATCAAGCAAAAAAGTAATGTGAAATACAATCCGTGTGAGCCAAATGAGACCAAAATGGATTTTCAGTGTCCTTAAACCCAGTTCAGCAGAAAGCTTTGTGAAATAGTAGCATTCAGTGACTTTCATGATCAATACTTCTTAATATTACAAGAATCAAACTTTATGTTTTGGCGAAACAAAAACTTCCATTTTATTTTTGACTCTGAAATGCCATGTGATAAAATTTATTACAGAACTTGAAATGCAAAATTCCTTCAAATTGTTCAGTCCAATCTTTTCAGCAAGTCTAACGGATTTTTTTCCTCATTGTTTGCATGAGTGAAATGTGGTTTCCTCCTTTTGCTCAGTATCATCGGTCTCTCTGCTCTGGTACAGATCTCACTAGAGTCTTTTCCTCTGCAACACACTGAGTATCCGTCAGTTGAAGTACAGCTTCAGCCGTAACATTGTAAAATTTAGAATCTTGTCAACACAAGATCCTGTTTTTTAGAATAATAATAACACAAATCTGAAAATAATTTTCTGACCTTTCCGAAATTGGGTCTGTATCCAGCAGCTGCTAATCAACACAGTAAAGGAGCAGTGGGAGAAGTTAGCAATTGATTTTTAAACATTTTAATGCAGTATTTTTCAGCCAGTTTCACAAACCCTTTAGCAGCTGTGGTTTTAGTTGGGATAGAGGTAGTTTTTTATTAGCAGCTGGTATAGCGCTGTGTTTTGTAATTGGGATGAGAAATACATTTGATAGTGCACTGGTGTTTTTAGGTTTTGTTAAGCTCTCGAGGCCTTTTCTGCTCCTCACACCATCCCACCAGCGAGCAGGCTGGGAGGGCACAAGAAGCTGGGAGGGGACACGGCTGGGACAGCTGACCCCAACTGACCAAAGGGATATTCCATACCATGTGATGTCATGTTCAGGGAAGAAGGAAGGGGGAGGATGTTCAGAGTTACAGCATTTGTCTTATCAAGTAACTGTTAGGTGTGATGGAGCCCTGCTTTCCTGGGGAGGGCTGAACACCCACCTGCTGAAGGAAAGCAGCGAATGAATTCTTTGTTTTGCTTTGCTTTCCTTGTGTGCATGGCTTTTGCTCTAACTATTAAACTGTCTTTATCTCAACCCATGAGTTTTTTCTCACTTTCACTCTTCCAATTCTCTTCCCCCTTCCAACTTGGTGGGTGAGCAAGTGGCTGCGTGGTTCTAGTTGCTGGCTGGGGTTAAACCATGACAGCAGGTAGCAGGAAGAAAATAATATGGACTTGAAGGAAAAGGCATTCACAGCTCCCATCATATGAGAAAGCCAGCATGCCTCTTGGCTGCTTTTAATTGCCTAAAATTTACTGATTGGATGTCCATAGTCATAATTGTTTTTGTTTCCACAGATTGCCCACAGCTTCCAAATATCCCAATGATAATGGTGGGTGTCACCCTTGCTATCCTTCTCATTGGCATTGTTTTACTTTGTATATGGAAATTACTGGTGTCAGTTCAAGACCGAAAAGAGGTGGCCAAGTTTGAAGCAGAAAAATCAAAAGTGAAATGGCAAACGGTATGTGAAATGCATTAATTTTATATGAGGCTCTTTAATTTGGTTGCATGATGCTCAATTGCCTTTAAAATTCTATTTGTGTCTTGGTTTCATTCCTTTAAAGTGGTAGATTTTACTGGTAGATTTTCACTACATTTAGTATTCTACAAAATAAAATCAGATTTTTTTAGGGATGAAAAATAGCTAGAGTTCAATCTCCTGGTTTAATTTTCTTCACTTACACAGAGGAGCAATGAATGTAAGCTGTCTAAAATGTAGGTAAAAGGACAAAGAAACTGAGAAATTCAGGCCTTCTATCTACAGCATGCATACGTCTAATGAAAGTGTGTACCACTTGTTCCCTTTTTTCTTTCCTTTCTGCCACTGACTTTTTTGCTCTTCTGCAAAAGTTTTAAGAGTTCTGAGGGTCTTTGAAAAAAAAACATGTTGAGTAAGCGTTTCTGAGGGGTGTCAGGAGGAAAGGCTGCTGTTCACCCGGCTCCATTCTTGTACAAAGCCCCGTGATTGCAACATTTCTGCAAGGATGGACATTGTCAGTCTTTCAGTTTTTGAGATGGGAAAAAAATCAGTTACTTACAGGCAAGGCCACTTGAGAATGTTTTCTTAATCCTTTGAGAGAGCTACATATGGTAAAAGGGAAGGATAAACTTGACAGAAGCATTTAAATTTTCTTTTCTGTTGCAAGAGGAAATGATAGGAAGGGAATGACGAAAGGCCAGGATAAAAAGTGCAGGTGGGCCCTGCCCCTCTCCCAAGACAAGGTAGTCCGTGGGGCTCAAGCAAGAGGACCGTGACAAGTCATACCTCACCTCTGAGGACACTATCTGTTTTGTTAGAATGGAACATCTGATACATAAATTATATCGGACATATTTGATAACGTATTTTTGATGATGCGCATTACTCTAATCTGGGAGGCAGGCATGGAGGGAAGCATGTTCCTAACCCTAGACTGGTTTGTGCTGCCCCATATAGACCTCTCTTAATTTCAGTGGCTTGGAATATAAGCAAGCTGCTGAAGGCTACTCTAAAGTGATCAAGGCAGGTAATTACTTCCATAACAAAGAATAGACCAGAAGTCCTCACTGGGGAAAAGAAATAGTGGGAGGAGAGTGTGATATTGGATGTTAAAATTATGACTGGGGGAACTGAAGATGGGACATTTGTTCACTGACTTTTCCCATACAAGTACAGTGAGATAGCAGGCTCCAACGAAGCCAAAAAACATCACTGCACAACATTTGGTTAAGGCATAGGATTTATTTCCAAAGATATTCTAGATGATAAATATTTGCATGGATTCAAAATGTCTATAGACAAACCCATAGGAGGAGGACAACCTCTCTGACCCAGGAGGTTTGAGAGACATGTGTCAGCTTTTCCACGGACAGCCTGCATTGCCTGCTGTTGGGAATGAATTCCTGGGCCAGGCAGAGCTCTGGCCTGAGATTCTCACAAAGTAGAGCACAAACCATCTTCTCCCACACAGAGAGAAGCCGAGTGGTACTAGCTGGCAGGTCAGGAATGATGGATCAAAAATGATCCCTTTGCTGAAGAGGTGCGCTCAAGGCAGCGGTATGTGGCTACATCTGCTTGCAGCCAAAGCAATGGCAAGATGAATTAAATATTGCATCACTCCATTTCTTCTGTTCTTGTTTTTTTTTTAGGAAACAAATCCACTGTACAGAGGCTCAACGACCACTTTTAAAAATGTAACTTACAAAAACCAAGAAAAGCAAAAAGGGCCCATGGCTGCAGATTTCTATTAGCACCTCCGACACTACAAACTTAGTTTTACCGTCAGGAAATGTAAAAGCACTTGTTTCTTCTCAGCTGATTATGTGATATTTGTTTGCACGTTGCAGTGGTATAATCATCTGTTAGAGAAAATATATCTTGTGTTGGGAAAACTACAGATAGCGGTAAGCGTTACTACAAATATTAACAACTCCCCCAACTTTAATATTAAAGCCCCACATCTTAAACAAATAGCATCAAAAATATCTTAAATTTTCTCATGAATACTGAGGATTAAAAAATATCATATGTAAGCCTAGTTTTGTGAAATTAGGTACATACAACGAGCTGTATATTACTTTGTTCACAAATACAATCCTATACATTTGTGTTCAGGAATGTATTTGTACCAGTCTATTAGGTGGGCTGGTTTAAATTTAAACAGATAGCTTTTCATGAATGTTGCTTAAGCTACTGAGGTTAGAGGTTCCTCATATCACCTGTGTGACTGAATACTTTTTCATCAGAAACAAGTAGTGTTATTGCCTATCTTCTGTGTACCTAAGGTATACAGAAACACCTCCTCTCTCACTCTTCTTTCTTGTCCTTTTTCCCCTCCTTCCTTGTCCTTGTTGCTGTTTGATATTCTTTAAGAACCCAGTCCCTGGGGTTATCTCAGGGAAAGTTACACCAATCTCTTACTCACTTGCAGAGTTGTTTTCTGTTACAGGCATAGCCTGATTTTTTTCCCTTTTTTTTCTCTTTCCTCTAAATTCCAGTAGAGAGGATCCAGAGCAAAAGAGGAATATTTGTAAATTAGAGACTTCATTAGTGAAACTTTAAACCAGAGGATTACCAGAACTCCATTTTACCATTTACATCCTCTTTAGGCACTCAAAATAAACCTCGCATGCTGGACCGTTACATGAACTGTTGCAGGAGCTCTTTAGATGCAGGAAAAGTTCACACACAAAGACTCAGTATCACACACAAAGACAGTACTCTTTTGTTGATATATCCAAAATTGTGAGGTTCTTTCAATGCCCGGCAGCCAAACTATTTATTCACACATGAAATCATGCATTCAGCAATTTTTTTTTAAACTAAGCAACAAATAGATGTATGGATTCCATTTCATATTAATTTCCATAACACTAATGAGGATTTTAAAATCTCAGTTTTACCTTGTTACTAATGACTTGCCACAAATTCTTTAATTGTAATGCTGTTGTCATGCACAGCACTAGGAAAAAAAAGCTCTGGCAAAATCAGCTAACAAGCTGGCATAAAAAAATTACAACATCGGGCTATTTTAAGGTAATAATAATTTACTTTATTTTTTAATATCACTTTTCCTCTGCATTTTTTAGTTCTCTAGAACAGATGGTCAAAATGTACATATGAATGTACTTAAAAAAGAAGACGTAGAAACCAAAGGTACATTGACACAGTCACAGACAAACAATTACTTACGTTCCTTATGGTAAATCATATACTTGATCTAAAAAACTTGATGTCTGTTTTCTAACAAATATTTACAAAGTCTGTGCAACTTCAGTCTCTACATCCTCTGCAGTTCCTGGATGTGAGACTGATCTATTAGCTAGCTCTGGCCCATGCCTGTTTTAGGGCCTGATCCAAAGCCAACTGGAGTCAATGGCTACAGACGAGGATCTAGTTTCAATGAAACTATTAGTTTTGGTTTACAAAGATTGTTTTGTTTAAACAAACTGGTTAATGCTGTCTATTAGTGGATTAGAACCTATAGAATATATTTCTGTGCAAAAAGAAATAAACAGTATCAGATGCCTTTGGGAAGAAGGTGATGCTATAACCACGTATTACATTCAAAACGATTGCAGTGTGAAGGAAATAATGGCTGTCATTAGACTGGAACGGATTAATTACAGGTTGTTTGCATCTGTACTCTTCAGTATTCCTGCATATCTCATAGTGGAAACTGTGCCCTTCCAACCACTAGACTCCCACAGATGGCAGTGCAAGTTACACGTGGGACCAAATCCTGTTTTCCTGGCACATGGATAAACTCACAGGAAGCAAAGCTGGCCCCTGGATTCTGTCTCAGGTTCCACTTGAGTCAGGATGGCCTAAGGGCCTAGGGAAATCTGGATTTAGCCCATGTAAATTATCTGTTACTCTTTTTTGTTTTTCATGTAGAAGTCATCAAATGACAACTTTCTCTGAAAAAAAAAAGAAAATATTTAAATTACTTTTAAAGTAATAAAAATCTATACTGATTATTAAATACCTTTTAAGTTCTATTTCTGAGAAGGCTGATTCTCCTGCTCAATATTAGGGTTCTTCTCTAGGTCACCCATTTCAATATTGCAACATATTTCAGTATTCAAATGCTATTAACAAAGTGGTGTTTGTATTTCGTATCAAACACTTGGTGGTCTACATTCCCTGTTATTACAGGAGATTTCATTTCACAAACCTACTTAGTCTCTTCCTATCACTTGCATCTTCTGGTCATCAGCAAAGACCCAATTTGGTATGTAGACAATGTTTACAGTCCAATTAATCCTCCTAATTGTAAAAGATGTACAGAAATCAGGCAGTATCTTTTTCTCATTTCCTTTCTGTGATTGACTGTACTATAAATGTTCTGTGCACCTTCAAAATCATCAGGATGGAAATAATTCAAATAATGAAGAATTCATCAGAAGAGAGAAAACTGAAGAGCTTGGTGAGGCAGGCCTCTATTAGTGAGGGATAGCCAAGAATCAGGCTCATTCATATGAACCGTTCTTTTAACAGCATTAATTTAGATCATAATTTTTTACTAAAGGCTCAGATTTCAAGAACTTTCAAGATCTTACTTGGCATTTGCCCTAGAAACAAGAGTTGTGTTCATCTTTTTTTATTAATTGTATTATTTTTCTCTTGTAGCATTTGCACCAACTTCCATTGTTTTTCTTTTTTTTTTCTCCATCAAATTATGAGTGGTGTTTTGTGTGGTGAGTGGGATGAAAAAGTCTTTCTGCTGATTTCATGAATATTGTTTTGACCTGAGGCTGGACCTTGAGAGTGGCCAAAACATTTTTAATACTTATGCTTCTATTCACTGAAGAGTTAAACTAAATAAAAGGATAATCATTAGCAAATTTATGGTATTTGTGTATCTTTTACACCCTTTAGAATAGTAATTTCAGTAATGAATGTTAAATGGATAAATTTTCGTTTGATTTATAAAAGTTTCATGTTAACCTGTATTGTATAGGTTCAGACTTCATCCGACTTTATTGTGTAATGTAAGTTGTAGGTAATGAGTCTGGGAACCAAGGCTCAGATGTCAAGTGCAATATTCTCCTTTTGTTGTCTACCTTATACACATGTCCAAGTTTGTTTTGCAGTGGGCATAAGGGAACTATTGCCCTACAAAACTTATCACATGCAATCTGAAATTAAAGACAGATAATTTTTATCTTTGTCTGTATGCCACAACTTGTTTCTGTAGAAAAGGAATTACTTAACTTTGAATAAAGATTGTAAAATTGAATGCATTTTTTCATATACTTTTATTGTTCTTCATTTTCCATTTCAGCATGTGTCTTTATCATTTTTTTCACATGGTTTGATAAATCTTAGCAAATTTCTCATGCTTTGGCACAATCAGAGCCTAGTTTATAACTCCTCTCCCCCCTTTTTAAGACAGCGCATGAGATTTAACTAGTCTGGATTTTCTTCTATTTGTGATCCTTCTCAAGGAAATGAGTTAATGGATGAATGCTGTAAGCAACCCATTTCTGCAGCTCTGATTTATTACATGTGGCATTCTTTTATACAGTGATCCCTAAATTGCACAACTTGCTTAAAGCTAAAGCTCCCTTCGTTTTGTAAGTGTAACAGCAGTGATATCATTTTGGAACTACAAGGCTAAGTGCTTATTTTCTGTTTAATCTGCAAGTTACCTCTCCTCTTTTTCCTCTAATGAAAAGTCGTGTATTTTGATGTCTGCTAATTTCCGGCTCTGAGGAAAAGGACATTTCTCTGCACCCTTGGCAGAACTGTATTTTAAGTTTCTCCAGGCACACAATAAGATCATGTTCTCCTGCATTTCACAGTGAATTGTGAAAACTAAAACAGATACAATTGCATAATGTATACTCATTGCATGTAACTTAGAATGTATTCTACCCCTAAAAGTCTATACATTTGTTTGGTTTTAGGAATATTCAGCTAATATTGACAAATAGCAACACAAGCACAATAATGACAGGTAGTGCAGACAAATACAAAGGCTTTGGCTTTTCAAAGCTCTTGGTAGATGTGAACTTTGTTTATTGAAGCTGGCTCAGTCTCTCTCTTCTACCAGTCATCATGCAAAAGTAGAGAGAACCAAAATCTGGATTTCATTGCAACCTCTCCCTTCCTCATGCTATTTACACTAGAGTTTATTTATTTTTAATCAAAATGGATACTTTAAAATCATTTCAAGACATTTCTGTATTTGAATAGATGAAGTTTGCAAGGCATGATGTATTTTTTCAAATGCGTTTTTCCACACAGTAACTTTTCTCAACAGTGTTGGGTTTTTTTTCATTACTCTTTCCACATTTAGAAGAGGTAGGAGTGTAAATAAACCCAAGGCCTCTATATATGAAGAAACAGGAAATTTCTACTTCGTGTTCAGCATCTGGATATTAACTGTGTTTGGAAAAGTGTGTACAACCAACTTCAGGCTTTAAAGTTAATAGCTCTAGTTCAAAGGCAAATTGTATCTCTTGTTGATCTCCTTAGGTGAGAAGTCAAAGCTTGCTTTCTCTAAAACTCTCAACTGACTTAAAAAATCAAACCTATAATTATAGCATAATTACCATGTAACAAACTCTCAGTTGCTTCTATTTTAGGATACAGTACATTTGAAAAAGGACAGATATGAAAAGAAAAAAAGAAGTAAACAACAAAAAACCCACCCCAATCTAAACAGGGGGGAAAAGACCCAAACCCAAAGCAAACCAAATAAACAAACAAACAAAAAAGAAAAATAAAAATCCCCAACAATCTCAAAGGTGATGGAGAAATCAAGCCTGAACTTATATAGAATCATAGAATGTGTTGGTTGGAAAGGACCTTTAAAGGTCATCTAGTCCAGTACCCCAAAATATCAAACGAGATAAAAAACAGTTCAGGCCTAGAGTCCTAGAAATCCTTAAAATCAATGAATTGTTACAAAACCATTTGACACACTTCCCCCCTACCAGTGTCTGCAGGGAGAGAAAGTCCTCTGCGGTAATGTGTCATGAGCCAACAAATACGGCAATCAAACGAACCATGGTCAAGCAAGGGAATTTGAATTTTTACTGATTTTACAGTGAGCTGTACCTCTCTCATTCATCCTAGAGTACTCACAGGTACTGCTTCGGGCTGTCTGGGACAGCAGCTGCAAGAAAGCCGTTCAACATCTCCCTCCCGTTGGTTGCAGTTTTTGGATTCCCCTTCTGACGCCCTCTGAACCTGGCAGATACAGAGCTTTATCACAAAGGGATGCTTGTCATGGAACATAGTATTTACTGTGGATGATTAGTCAGCATCCCAAAAGAGCTTGTGCAGTAGCTGTCCATTGGGATTTGTCCACTACTGGACAAAATAAATCTAAGAATTTATTGTAAGATGGATAATCCACATTAAAACTATGTAGACAACATTAATTTTTCATTTATTTTTTAATCTAGTTAATTCTAAAATAAGGACAAAAATGTCTGAACATGTTTAATTCAGTTTATGTGATTTTCTGTACAGTTACTGATTTAATTAACTTGGATTAAATTTTGAGTTCTTCCACGTTGAGACTGTAAAGAGATAAAGGAGGAGAAAGATGAATAGCTGTGAACTTTCCTGCCTTCCTGCATGTCAAAGGCCAAGATACCTGGCCTGACTGATCTAAGACCACTGGTGGCAAGTCATTCCCACTGGTTAGAAAGTTCTTCGATCCTTTCAGTGATTCATAGTCAGAGCATCTCCTCTAGTGCAATTAAAGCATTTAAGTTTTTTGACTGCACATTTGCATCTGATGATAAAATCAGCCTGATGTTAGCAAAAAGAATTTCCCTGCAGAGAAATGGCACTGTTCTCACAAATATGTCCAGTTCTTTCACAGGAAAACAATCCACCAGCAAACGTTATTCTCCTCCTACCTGAAATGAGTAGTGATTAAAGATCATTGAGTTTTATCAATATCTGATTTAATTCCTTGTGCTTGTTAACAAATTTTCAATTTGGGCATGGAAGGATGCAAAGGAAAAATATTTTCTCTTTTTCGATTGTCTTACCAGTGTAAAATTCAGAGAAGAGAGCAGAAATTTTAACAAGTGGTTCCCTGGTGCCTACCCTTATGTATGTGTGGATATGATATAAAATATATGTATATAAGTAATGAAGAAAGATTGTACTGATGAAGGCAAAGCAAATAAGATGTTGCTAAGGAAGAAAAGACCTTGGGCAATCAAAGGAAACAGATGTGTTTTATCAGCCTATTTATAGCAAAAAGACATAAGGAACCCACCTTGGGGAAAACTGGGCCATTCTGTTAAAACTGCAAGGTTGCTGGTTGTTACAAAGTGTTGAAAATAAAAAGTATGTGTCCTTTAGGTGAACTTAGCTTATTATAATGTGAAAACCACACCTCCAAATCTTAAACTGTGCGCCTCCTAGATGAGACCCCTACTCACCAAGCATGCGTAGTCATTTAGGAATGTACTATACCTTTCATTTGAAGAGAGGACACAAGTAGCCGATAGGAGCTTATTGTGAAATCATGTGCCGCCGATGAATAGCATGCTAATTAGCTGGTTTTTGTAAAATATAAAAACTTACAGTGCATAAGCCAAGTTGTGCTAGCTTTGTGGATGAACCACCTACCACCCATCTCTGTGCAGAGTGAAATAAATATCCCGACTCTGCGTGTGGATCGGCTCTTTGCTCACCCGGTAAAAAACCCAGATTTGGGACAACACTACCACTGTGTGAGGCCAAGGGGAGCTCTGGCTTCCCAATTTTCTTAATTCCTGGTTCTTAAATCCTCAAATATGAGACCGTCTGTATATCAGATTTACCACAAAACAAAGTACTGAAGAGAACAAACCCCATAAATGTCTATGCATTTTTATTGACTACAAAATAAGATACCTAATGCAAAAATTTTTCCACCTGACAAGAAATTGGTTAAAGGAAAGAGGCAGAGTAAAATTGCTTCAGGTTCCTCTGTGAGCACAGTAAATGTTTGCACTAGCTGTAGGAGTTCTGAGTGTAGATGTGTACGCGTGGCTGGAGACAGAGATCTCCTCTGCAGAGAGGAGTGTACGAGGTGCAAAGGCACACCCTCTCCCAGCCTGTCAGCTCATGGCAGCGCCGGGTACACATTACGCCCCAGAATTTCTGCAAGTGTATATCCTTCTTCTGAGTGTTACACCCAGCCAATTATTTTTTTCTGACTAGATTGACGGTACGTTGTTAGTGGTTGTCTATCCTTCCTAAGTTGTTGTTCTTAGTCTCTTAGGGCTATGCCCTACCCTCACTTCTGCCCACTCCAGTTTACACCAAAGCCAAGCCCAGATTGTGGACTTGTTCCTGTTTCAAGCACCATTTAAATCAGCAGGATGCACAGAAAGGCAACGGGACCTGGCAAGGTGTTTTGGTGGTGGCCACTGGAGACCAACAACTGGAGGTTTGGACTCCTGCTGTGCTGCGTTGCAGCTCTGCTGCCAAACATGCCAGCACGGGCACGCCAGTGTGGGCATGCACACGTGGAGGACTTGTGCTTGAAAGCATCGTTTTTCCTGGAGCTGATAAAAACAGTGTCCTTGATGATTCATTCTCAGAATCAATGTCCATTCCTTTTTGGTGTTTTTTTTTCCAGTTGAACCTTGTTATTCCCTATTAAAATGATTTATGAGGCTTTGTTTTCATAAAATGAAGAGAGGTTGTGCTAAAGGAATCGGTTGGCGCAGAGCAGGAGACACATCTGGCCAAACAAATCAGGAATGGTTTTGCCCACAAACCTATTAGCACGTGATTCAGAAACAGAGAAAACTATCAGCCTGTCAGGTGTGTTTAAACCACAGCACAAAAAGTTGTGGAAGCTTTATGGGACTTATATTTACTCTGAAATATCTGCTAAGTAATTAAATGATGGATTATTGGGGTTTTTTTAAATATAACATTTGTTGATTACAGTATGTGTAATTCCTGGTAATGAGTACAATGAGTCATAGGTTTGTTTAGTAAACAAGTCCAGAGCCTAATATTAATAGCTTTTCTTGGGAACACACTAACTACTCTTTTGCGCAGATCTTTGCCAAAAATGTCTCTCATTCTCCTATTGATTTCACTGTAATAGTACTAACAATGGAAGTCTCAGCCACATATGTTTTAAGCATGCTGATGGTGGGTTAGCAAAGTACTTATGTGTCTCAGTTACCTTGTAGATGTAGGTGGGCTTTTACAAAAGCTTGATGTCATTATAAGCACATAAATACTTAAAATTTAAGCATCAAATTAGCTTCTTTGCCAGAGTTGAAGATTTAAGTTAAACACTGAGGTCAGTTATGTGACAAATTCTTGAAATGCTTTAACCAGTGGCTCAGCTGTACGTTATGGCTCTGAGCTCTGCAAACCTGCGCTAGTTTACAGGGACAGGAATAATCTGAGAAATATCTCTAGGCAAAGGCTGCCTAGGCCAACAAATTCAGACATGGAGCAGCTGGGAGCAGAAGTAGTTAACAGCTCCATGAAGACATCAGACAAAAATATGGTTCTACTGAATATTTACTCTTCCCATATAATTCCCTTTTCTGTGGGGCCAGTGTGATTTCGTTTTGCTCAACCGATCCAAAGTCCTGACTTAACACTGGCTTTTCTCAGAAGTTCAGGAAAAGGCGACTGAGGGAAAATCCAAGACTGTTCCCTGCACAATCTGGTAGCGTCCCTCCCCTCAAGGAGTGCAAGAGTGCAAAGCCACAGCCGCTTCCCTTTCTTGGAGTTCCCTGCAGAGATGCTGACAGCACATTCGGGATGCTGCAAAGGACTCTTTTCACCCTCTATTTTACCCATGTCCTTCTGGCCCCGCTGCTGAGAGGCATTTAGAACTGCAGTGTGTATAATTTATAAGCGTACGTGTATTTTTGTTCTAGCTGCTGGTAGTTATGTGAAACATTGTATTAGTGTGTATGTATTAGTAAAGTGAGGATTTGCTTAAAAGTCTTGAATATGGGAAAAATACTGGTAAGGCAGACAGATTTCATATATAGTACTGTACGGGGTAATCATAGAAAGGGAACCCTTGTGAGAAAAGGACAAGAATGGCAAAAAAATGACTGTGTTACATGGAAGGATGAATGATATACCAGGTATGGCTGTGCCAAGGATCTCAAAGGGAAAGGATAAGGTGAAGACAGGCTTTGAGAAACTAATGAGGATGGGCCAGAGGCAGTTCTGGTCCCATTACCCAGTTTTGTTTTATTGTAAGTATTGCTGTATTTGATTTTTTTTCCCCTTTAATTCTGCATCAGATGGATTACATAAATGCCTGGCTGCTATTGAATTTGATACTACTGCCTATCGACAGCCAGTCTGCCATGCTAGATTCACAGTAACAGTAAACTTTCTACCCAATATTAAAGCAACTATATTCTAACAAACCATTTTGGATTTGTGTCAAGTGATCACCTACTGGGACAGAAGGGACAGAGGATTCCCCAAGAGGTGGCTCATGTGGCACAGAAAGAGCCCCGTTGGTAGTTACTCTCTCCACTTCACATCCGTGCAGGAATAGCAGCTACCTAGCAGAGTTTCAGAAGCATAAGGGAACTACAGGCCGGTCAGCCTCACCTCCATCCCTGGAAAGATGATGGAACAGCTCATTCTGTGCGTCATCTCAAAGCATATGGAGGAAAAGAAGGCCATCAGAAGTACTCAACATGGATTCACCAAGGGGAAATCATGCCTGGCTAATCTGATCGCCTTCTATGATGGTGTGACTGGATGGATGGATGAGGGGAGAGCGGTAGATGTGATCTACCTTGACTTCAGCAAAGCGTTCGGCACGGTCCCCCACAGCATCCTCACAGGGAAGCTTAGCAAGGGTGGTTTAGATGAATGGACAGTGAGGTGGATAGAAAACTGGTTGAAGGACAGAGCCCAGAGGGTTGTGATTAGGGGCGTGGAGTCTAGCTGGAGGTCAGTGATGAGCGGTGTTCCCCAGGGGTCAGTACTG
>VXBO01011378.1:340665-404367 GCA_013400135.1 Rhinoptilus africanus | reverse complement strand
AAAGTCACATTTAGAAAAACGCATTTTGACTAGTGAATGTTAAATTCACTAATTTAATGTTAAATTCACAAACTTGGGAGCTGACCTGAGATACCTGGGAACTGTCATTTTATAGAGCTAAACAAGACCTAGGATGGTGCCTCTGAAAAAGATGGAATTGACGTTTGCTGTAAATGGCTAATGCAAGCGATTTTGGTCCTGATTGTTCTTCCTAGCTGTTCTCTGATTTGGTATTGCCATTCTAGCTGGCAGGAAAAAGAATATGAGACCTTCCCTCAGACTTCAGATTATGAACAGAAATTACCGTGTGAGAAGATGCTGAGCACATGACACACTGAATCTGTGTGTATGCAACTTGAAAAAGCAATGGGTTTGTAAGAAAACAAAATGAGTGTGAATTTGATGAGGACTGGTATTTGTGGACCAGGACCATGAACGCACACTGGTTCATATTTGTGCATGGGCCTCTTACAGAAGGCTGAGTTAATGTCTAAGCAAAGGTAGGGGAAGGTATTGAACATCAGTGTAGACTACCTCAACAGCAAAGGCAGATCAGCTCAGACAAGTGCATATATATATATATGGGTCCAAGTATATACAAAAAGAAAGACAGCAGATCACTGACAGAGAAATGAAGAGAAAAATATTTACAAAAAGTTGGTGCCAGACAGAAAATGAAACAAAGGAGCCAAAGCACCACAGCAACTGCCTTGAAGGAATACAGGTAAAGCTTCAAATACACACACAAATAAATAAATAATTTTGGGAAGTTATACAATTTAATGTGCAAGATATTATAAACTATGTCATCAAGTTTACCTCAGAAAATGTTGCCAACCATGTTGGTTTACAAGCTACCATGCCAGCAAAGATGTCTTATTATTATAATGAAGTAGGTATAGCTTAGCTATAAATACCCAGGCCAGGGTATTTCCAGCTGCACTGGAAAAGATGTACAAGTTTATTAAGAACAGAAGAGATTCAAGACAGTAAAAAACTGTTTAGTCAAAGAGAAAGATATGAATATCAAAAAAAAAAAAGAAGCAAGGAAAACTACTCAGAATTAATAAATTGCTAATTTGCATTTAGTAAAATATTTACAAAAACATTGTTGAGATATTCATTACTAGGAATCTGTAATCAGAATGTGCTTACTTTGATCTTACTGAAATGAGCAGAAAATCCATCTGAGGGGGGGGCTCCTTCCCTCAGCCCACAGCAGCCTCATTTTTGTCACTGGCACCTTTTTTTTTTTTTTTTAAAAAATGTAGTACCACAAACACAGCGTGATCTCTCAGTGTGACCCAGAAGCAGGTTCTGGAGCAAGAGAGCACTTTTCTGGAGCTCAGTACTCAAAGCAGTGGCCAAATACTCCTGAAGAGATGTAGACAGTTGCAAGCGGCCAGATTTTCATAGATATTAACAAGCTTCTCTCTCAGAATCTGAAATTCTCTGAAAGCTGCAGCTTTCCTGAACGTTTCCAGGAACGTTGCAGTTCCTGAAGAGTTACAGCCCTTCTGCCTTGCAAAGTCAGGCCCGTTCTAGAACAGCTTATTCAGCAATGTTTGCTGCTGTTTGTTCTCTGCCAGACGTTTTTATCATCTGTTAAAGTGGGAGAAACCCCTCTGGTTAGTTAGCTCCTTTCTAAGTGTTTGTCTTCGCTTGTTTCTCAATTCCTTCTTCTACCAAACTCCCAGGGAGAAGCGTCCCCCAAGCCCAGAGCTTTCTGTTTCCACCCTCGTGTCCTGATTGAGGGGGACATGGGCGAACAGAGGCTCAGTTCAGTTCTGCTCCAACACTGTACATTTATGTTTATACATGTACGTATACATTTATATACTTGCCTGCTATGCATAAAGAACAATGAAGAAACATGCTTATGCAGATTAAAAGCAATCTGTCCTGCTGATTTCCAGTAGAGCTTCTCTATCTTTAACCCAGAGGTTCTGCTTTCGACTTTCCCCCCGCTATTCGTGGCTTCCGTAAAGACTGAAACTCAGCCCAAGTGGGGCAACTCCTGCGAGGATTTGAATGAAAAGAGAGGTGAAGAAAACGGAAGAAGGCGATCATTTTTCCCCATGCCAAAATGTGAAATGACTTCGAGTTGTGTCATTCATGCAGTGGCCAGCGCACCCCCAACCCACGGCAACTGGACGAGCTGCCCCAGCTGAGAAAGCCCCGTCGGCGAGTGGGGCGCGTGGGAGCGGGGACGCGCAGGGACAGGGCAGCCAAGCCGTGAACACGGATGGGCGACCAACGGCCCCCTCCACTCCCTTTGTGTGATTTTCTGGTTCTTTTTATAAGCACCTGGAAAAAGTTAAGTGTTTTCAGATGGAAAACAGCATTAATACAGAGCTTTGTGTCCGCTTGAATCCACAACCCCGAGGCGGGCAGACGGCTCCAGCTCCATGAGCGCCGTTTCCAAGCCCGCCCCAGCGGTCTCCGGCGGCGTCCTCCTCCTCCCCGTCCCGGGGACACGGCCNCCGTTCGCCCCCCGGTCCCGGCCCCCCCGCACCGCGCGGGGCTCGCAGGGGTGGGGGAGCCCTCGGGCCTCCCGCCCCGCCGGCTCCCGGCGCTGCCGGGACGCGTGGAGGCGGGGGCGAGTCCCCGGCTGAGGTCAGGCCGACCCCGGCCGGGGGGGTTTGGGCAGGGTGAAAGAGGGGGGTGGGGCTCGCCCCGCACAGAGGGGAGGGTTTTGGAAGCGTGAACCCTCACAAACCTGCCCCGCTGGCTGTGCCTTGCACCCTTTTCGTCTCCCCGCTTGTTAAAACAAAACCCCGTTGCCTTTCTCGCACCTGGAGGGAATACAGATCATGTTTTGCTCATTTCCAATAAATTCCAGTTATTTTCCCTGTTACCACATAATTGATTTGCACTGCTTTTTTGAGGGGAAGGAAGTGGGAGGTGAGGGGGAAGGAAGTGAAGATATCTTGTTCTAGTTTTGTTACGGCCATTTATTCACTATTAGCTGTGTTGAGCCTAAGTAAACAGGAACTTGTTCTGGTCAGCGGTCAGCTCTTCATCTGCGCCTTCGCATCAGTTTGAGGCTTCGCTTTGTTTCTTGTCTCCTTGTCCTTGAATGGAGGGGCCTGGATGTAGAAGTGGGATGTTTCCAAAGGCCTCCCCCCATCTTGCCAGTTCCTGACGCATAGGCTGTCGTCTTGTCTCCGTGGGTCCTCTGGGGCTTGCAAGTTTGTAGACCCCCTTCAGCTTTTCATCTGCAGGATTTTGGGCACAGGATCCTCCCCAACCCCAGGAGCTTTGTAACAAAACCCTTCTGTGAGAGCACCTGTATAATGGACAGTGTAGCTTCGCAAGCTGAAAGGAGGGGAGCCCTGGAGGTGTTCCCACGGCTTGGTGTTGGTCCAGTTGTCCCGTTGTCCCACTTGAGGAGCAGGCTGGGCTGGGGTCCATGGAGCTGTCTCTGAGCCGGTCACCTCTTGTGTCTTACTTCTGCCTTGAGCTGGTGGTGGCCTGGCAGCCCTCAGGCCGGCACAGCTCTCCTGCCAATTGGATTGTGTAGTTGAGGAATGGAAACCGCATTCAGAAAGGGGCCTGTGTGGCTCAAGAATTATGGTCTGGCTGTTCCTGGCTGCCAAACGAAAAAGGGAAGCGTGCTATTATTCACAGAGATCCTCCAGCCGGGTTATTTGTGTATACTGTGTAAGACCCTTATCTTTTCTCAGCAGTCATTGCAACTCTAAAGAGCCTTACAGATAAAGGCCATTCAAAGGTTGAGAATCCTTCATCTTTAGGTTGTGGTGTTGCTCCCCTCACCCCCAGGAGCTGCTGCATGGGAGCTGCTGGGTGCTATCAAGGTGGAGGTACATTGGGAGTTTGCATAAGAAGTTTATTTAAGTGTGAATCCCAGTATCATAGTGAAATAACCTCATTAATCAGTGTTTACTGGTGCTTACAACACCCCCAGCTTCCACTTATCTAACAAATTAACAGTGTATTTTCTTGGTCAAACAAGATAAGACTGCTGTGGGAGAGACATACCCTAGCACGAGAGGCAGAACCTTTCTGGCCATGTAGATAGAGATGCCTGTGTCGCCCATGGAGGCTTGGGTTGGATAAGATGGATGAAACCAGCACAAACTGCGCAACTTCCCAGAAAAGTCAAAAACAAAGGGTCAAGCTGTGTATCTGTCACAGAGTGGTGTGTGGTGGTTCTTCAGTGAGCTCAGACACCTGAGAGCCATAGAAATATGATAGATTAAAGGAACTCTGTCTCAAATGGTTAAGGTCTTATTGTAGGACAGCTGCTAGGTGCTTGGGAGATGCAATTACATGTGATGGGACGATTCTCACCTGCTGCCAGTCAGAAAGGCCCCTGTGCCTACACCATCACAAGCTACCAGTGCCTATAGCCACAGGGAAAACAGCCCCTGTTACCAGGAGTACAGTCTGCAGTGTGATTCTGTCCTATCTGTAAGTCAGACTACTTGATGTGCAGAAACCGTAACCAAAAACCTGTCCATAGTCTATATCCTCTCTCTTCTGCTTGTGATGTGCGCATTATATTGGTGAGCTGATCTCCCGTCTGCCTGTCACGCAGCACTGTCCTACTGCTGCTCAGAAAGACTTTCTTTGCTAGAGCTACACCTAAACTGTATGTGCTAAACCCAGACGCAGCATCTGTGTGGACTTCTGCATCTCAGACTTTAGATATGGGCTATGTCAGTTTGAGAGGGGTTTTTTTATTATAGGTACTGCTTCAAGGTGTTAGGTGTAGTGAATTGCGGCAGCTGGAAAGCAGATGTGGCAGAAATCATCACTGTAAAGTTTCAAGGCAAAAGGGAATTGCTGCTCAGGTTTTCAACGCATAATCTCCCAAGGCATAAAATAAGTAACTTGCCTATAACATGAGAGGAACTCAGTGGGTTGATTACCATTGGATTTCAGAGTGAATGAAGTAGCTGAGCTGTTATAAGTTTATATTTTGCTGATTTCCAGTTTTTCAGCTGCCCTCATTATATATTTTTTTTAAGTCTTACATGCTCAGTTAACCATATGTTCCCAAGACATTGAACAGCTGACTTTTTTTCACATACTTATTAGGTGATGTCACATAGTTCAGTGAATTTCTACATGATTCCAGGAAAGCCGAGTGTCAGGCTAACCTCACAACATCTGCTGTGGCCCAGGGTAGACATGTATGGTTGAACAATATGCATCCAGTAGGGAGGGCATATTTTAACCCTTGTCCACCAGCTCTCATGGTATAGATAAATCCTACCCTTTGTCTATCTTATTTACAACAAAATATTTTCTTTCTGCCTCTATAGTTGCAGAGAGTGAAGAATGAGTATGGCAGAGAATATGGCGGTCAGCCTTAAACTTTTTAGCGTTTACCTTAATTGCACTCTCTGATCCCTCCTCTGAGAATTATTTTACGATTTACGATATGACTTCTTGTAACACTTAAACCTGTCCTCTGTTACTGGGTATTTCATGGTAACCAGTGGTGCTTTTTTCCTTTGAACATGACTGATATTTTAGGGCACTCCATGTTTTTTTGCTATCTAACTTGAGAAATATTACCCAGCCTTATTTTTGTGATCTTGCAATTGGTCCACATGTTAAAAACTCAGCTGGCAGTTAATTTAGACCAGTACTCTTATTTTTTGAAGTGCCAGTTATTCTGATGGATATTTTCAGTTTCCTTCCTAAATAACTCACAACTAAAACAATTGTCTTTTGATACAATTTGATCAATTGCAGTATTCTACAGATTGAAACTTCTTTCTTTTATTTTTCTACAGACAAAGGGATATTTATTATCCAAAGTGAAGACTCTGACTTATGCGTTAAAGTGGACACAGTTGGCCTTGTTCTGGAAGACTGCAGTCACCTCTCAAAAGACATGTTATGGAAATGGGTGTCCAATCGCCGTCTTTTCAACATAGGCAGAAGTACCTGCCTAGGGCTGAACATCAGTAGACCAGAACAGCCGTTAAGTATGCTTGAATGTGATTCAACTCAATACTCGTTATGGTGGAATTGCGATGGAAGAGCATTAGTTGGTGTATCAGAGTACAAATTGTCTGTTGAAAACAGCAAACGTGTTGTGGCAAAAAAAAAATCAACTTCACAGTGGAAACAGTACATGTCCTATGATGAAGACCTTTGTGAACTCCCATTTCAAGGTAAAAATAAAATTTTGCCATAGAAATGTAGATGTGAAAAGTTTTCAAAAGTCCTTTTGAACCAAGGTCAGGTGCTTATGATCCCTTCCAGCCTCTATTGTGGTATGGGACTCAAAGTTTGGGGGTTTTATATGCAATGGTTGTGGTGAGCATACCACAAAATCGATTTTTTTCCTTATCTGTTATGTGGACCCAAAAAAGGACCAGTATCCTTGCAAAACAGGAAACAGTAATTTCAAATCTTCTATAGAATAAAATGGGGAACTAAGGTTTTGCTGTTGCCTGTCCGACAGCTTTTTCAGATAAACCCAAAGAGAGAGAACGAAGGATTTGGAATTCCTATCACTGAAAATCAGTCTGTGGTCACAGCGAGCATGAACCGAATGTATGCAACGTTCAGTGCCTGGACTCTGAACGTGCCAAACTTTGGAGCAGAGATCAGGCTTTTGATTAATCCTTCTGTACAGCTAGCGAAGGCGTAGGAATGTATGTCAAGATCCAGGTCTGCAGACCTGAACAGTTTTCCAGGTGTAAGGACCGAGATAAACCCAGTGACTGCAAACAGCAACAGGCAGACTGTACCTTGACCTGTTCCTTGGAGGAGGAGAGACCTAATGTTTGCACAGCCTGTCTCAGACTGGAGCTGTTGGGTCTCCCCATTTGAACTGGGTGTTTTTGTTGCAGATCTGGTCTCAGTGGTTTCCTCTGTAGGTGTAGCTGTGCTTGGCCTCTGCTAACTCCAGAGCCATTCTTTTGGGAACTGTGTTAACTTGGGAAAGGACTATAGCATCCAACCTCTTCTTTAAAACCTAGTAGAGTTTATACTTAAGACCAGACAGAAAATATTTAAACCCACAAAAAGTCGTAACACATTTGCTATGTACACATAGCGAGATGAAAGTAGACCTGGTTTAGCCCTAGTGCTGCAGCGTCTGGGAGAAGAGGATCAGCCTTAGACACATGCTTCTAGCCTGGTTTCAGGACCAAAGTAATTAATTGTGTTGTCAAAATCTCTTCTACCTCCAATTCCTATTTTCCACCTTCTACTTTAATTTATGCACATGCAAGTAAATGCAAGCCAGCCTGTTAGCCCACCAGGTTTGGGTGCCGGGGAGATCTCTACCTTCAAAGAAATAAATGTATGTAACTGTGGTGAGAGGTCTATAGCTGTCAAATTTGGTTTCTCGCCAGGACTGAGATAATCCCTTGCACCTCCGTAGGTAGCAGCGTGGTAGCAGGCAGACAGAGAAGCAATCTTGATTTTTTTTTAACCCATGTTCTTTGTATCATCTGCTCATATCATAAGGCTTTAAAGGGGATTTACAATGTGTAAACTGCTGTTTTTTCATATGTGCACAGCCAGCCATTAACTCCGGAAACCTCTAGGAACCTGGCAGTATATACTGATTCTGTAGTTGAAGGACTTTGATCTTTAGGCTATCAACATGGAATATTTGACAAACAATTTCATTCTAAGTGTGATTGTGGTTCTTTGACCTTTTATAGAAGCTCTGAGGTTAAGGAGACATTCAGGTGAAGCTTTTACAGCTTTCAGTTGCATTGGATTTTCGCTATTTTGGTGCTCAAAGGACAATAGAAAATATTTTAAACGTTTTATAAGGCATTAATTGATTGTGGCAACAGATATATGTAACATCAGTTCTTTAGCTAGATTACTATTCCCCATGGTATGAAAACTTATTTTTAAAAGTTTATTTAATATTCCTTTGTCTTTCGCATTTCCTTTCCCATAGAATGACAAAGAGAATGGAAAAAACATTAGAAATCCACTTCATAAAGAGTGGAAGGAGCAGGGGAAATAATGCTAAATTGGTCAGCTGACACAGACTAACAAATAAAACATAAGTAGAGTTTGCATCTGAGTGTGTAACGATTCTGATAACGTTTTATGTAGTTGTTTTGAGATGTAAGTGCAGATTTTATATGTTAATTACTCAGGCTTGGGTTGTTGGTTTTTTTTAATTGTAGAAAGTTATGAGAACGTGCCTTGTTTCATGGTGAAAGATTTCATAAACTATTACTTCCAAATCTGTTCACTGAAATTAGGCTGCTTATACTTGTAATGCTGTGTTATTAATTATAAATTAAAATTAAAAAATAATTTTAGACGTTCTATTTTTGTAACTGCTGCTAAAATGGGAATAATGAAATATGAGGGTGAAGAAATTGCTGTGTTGGCATTCTTTTAATCTCTGCATTTTATTTATTCCAGAAACATACACCTTGCTGGGAAATTCTTTTGGTTTACCATGCATTTTTCCATTTAAATATAACAACAAGTGGTATTATGAGTGTACCAGAGATGGAAAGGAATTTGACTGGTGTGCCACAACAACTCACTATGAACAGGATGAAAAGTGGGGGTTTTGTCCAAATGCTGGTAAGAAGTTGCATGTCTTCTCTCTCCCCCCGCCCCCAAGAGTCTCTTTGCTCTTTATTAGTAATTCTAGGACATGCTCTGGTTTGGATTACTTCCCTTCTGTCAGAGGGGAATGTCTCTTTAAAAAATGCAAAAAGACGACTTCAGCAAATTTTCTCATCATTTATCATGTTCGGCCTTTGGAGACCCAAATCCTCATACCCAAGGCAAAATTGCAGGGGGTGAGCAAAAGGATGTTCTTTTCTGTGCAGCCCTTGACCTCACCCTGCAGCTCAGCCTCTCTCTCCTCCCTGTGATACACTGGGAGCTGCTCTGAAGCGTGTAAAGTAAGGGTTGCTCTTGCAAAGTCACCTTCCGCGCTTGGCTGCATTACATCTTGCAATGTTCCTTTTCTTCTTGGGAAGAATGTCTTGGACACGTCTTGGACCTAAAGCACTTAGAAGCAATAGCTTTAAAAATACTTGCTATCGGAAAGATTTTTGGATGTATAATCTTCATTAATATTCCAGCTTCTTGCATAAATAAGCACAATAGTATCTTCTATCAGCAGACGTCATTCGGAGAAAAACCCTCCCTGCTCAAGCTACATTTCAGATCTCTGTTCCAAAGCATCTTAAAAACAGCTGTAAATGTGTCTTTGTAATGGGGATTTCTGGGCAACCATTATAATAGATGGTATTTTCGGCCTTGCTTATATTTTGTAATTATAGCAAGTTTATTCTCTTGAGTACAACGTAGAAGGAGATCCAGTCACTGTGCCTCCACAAATTGGGTGAGGTGTTCATAGTTTGAATATTTCAAACATTCAGCTTTAGGAACAAATGATCAGCTGGTATAAATTAAAACGTAGCTCTCTTGGCTTCAGGGGAGCTGTGAAAACTGCTGCCAGCTGCAGATGAGCTCCCGAGTATTTTATCAACTGTATGAAATATGGAGCAACATTTTATTCTGTTACTGCCCTATTTCCATATGTTCTTTAACGAAGGAACATGGAAGGAGTTTGTAATCGTGCTTCCATTGGGATGCTACTGTCATTAATTAATTGAATTGTTCAAAGTGTTGTATTTCTGATTAGTTTGTAGTCTTGGGCTGTTGGTGACGAGTCTGTTTTTGAGCAGAGAGCAGCTGCGGCGATTTTTGGCAGAAGAACCCAAACACGCACCTTTGCTACCAGTTCAACCTTGGGTCTGTGCTGAGCTGGCGCGAGGCACGGGCCGCCTGTCAGCTGCAAGGAGGGGACCTGCTGAGCATCGCCGACCCCGAAGAGCAGGACTACATAAGTAACTTAAGCAGTGAGTAGACACATCTCTGGGGCCCCCGTAGGAAACTTGTAGTTAGATTTCCACTTTACCCATGAAAAAGGTGTGAGCTTTGGAGCCTCATGTTGTGCGATGTCTCTCACATTGCTGCTTGCGCGGCTTCGTCATGTAGCACGCCTCAGTAGAGCTGTTTGGAAAAGCAAGGGTGAAGATGAGTTACAGCCTTACTAACCTGAGTGCAGAAGTGGTGGTAGGTGTTATGTGAGGGTGTCATTGTCTTAATTCTCTCTCCCCACACAGACTCTCATTCATTCTTGGTTATGGAGCATGTTTGTTTTCTTTGGAGAATTATACAAATATTTACCTTCCCTGCAATGTGCCCTGGCATCCCTTTCTCCTGTTAAGTTTTCTTTGTGAGCTGGACTTCACCAAATGTGAATGATGAGAACGCTACTGCAGGCATGAAGTCAATTGGGAAAATCCTTGGGAAAAAATACCACTTCTGCTTTCATAAATGGGTGGCATTCCTTCTCTGATAAGTCTTTTCCATTCCCCCTTGCAGCAAGCACCTCAGACAAATTTTGCAGAGCCTTCCAACAGCATGGCTTTCCTGGGTATTTTGGCATGCGTGGGGAGGACCAAGCGGAGGAGTGGGTGGCAGAGCTGTGGTGCTAAAGGCTGCCTCAGGTGTCTTGCCCATTGCTTCCCATTATTGCTCATTTTCAATCAGAGGATATAAGCTAGCGGGAAGTTTTTAAAATTATTTCGTTAGCTTTTTGATATGCTTGCAGGATGTAAAGGGACTGCGTGTTGTTTGGTTTACAGAAAGCTGAAACACGCCACCATTTATGTCACTGCTTGTTCTAGATGTAACTTCTGAGGTCAGCAACAGCTTTTGCAGGAAGAGTTTGCAGGATGAGGAGCTTCTGAAGGATGCAGACTTCTGAGTTTATTCCTTTTCATCTCTGTGTTGATTAACAAAGTAATAGATTTTTTCTAAGGACAGGAAAAACAGCCTAAACTTTCTGGAGGCTAATTTGAAGTTTTGTTTTATTCCTGTTGTAACAAGTCAGGATAGCAGATCTATACCTCTAGATATTTTAAAACGTATGGAAAGCATGAAGTATTTCTTTGTTTATTTTTTCTGTTTCAGGGCAGTTAAACGCCACAGACATGATGCTGTGGACAGGCCTGAATCGCCTGGAGAGAGATGCCGGCTGGCAGTGGTCAGATGGAGCAGCGCTAGCCTTTGTGAACTGGAGAGCAAGTACTTGATGTTCCTCTTGGCTATGTTGTAGCAGTGTCATTATATCCGCTCTGGAACCGCAGCTTAGACACAAGAGTGCTGTTCCCACAGCTGCATTTGAAAAGTGAATCAAGTCAACCAGTGTACCTCCTTTTTTTTTTGGTAGAAATATTTATTCATATTAATGAAGTAGACGCCCCTTCTAGGGATGTAGCATCGAGATGGATCTGTTCAAAGCATTAATGATTTAGCCCTTTCGTCATTTACTTTTAAAGGTGTTTTTAGGATTCCAGTTGCATATTTAAAAGCTCTGCTCTAGCTGGTTTCATGGAAGAAAGGAGTTTCAATTTGTTTACATTAACATGCTGTAATTAATATTAGCACATTAACGTGAGCTTTCTGACTTGGTTTGCTACATTTTGAGGTCTGTCCACCAGCAGATATAACACAGACACTAGAGCTTACTTCAGCCTCTCATCTGATAGCAGCAGCCAAGGAGGGATTGCCACACGTGTAAATCATGGTCAGTGTTCAGCTGTCCATAGCACTGGTGTAATGTTACTAGAAGTTTGGGTGTGCAGGGATGTTTATATATTCATTCAATAAGATGCAGAGACCCTTACAACACCATTTTACAAGTAACCATGCTGAATTTTTGTAACTTTGTGCTTCTCAAAAATGTGTTTGCAGATGTCTCTGATCACCGTTTTAAAGAAAATCATTGTGCAGTGATTAATCCAAAATTGAAGTATGGCTGGCAAAGTTATTTATGTGACTCTGGATTGCCTTTTGTATGCAAAAAATATTTAAATAAGACAGAGCATGAAACATTGGGTAAGTCTCTCAATGTTTCTGTAGCCTATTTGTGGGTGTGGAAGGAGAACAAGAGGAAGCCTCATGAATATCAAGTCATCAGAATAGAGTCTTAGCTGGACTAAATGTATGGGTTTGTAAGTTTAAGGTGAATAGTTTACATTAACTGAAGTAGTAACACTTTCTTCTGTTTAAATGCAGTCATGTTGAGAGTCTTAAAACTAGCAAATAATGTTAATATACATAGCATTTAGTTGGTTCCTTACATGATCAGGGCTTACACAATACTCATTCTCTTTATATTACAACAGAGCCACACTTTTGAGATTAAAAATAGATTTTCATCTTCGAATTAAATTAACCAGTCACCCAAGAGAAGAAAGTTGTATAAATGCAGCTCAAAGTTTGCAGTTAATTTTATGGCATCCTGTACTTTCAATAATGAAAAAAAATAATGAGTATAGGATATATAGTATGTAGAGTGCCTCAGACTCCCATTCTGTGGGAAAATTAAACATAGAATTTAGTTTATTAGAACACTAATTTTTGTTTTGATAAGAACAAGTTATATAGCTTCAAATTCTTCCTGATAACTTAAAAGAAAGTTCCCTGCTTGTTTTAGATAATGAGGTAATGCATCTGAAAAAGCTTTAGCTGGTTTTGAATGAGATTCAGAGGTAATAAGGGAGATATAACATGTTTTAAACTGAAAAGCAGATCCATTAGTGTGTTTGCACTAGTCCAGCAGCCTAAATGGTTGGATCATAAAATAAAGTGGGAGAAATTTCATTTTGCTTGGTAGGTGGTGCTCCATGGAGCATGTGTTTTGGCCTCCTTAAGTCATCTTGGATGGCTGTTTTCAGCATAAGGTCTGAATGTGTTATAACATAGCATAACCTTGGCAATTCTGTCTAATATACACAAACTTTGTATGCTTAATTAAAAGATACATGGAAGTATTATGCCACTCGCTGTGACCCTGGCTGGTACCCACACAATCGCAACTGCTACAGACTTCATAAAGAGGAGAAGAGCTGGAACGATGCTTTCATCTCGTGCCAAAGTGACAATAGCGGGCTCATGAGTATATCCTCCATGGCAGATGCAGAGCTGCTCCTTAGCTTGCTTGAAAGTGGTGAGTTTGTAGAGTTAAAACATGCAGTGTTTCTTGAAGTGTTTTGTGATGCTCTTTAGTGCAGCCCTTTAACATGGTTATCCACTTAAGCACTATATTACAAAGGACACCCAAATGGCGTTTACAAAAGAAGAAAGCATGATGCATGCTCCTTCTAGGAGTCTTAAAAAGGTACAGTGTCACCTTCTTCAATAACCAGACTTAAAAAAAAAAAATGAATCAACAAAGTAAATGCAACGAGGCCACAGTAAACCCACTAGCTTTTGTCCTCTCCTGTTCTTGGTTGGTTCCTTGCAAACGGTTGCAAAGCATTCAGTGATCATCCTTATGCAAGAGTTGTGCTTAGAAGCAACAACAATTCAGAGTATCTTTTGCTTTCAAGCTGGCTTTGTCCACACTGCAAAGTTGCTGCTGCTGGTATGCTGGCAGAGTCCCCTTTGATGGCAGCAGGGTGTATCAAAGGAGTTCTGCTAGTCCATGTTGTCCTAAGAGGTAGCATAATTACACAAGGAACTTAATGAACAAAAGCTCTTTGGTGCAGTGATGCCAAGACTTTTGTTGTCATAACACCAGCAAAGAAAAGGGTTTTTTATGCCTCCAGCTGACATCAGTGTGCTGGCAGAGCCACACAGTTTAAGCTTCCCAGTTTAAGCTGGGGCACAGTGACATGTTTTCTCAACTCTGTCCCATCAGCTGTGGTTGCAGGACAGTGTGTTACACTGGATTTACTGGACATCATCTCCCATTCTCATCCCTCCTGACGTCCATCCTCTTCGCTGTCCTGTCTTTCTCCTAGGAGTTTAACCACTGTAGCATCTTCCTCACCTCTGTTAACACCCTCCGTAGATACCAAGTACCATTTTTTCCAGAGGTGCTGTAATGGATAGATGTAATTATTCTCAGCTTGCATTCTGCTTCCAAGTCTGCTGCTTCTGTTTTAGACCTACCCCAGGCTTCTCTTCAGGAGAAGGGCTTTTCTGCCTGAAGGCCCATATGCTTTTTCTAGCTGTAGTAGCTGGTCAAGTGAGGCATCACACCAAACCCCAAGGCTTGTCTTTCTTATGTTTGCCAGCTGCTGTGGCTATGACTCTGCGGTCACTGGAACTTATAAGCATCACTCCGAGAAACCTAAAGCTGAATGTGCCATGGAACGTTATAAAAAGAAATCTTTCCCTTCCATGTCAGGCTTTCTGCCCCATGCACTTCACAACAGCGCGCATGCTCTTGATTTGTATTTTTCAGGATTTCAAATCTTATTATCACTTATGTTGACCTATTTTTGAAACAATTTAGCCTTCAAAGGCAGTAAAACATTATCTCATCAGTGAGGTTTCCTCAAGTTCATACAGCTACTTTTTTTTTGTCCTGAAACAAGGTAATTCTTATGAAAATTGCATGAATAACTTTGAATAGTGGTGCTGATGCGACAGGAACAACAGGCTTTATTTCTTCACCATTAAAATCTGAACTCACTTATTCTTTTACAGAAAATGTAACTGAAACATGGATTGGGTTATACAGCAATAACACCACAGTTGTATTTGAGTGGTCAGATGGCACCCCAGTAAAATTCTCTAACTGGCACAGCCAGGAACCTGACGCCTTTCAAAAAACAGGACAACTCTGCGTTTCAGCACAAGGATCTGTAAGTTTCCTTTTATTTTTGAAAGAATTAGACAGACACTTTTATTTTGTCTCATAATAATTCGTTTTCTCAGTGTGCGTACTTTTTTAAACCATAAACTGTAGACTTTGTCTGTTGATTCCTAGTAGATTCGCATTGTGGTAAATACAGTGTAGCCTTTAGAAACCAATACATTTTGCCGTGCTGATGCACAGAAAATTAATCATGGGTTTTGAGCTTATGGTCACTAAAAAATGTTACATTCGTAAAGCTTGCCAAATGGAAGAGAACTAATATGAGTAGGTATTTTGATAAAGACAAAGTAATTTAAAATCAAGTAGTGTATATTATAATTTATGATGCATCAGTCTCTGTCTTGCAAGCTTCAAATTAATGTTTGGAAAAAGTCAGCTGTGCCTATTTTATCTTGCTGTCAATATTCATAAATTTTATGTATCTACTTAAAATTACAGAAGTTGACAGCAGTAAAACAGGGAGTAATGTTCAAGAAACTGTCGTGTCAAATCACAACTCATCGCACTGTCATTTTTTTTTTTAATTTGGACATAAATTTACTTTTACAATTAACAGTACTTAAATTCACTGATTTACATAAGTGGCACTATAATCCTTTTTTTTTTTTGGTAAACTATGTTTTGCTGATGTGTGAAAACTGTGTCCAAACGGATTTTTGTTGTCTCTCTAGTAGTGGGTCCAGGTTGCAATCTTTAACTCATGGGAAAGCCAAGATAGTTACAGAGACCTGGAAAAGTGGGTTCCCATTGGAAGCAGAAAATAGGACTTTGGTAAAATTTTGGGGTTTGCATGCACAAAACCATGTTTTACTCAGTTTGTAAGTGTAAACAAACAAATTAAAATTTAAAATACGAAGGAAAAGGAAGTTGAAGTTATAATTCTTCAAGCATTATTTTTGGTACTTCCTCAGTATGTATAGATGTCTGAAAATTACTTCATACAAATTTTGTAATATCTTGAGTAAAGACTGTTCAAATACAAAGATTAATCTTACAACGAACTAGAATAGATAGGAAGAAAGTTCCTATCTATTCTGAAAAGTAAAGTGCTCTGGCACAGCCATAGTGTTAGTTAATTAAAATGCATTACATCCCAAAGAGTGCTTCAAAGAGACAAACCCTTTTATTTGATTGATTTGAAAAGTCCTGCTGACAGTGTTGGTAGAAATGAATGATCCATCTAAGGATAAATAAATGAACAGAGTGAGAAAAATTACTTGGTTTTACTGAAAAGTTAAAATAGGAGGAGGGAGTATATTCTAATGTGTGTGTATAGATACGCGTGAGAATATGGTTATGTACAGAATATACTTCTTTTCCCTTAGGAGGGACGTTGGAAAGTTAAAAAATGTGAAGATAGATCTTTCTACATTTGCGAAAAAGTAGGGGAATTTAATCATGTATCTCCTGAGCTGGAATCAAGTTGTCCAGAGGTAAGAGGTTTTGTGGTTTTTGATTTTTTTTTAGAGCCTTACTAATAAAATAGAATTATGTAGGAAACCTCCTCTAAATATAGCTACAGAACTTATGGACGTAAATAGATAATTTTAGTTTTTCATATTAACGACATGCATGTTTTTCTAGGAAAAATCTCATTGTTTGCCTTAAAAGTATGTAAACTAAATTTTAATGTAAGATTAAAAGCTTTCCCAAGATGCTTTTCACGGCTCGTTGCGTTGTCAGCGATTGTGACCCAAGTTCCTTTTTCTTTCTAGATCAAAAGTGAAAACCCTTTTGTCCACCATCTGTGCAAATAATGGCTGTTATATGATACCTTATCCCACACATGGTTTTCATACATTGAAATGGAATGTCAGGGTGAAAAACATCAGTTTCATTGACACAGGGAGTGAACTCTTGCACTCGTACATTAGCATTCCTTTTACTTTCAAACAAAAATGGGAAGGAGCTCAGCTATCTAAATAGGACATTGCAACAGGTTTTCAGGCTTTTAGGCTCTGCATTCACGTAGTAAAAGCTAATGTGTTAAAATATGATTTTATTTGCCAGCCAGTCCTTTTCACAATGTGAAAACAACAAGCTTGTAGACTTTGTGTTGTGACAATTTTATTCCGAACTCTGGAGAGTTTTGTGAACTTTTTTTATTAGCAAAAATCTCTCTTCTTTAGCTTGCTTTATCTTTTAGCTCGTTGTCTTCCTTTTTTAATTTATTGTCCTTTTTCTTGAGAAGTCAAGAAACACCCCCAGTTCAGGTGAATTATCAGAAGGTTGAAGCTGAAATGTTTGGAGTTGGATGCAGTTTTTGCCCACATGTACAGTGGTCAGATCCCTCATTCTGGTTGTGCCATTATGGAGGCAGAAGTTACTGCTTGGTTTCACCTTTCAGAAATTTAGGGTAACTTCATGTGTTTCATTTGGACCAATGTATTGCATCACTGAAGAATTCTGTGGAATTATAGTGTAACAAAGGTTTGTCACCGTCCTGACCATGTGAAAAACATGCAGAGTGTCAAGACTTCCCAGTTGTAGTCAGGACCTTGACAGCACATCCACTTCTGGTACCGCACAGGATTGAGACTCGAGATTGAGTAACTGGTCGTAGTTAGTTTGGTCTGCTCTGGCAAACTTCCTACTCAGAATAAATTTCTGCTTGTTGATGTTTCACATCCTGTAAAAACATATGCTGAACCCTGTTATAGTCCCTTGGTTTTGATAGGTAATTTTCTTTCTAAAGTGAAAAAAGTTATATTTGTTTAATCAAAGGAAGTCAGTATTAAGTTTACTCAAAGCTACTTTTGATTTCAGACATTTTGTTTTGACAACTCACTTTCTTTTAACATTCAGTGTATATGTTGTTGCTAGTTACTGGCCTAATTTTCCAGGGCTAAGTCTTTATTTCATCCAGATTTACCATTTTTTTTCCCATTTTTCGGTTGCTAACGTACCTTTAAACGTACTGAATATCTATTGATGTTTCTCACATTTGATCTGCTGCTTCGTTAACCTCGTACTGTCGCTTGTGTTGGATTTCCAGTGGATTCTCAGGGAGTTTTGGCCTCGGGCACAGTTTGTTTTTCTAAAGCTTTATGGTCTTATATGTGTTATTACTGAGCTTTCATCTCATGTTGATTTTACGACTCGTGCATCAGATGAACTAGCCTTTGACATTTTCTGTGGTTCTGCTGATTGCAGTTTTTGCAATATGTCCATATCAAGTTACCAGAAACCTGAGCTCTTTTTCCTACACTTCTGTCATCCTAAGATGTGAAAAGTGCTAAGTGCTTTCTTTCCTTAGCAGATCAACTACTCTTTTTTCCTAGTCAGCAGGCTATTACTGAGAAAAATATTTTATTGCAAAGGTCAGATTCTCTGGGCAGTTTTCCCCAATACTGAAATAACAGTTTTAAACATTTTCTTTCAGCCAGCTTTTGAAACAGGTTGTGGGGCTGTCAGCTGCCTGGCATTTGAGTTGGAGGTTTCTGTGTGCAGAACTGACTGTATTTGTACTGGCGATTTTCTCTGGTCCTCTACGCTTTAATTTGTGCATCAAAAAATAACAGTAGGGTACTAAATTGAGCATTTGTCTTCATGGCTGTTATAGCAGGAGACAATTGTACTTTAAAAAAGAGAATTGCTATTAAGGCTACAGAACCTCATGAAGAGCAGAAGGAAGCTGCTCAGAATAAGGGTCCATTCAGCCTTGTGTTCTGCCTCCCACAGGTGGCTGCAAGTGCTGTTTAGGGAAAAGCAGGACAGGGCAAATATGGATAAAGCTTCCCCCAGTTTTTCCTTCACCCTCAGCCATTGAGGGGATTTTCTGAGCCCTTTAGGATTTGTGTATCTAACAGTCCCGCATTAGGTATCCTCTCCAGGTGCTTGATGATTTCCCCTCAAGCTCGCGCGAACTCTTTACATTCACAACTTAGCGAGGAGATCTGTAAATCTGCTACCCTTTGAATGAAAAAAACTCCACCTTCTTTCCCTGTTGAACCTTCTCCCTGCTAGCTTGGCTTTGTTTGTCATCCCCAAAGTCTTGTACTGAAGTAGTTGCCCGCCTTCATGGCACTCATCATTTTGTAGACCTGTGTTGTGCCCTCCCTAAGGCATCTCCTTCTTCCAGGCTGAAGAGTCCCAGCCTGCTCAGTTACTGCTTCTGTGGAAGCAGCACCATACATTTCATCATCCTTGATGCCCTTCTTGTCTAATATGTTCTTCTGAGATTAGCGGTCAGAACTCCAAAAAATGGCAAAAAGTGAATATAAAAGGACAGAGTAGACTCACAATTCTTAAGGTTCAATTTGACTTTTGGACTGAGCAGATGTTTCGTGGAGTTTAAGCATCATAACCCCCAAATCTTGTTCCTGCCTGTTGGGAGTGAGATACCTGTCCCTTGTTTCATATATGAAATGACTGGGGGATGCAGGGGAGGTCCCTGTGTGCATCACTTCATATTCATCTATACAGAATGCCATCTGTCATTTTATTGATCAATTACACAGCCTTTTAAGTTTAGAATTTCTCAATCTGTGCGTGCCCTTAATGCAAGTTTACCAGTCTCTAGTGCCTCTGCAATTTCATAGAATCATAGGGTCAGAAGAGACTCTGGATATCATCTATTCCAACCCCCTGCCAGAGCAGGGCCACCTTAGGGCAGGTTGCACAGGAGCGCGTCCAGGCGGGTTTTGAATGTCTCCAGAGCAGGAGTAAAGATTAGTGTCAAATAACTTTCCTCAAGTCTTTAGGTACCAAGAAAGCTTTAAGAGGAATATTATGCAGTGCCATTTGCTCCAGATTAAAATTTCTGGAAGGTGAGGATGGTTGTGTTTGCCTCACTGGAACTAGTGCATTTATCACTTGAGAATTCCAGTGGAAGGGAATCAGACATCTGCTGTTTCTTACCTGCGTCCTGGTAGGGGGATTTTTAGTCAATACTTGGCCCTCTTCCAGCGCCCACTCCCCGAGTTTAAGTGCTCATCAAAGTTAAAATGGAATTGCTGTGTCCCCCGTGGGACTGCTGAGAGCCTGCTGGGTCCCCGGGCTCTGCAGAGCCCTCGGCTCCTGCCAACGCATTGTTTCCATGGGGTTTATCCCAGCTCATTGGTACGGAGATAGGGAAGAGCCTCCACCCGATTGCTTATTTCCATTTGCGAAGCCAACATCTGAGCTATACATGCGTGTCGTTCAGGTGGAACCCCAGAAATTTGTACTGCAGCTCCTTTGGCTTCTGTGCTTTTGTGCTGCACGAAGGGCTGTGCCCAGCCATCTTCCAAGCATCCAAGGGGGATGACATCAAAAGGTAGCGGAGCGTCATCCACCCTCACAGCAAACACACTCTGAAGTTGGGGCTGAAATTTGCCCTTCAGCAGCGCTGAAGGATGTGCGTAATGTTTGATTGCTGTCCCGAATAGCTCTGCAGCATCTTCTTGTGCGTTTTATTGTACCTGAGGATGGAGAGCAGAAAAAGAGTTTATTCATTTCCCATTTTTTCTCCTTTTGCTGTTGGTGTCTCCATCCAGCGGTGTTTGATGGTGCCCACCTGGGTGCTGTGCTTGCTCCCTGCAGTGCTGCTTTGCGAGCTCCCCTCCAAGCAGCATCTCCCTCATGGGAAGAGGCAAAGCGAGATCAGCTGGTTCTCCTACCTGCGTGTGGCTTCACGTTTAGACAGGGAGGGTTTATTGTCTCTTTATTCTCTTGATTATTTAAAGCACTCAAGCAGGAAGACCAGGGAGGTACCATGCCTGAACAGGCAGAATTCACACCCCGCCTGGCAGCGTCTTCTGGACACCCAGAGATGAATAATAAGAAGCAGAAGATTAAGAATAAGAAGAAATGAGGCAGGCTTACCGCTGACTCAGTGGGCTGGCTCATCTGATAAATCATGGAAATGTGCCATTTTAATTCTGCATTATTAGACTAGGATGATTTTTAATTTAGATTTTTAAAATTTTGTTTGGAAGTTCTATTTGAAAATGAGAAAGGGAGCTGAGAAAGGTGAAATAACTAGAGTGCATTGCTGCGTGACAGGCCAGCAATTTCTGGAATAAGTATTTCTGTTTACGGTTGAAGACAAAGGGCAGCTGTAATCCTTTTTTATAACAACTTAACTGAATCTGACAGTGTTTACCCCGCACTTCAGGTGTTAGATATCAGCAATGAGTTACTGCAAGTGGAAACCCAACAAGTGCTACTCCACGCTCCATGCAAAGAGGTGGCCATCGGAGGGGACTGGCGTTCCTCCCCAGAACTCAGCCCGTAAAACAATATTCAAAGTATGAAACTGAAACAAAAGTAGTACGCGGGGAGAGCGCCTTAACTGTTGCCCACGTTTTTGTCGTACCCGTTAAAAATGTTATTGTGTGTGTTTGTTAATCTAGTTTTTGCCCAATTTAAGGATTTAAACTTTAAACTTTTGTTAAATTTACCCATGTTTTCAGTGACCTTGAGGGTAACTACTCTTGAACCACAATAGAAAGGGAAAGGGCTATAGGGACATCAGTGATGATCAGTCAAAAGGTACAAAAGGGGATCAATTTTTTTTAACAACTATATAATAATTAATAATCTATAAAATAATGTTCGTTTCTTTTAAGGGATGGGAAAGACATGGTGGATATTGTTACAAAATCGACAGTACCCCTCGAAGTTTTGAACATGCTTCCAGTGGTTATTTCTGCCCATCTGCACTTGTATCAGTAACAAACAGGTAGTTAATCCTATTAGACAGTGTGAAGATACCTCTAACGAGCTATTCTAACTTTAGGAAGTGTTGCATGGCAAAAGATATTACCATTATGAAATAATACTCGCATGAGAGGCGAGCATAATTACTAACATTGGCTAAAATCAAAGGTGCGTTTTGCTTTATTTTTTAATTGAAAATAGATTTAGTGAAAAGCAATTGTTAGGCTAATAAACACTTAGAGCAATGTGCACACATGAAAGCATGCAGAAATCTGAACAAAATGCTTTCTACAGAGGTATGTAACATCTTTAAGAAACTTTATTGGTGTTCTTGGAAACTCTACTGAAAAATGAAAATATATTTACTTTTTATAATCAAAATATATCAAATTTTAATCCAAACCAATTAATGTTTTATAAATGTTTCCATTTATGTATGCATTTTACATGAGTTCTCAGCAAATAGGGGGAGAGAGTAATTGTTTGAAAGCATTTGAAGTCTGTCCTCCTTTGCTTTGTTCCTGTTTACCTGTATTCCAGCTTCAGCAAAGGCTTTCTCCTCTGCAGATGTCCAGATGCTTGGATTTTCTCTGATCTCTTTGTGATTTACGCTATATGTTGGATTCCCATGAAAGTTTATGACATACTGATAGATATATTACATACATACTTTAACCTCCATGTATTTGCTGTAAAAAAAAAAACCAACCACCCCAAAACAAAACAAAATATAAAAAACCACAAGGAGGAAATTTCCTCTCCCTTTAAGTCAGGGGAAGTACTGTAACCACCAGCAATCAGATGAAGGATAGCCAGCAACGTTAGGAAACCATGGTCTGCCCCACATAAGGATTTACATGGATGGGAATCTGGCCCGCCGGCTCGTTTCAGGATGGTACAGGATGCGTGCAGCGCTGTACTGCAGTACGACAGTAATCCTTACGAGGACAAATTCTCACAGCTCGAATGTCACAGGGAGCTGAGGGTGCGCTGCACAGCGCTGGAAGCACATCTGTCTCTTCCTGCTTATTTCCTTTTATTTGATTTTTGCTGGTGTAGTCATTGCTGTTTATTATGTTAGTTCCCAGTTCCAATGTTAGAGTGACAAAGGAAGGTACATGTTAGTTTAGCTTTTTTTTTTTTTTTTAAAAAGTACTGCTGAGGTTGTTTGGTTCTGGTGTGAAAATTGCAAAAGCTTTTCATTGTATTGATCCTAAAATATTCATTAAAAAACAGGTTGCCGAGGACAGAGAGTTGATATAAAAAGAGAGCATGCAGAGGAAATGAAAATTAAATAAAAGTTCTCACTAACTCTCAGTGTTACAGATATGTTCAGTTTTTTACATTAATGATATTCTTATGGTATTTAGCCATTCTTTTCACAATATGTGAAACCGAGAGGTGGTATAAATAAGTCTTTATGAAACTGGGAATTTACTTTGCTGTATATATTTTCATAGGAAGCTGATTAAATGTGCTCATAAACTAAAGCATTTTTTTTGTATAATGTTGTACCAATTATATCTGAATAAATTACATTTAAGTGACAAATGGGTTACTATATGCAACAATTACTACTTGCAAAACGGTGTAAATCTCTCACATAACTTCAGTGAGGAAATTAAAGAAGGAAAAAGTAATTCCTTCTGTAGTCAGATCAGCTAGTGCTTTGAGCCCTTCATCTCAAGTGTTTCTCAGGATTCTCGGTGCTATTTTGTGTGTCCAGTTCTAATAGGATACTTCTGTGCAGAGCTTTTTCTTTTCTTTTCTTCTGTATTTTTTTCAGACCCCGCTATTTTTTCTACTTCATACCAGGAGTGTCTTATTTTTACCTGTGCATCATTAATATATTCTGTCTTTACGTCGTCTAGTATAAGCATTGAGTTTATAAAACATTATCTACTGTTTTTTCTATGAGCTCAAACGCTTGGGGGGAAAAAATAATCAGAAAAAATGTTATTTATACTACAGATTGTGCCTGAAGTTCCTCACAGCATTCTATAAAGAAAATTAAGTACCTCTTACATGTTTTTCTCTTTTCGTGTAACTTAAATGATTTCATGAGAGCTATTCACTGGAATATCGGTTGGTGTATTTTATTCTAATAAGCTTTTTGTCTTGATTATTTTATTAAGGTTTGAACAAGCTTTTATCAACAGCATGATCCGTAGCATGGTAAAATCTGAGAGAACTTATTTTTGGATAGGATTGCAAGACCTTAACAACACAGGAGAATACTTCTGGCTAAGTACAGCGGGGAAGAATCTCTCAGTCAGCTACACAAACTGGAACCAGTACCAGCCACGTGAGTAACGTGCTGATAAATGTGCCCCTTTAGTTTGCTGATGCTTGGTTTTCTTGCTTGATTTTGTTCTATATTAATCCAAAGGAAAACATCCCAAGAAAACAAAAATGAAAAAACGAAGTAGTTGTTCCTCCTTTGAAATGTAAACCTCTTAGCAATACCTGAGAATAGAGACATCAAAATAAAGATACTCCATTTCAGTAATTGCTTCTGAGTTGTGGACTCTTAACATTTATTGCTTTACTTCTACTGTTTGCAAAAGTACTGTTTTAAATTGTATTTGATCTGCATTTTGTGAGAGGAATCCTTCCTCACGGTTCATTTTACAAGCTCAAGTCAGCTAAGGCAGGCTTGTAAACTGGTTGCTGCCCAGAGAATTTGCTACTTTTGTGAGTACATCAAGGTCTTATCCAGAGCCTGATGCCATTAAAACAGTCACTTCACCAAATATTCACAAAATTTGAACTCTTTATTCTGATAGTCAACGCTTGCATGTCTAGGTCATTCTGGAGGCTGCGTGGCTATGCGAGGGCAGCACCCTGTTGGTTATTGGGAGGTGAAAAGCTGTAAGAACTTCAAAGCAATGTCATTGTGCAAGCAAAAAATAAATTCTTATGAAGAACCTGAACTTACTTTTCAAAAACATTTGAGTTCCTGCTATTTTGGATGGGAGTCGGAAGCTAATCTACACAACTGCTACAAGGTACATGACAAACTTGCTCTGAATTTTTCTGATTCTACATTGACTTAGGAATACGCTGTTCCTAAAATATTTTTTATAAGTCATTATTTCTTTTTCTCAACAAACAAAACTCAACTGTTACCATCTTTCGCTATGCTTTAAAGTGAGTGAAAGTCTTAAGACTTGAATCAGAACTATACTTGGAATATACATGGCTTTATAGTAGGAAAACCTGCAAACAATACTTGATTTTTATGGGTTTCTGAAACAACTGCTGTCCAAAATCAACTGCATTTATGGCAGTGTTTATTTTATTGCAGATATTTCACAATGAGAAAGTTCTGATGAGAAGAACATGGGATGAAGCAGAAGCATTATGCCAAGATTTTGGAGCACATCTTGCTAGTTTTAGCCATATCTACGAAGAGACATTTTTAAACAATTTATTGTATACAATTTTTGATAGGTAAGTATATTTTTTAGCAGCAACAAGATTTATCCTAATCATACTAACATGGAAAAATAATCTACAGTTTAGGTTTTTCCATCCTCTTTACCTAGTGGCTGAAGAAGTCTCTACTCTTGACTAACATAAACTTAGAAATGGGTGAAAAGATCTGTATTAGCAACACTGTAATGTGATTCTTTGTGAAGATGATCTCTGTAGTAGATGTTGAGCCACTCTTAATGTCAAGGTGATACTCTTCTGAGTTAAAATTCCCTGTTGAAATGAAAGTTTGGCAATTTTAATCCCATTTTAACTGGTTTCATCTTTAAAGATATAATTTAGCATTTTAGTAGGAAAACCAGAGCTCACTTCAAGGATACCAAAAAGTTAAGAAATGCGTTACAGAATGATTTATTGGATTCAAGAAGAAATGAATATGAGTATTTGCACTATTTAAAAAAATAATCTGTTCTGTAGCTACAGAAAAAATGTTTCAGAAGTGTTATTTCCTTTGTTTCCCTCATAGAACAGAAGAAAGGCAGTTCTGGATTGGATTTAATAAGAGAAACCCGCTTTCAGGAGGGACATGGCAGTGGTCTGACAGAACACCTGTAACTATCTGTATACTACATATTTCAGTAACCTTTCAAGTCATACCTGGGCATAAGTTGACAAAAATAAGCCATGTGAGCAAACGTTGGCCAGGAAAACTGTTCTTCATGTCCACATACTTCACTTAAAGTAATTGTTACAATAGTATTAAAGAGTACACTACTATTAAAATAGCAGCCTGTGCAACTGCGAAAGGAATTTGGTAGGGTTATAAAGGTTTGCAGATGTCTGCTCTTCTACAAAGCACTTTGTGGTTAACCCAGGACCAGGTACGTGCAGAGTGAGCACAGACGCTGGAAAGCCTTAGAGCTGTGCTTACGTGCTCTTTTTGTTCTATGCCTGTTAGGTTCGCGTCTGCGCTCAGAGCTAAGTCTTTCCTTTTTAAATACCACTTTTGATTTTGCATCCTTGAAGGCATTGGTGCCACAACTAATGGTTAGTACCTAGGATTTAAACATCGAACAACTGAAGAAGGGTGAACTTTTAAAATTTAATTGGTTTTCAGCCTTAAAGAACAGTGCCAGTTCTGCCAGCGTTATCTAAATAATTTCAGAATGTGAGTGTAAAATTCAGTCATGCAATATGTTGAACCAAAGCAAAGGCTGTTAGGTGTGGGTAACCACTGATAATCATGTAAAAAAATTTGTTAGGTTTCATAGCTATTCAATTATTTTTATGAAGAAGGAGTCTGATATAAAATGGGAAATTTGAACAGGACATTGTGAGATTATGGACCCTATTTTTTGGATTTTACCACCATAATTTAGGTGGTCTTTTAGTTGTTACTTAGGATGTTCTTACCATACACACATTTTACCATCACACATCTTTTTTTCCATAATGAGATTTTGAAATGCTTCATCTTGGATTGTTGTTGAGAGATAATGAATGTGCTTTTTTCAGGTTGTATCTTCATTTTTGGAAAGCAAGTATGTTGAAGACGAGTCAAGAAACTGTGGTGTGTTCAAAGTAAACAGAACGGTCTTTCCAGCACACTGCAGTGAAAAGCGTGAATGGATATGCAAAATACCAAAAGGTGAAATTTTAATTAACATATATTTTCTATTATACCCATTACTTGCAATTCAGGAGAGACAAGGAAACAAAATATCTAAAAGCCTGCTTTTCAGCCACATCTGGATCTCATTGGTCTTCTGCATGAAATCATGGCACAGCTGGATGTGGCCATTAGGGTTTGTTGGCCGGTTAACAGGTCTGGTATGTGCAGTCAGTTTAAAAATGGATAGCAATGATTAGCAGTTAGTTGGCAGGAGTTAGTCAAAGTTCTTATTTATAAAGGTTACTAAAAATGTTGTTTAGTATGTGTGGTGATTATTTTATTATATTCCATGTCTAACTCCTTTCTTTATTGTCCCTGAATGAGAATAGCAATATTCTTCATTATTTTGATTAAATCCTTACCATGTGGAGAAAGCAATTTCAGTGAAATATCTCTCTTCATTCTTAATCAGCAATGTTTTAATTTATTTATGTTTTTTTGCAGGTGTTAAACCAAAGAATCCAGATTGGTACATAGCTGGTATGAAAACATTTTCTTTTTTCACATCTTGAAACATTATCATTTGGAAATATAATTTAAGCTATTGATAAAAATAAAGTAGCTAAAATGTTCCAAGTTAAAAATTTACATTAAGGAGCTCTGTCACTCTTTTGTTTAGGAACACTGAAACACCAGATACTACTCAGATTAGGTAAAGGAACGTTGCCAGTAATAAGCACAGGAGTTAAATAACCTCTCCGTCACCTTAAAAATGCGTTTTTGGAAAGGCTGGACAACCCTGCTAACATTACTACAGTACCACAGGATAGACTATAAACCCAAAATGTACTCTTTTTTTTTTTTTTCATAATTTGATATGTCAGATATGGTTCTGCTATGGCATATTTGTCCTGTGACGTATGGCTGAAGGCGGGCCATGGGGGTTACAAAGACTGGGATTTGAAATGAGCTTTTACCCCTGCACAGCACTGACTCCTCTGCTTGTTTTCTAGAACTGCCGTGGTCGTATTATCAAGGAGCAGAATATCTTTTCCATGTCAGCCCTACAGACTGGGAAACCTATGAATTTGTCTGTGGCTGGCTTCGTAGCGGAATGGCAACAATAAATTCTTCTGCTGAGCAAACCTTTATTCAAAATAAAATTAAGAAGGTAACAAAACCTACCTCTTTAAAAAAAAAAAACCCTCATGCAGTAACTGGTTGGTTTCTGATGCATCTTTTGGAATATCTGGCTGCCTGTTGCTCCAGGTAAAATCTGAAAGACATTTTACTTCAGAAATAGTTCTCTCGCTGTCTTAATTTCCCCATCCCTCCCTGGAGCCCTATTTAGCTAAGCAAGTCATTTCAGAATCTGCAGCATCACGTCTGCTAACGAGCAGGTCGGTCAGTCTGCCTCAGAATACCCAAGAGGAGCAAAGACAAGCTTCCTATCCCAAAGTTAGGAAAGTAATTAGGGGTAAAGAGAAAGGTTTATTTCACATGTGGTGTCCATCCTTCTCTGTTTCTGCACTTCAGTTCTTTCTGGAAAAAAAATAAATGCTTCCCAGAGGCAGGGTGAATTTTCCGGTGTCCTGCACATTCAGAACTTTGTTGGCTCTTTCCCAAAGACCCCAAAATTGTGACTATGGAGGGGCTAACCTTGAAAGTGAAGTCTGGTCATAGTTTAAGGCAGAATCGAGTCATCTCAGCAACAATAAGTGACTGTTTGAATAGTATTTCTTTGATTTATCCATAATACTTCACCCTTCAGGACTGGAGGTCTGGAACCTTTCAGGAGAACAACTATGAGTCTGGAAAAGCATCTCTAGGAAACTCGTATGAGCTATACAAAGTCAGTAAATGTTCATTTGAAAACATTAAAAGCCAGCCATATATTAATGCTAAAAGGAAATACTTGCTCTTGTCTATTTTTAGTAGTTGGGGAAAAACAAATTCTAACCTAAGACTACAGTCCTTTTCAAACCAGATAGGCTGTGAATTCCTAAAACTGTAAATTCGTCATTTACAGAAGATATATCAACAATCCAGTGGAACTGGGGGCTAAATCATGCCCTACTTACCTGAATAACTTACTGAAGTGACATAAATTAACGTGGGCAGGATTTAGCAGCTGTTCTCCCCATTGGAACCCATGGAGATGCTCTTCATCTGCATACAAACAACCTGATTTTAAGGGTTTGTTAATGCTTTAGTAAGAGGGCAACAACAATTAAACGTGTGACAAAACTTTTTTTTTTTTAATAGCTATCGAATAGTGACGTTCACTGGTGGATTGGATTGCACGCAGAAAACTTCAGCAATGAATTTCGGTAAGAATAACTACACTTCATCTGCTGGGAGTTGTACTTGGCGTGCCCCGTTTACAGGCTGTTGAGTCTGATGAGCTATACTCTTGTGACTGAGAGGGATGTACAAGAGACAACTTTAGTTCTCATATAAATATTGTTCAGAATATATTGCCCTTAATTTATCTCTGTGTTACAGTATTTCTTCTAAAAGTGCTATAAAAGATACAAGGCAAAGATGTGAACATCAACCTTGTTGTTGTTGGTTGTCTTCCTTTAAAGCTTAATAAAGGGGCACTTTTTACCCTGTGTCTGCTTACGGACGCTTTTAATGGAGGTTGTATTTTTACGTAAGGGTAGGAAAAAGTGTAACTACGCTCTTAACATTTCTGTGCAGCTGGAGAGATGAATCACCAGTAACGTACCAGAACTGGAATGAAGGGAGGGAGAGAGATCCGCAGAAACCAGGGAAAAGATGCGGCTTCATTTCATCGCAAACAGGTTTATTTTGTGTTTCCTCTTGTTGCAGGAGTTGTGACTTGATTCTATTGTTGGCCAAAGGGTTTATATTTTTTTAATTGCTTTCAAGAAATGCAGTCCCTATTACATGGTACTGCATTACATAGTCCTGTTATATGGCTAGAATTTGCATAACTGTGGTTAACAAAAGAATATTAAAATATCATGAATAAGCTCAGAGACTAGGTTATAGGATTTAAAAGTATACTAATAGTTCCAGTAGTCTAATGTCAAAATATAAAGATTCCAGTGATACTGAATCTTTAGTTTTGCTCAACAATCTGTTATGTGGCACAGCAAAAATGTTAATGCGTTGCTGGTTTTCACAGTCCGTTTTCTCATAACCAAATGAGCCAGATGGACAAGCAATAATTTTTCCTACATTTATAAACTGTTTTTCTATCAGTACACAACTTTAAATACTCAGGTTTGTAGTTTATTTTTGATTCCATAGCCAATCTGCTGAGGGATTTTTGGGTACCATGGTTTTGGTGCTAGCCTTTATACCACCACATGGCTCTGTAGTTTGCTAGAATAATAAAAAAACCATCTTCAGTGCTGATGGTTCCAGTGATTTCTGTCATCTCAGGCTCTGTTTTTTGAAGATCTGCAAGTCATATGATAAAGTAAACATGTTAGGTTGCATGAAAAGAAAAAATAACCAGCTTTGTATTTGCGACTGAAAAAAATTAATGCAGTTGCACTCTTGTAATCCCATCCTCGAGAGCCAAAACTGAAAAAATGTAAAACCTTCTTTCTTTCCACACATAATCTCAGGGGTTTGATTCATTACTTTCGAATGCTTGGGTTTTATGTTACTATAGTTAGTATCGGATAAAAGGAAGGGACGCCCGCCCTCCACCATCAGCTGGCCAGCAGATGGGAGCTGGGCAACAACTGGAGTCTACTGTGTTCCGCTGAAAAATGTAATTTCAGGTCAGCCTTTATTCAGCAGGTCAGGGGTTTATGTCAGGAGTTGGATCTTGCCAACAATTTTCAATGTTAGGAAGTCAAACTATTTTATCTGGAAGGCATAATTTCCATCCCTTTCCTTTTTTTTTTTGTTTCTTTGCATAGCGAGTATTTTTTAAAAATACATGATAATAGAGGCCCATGTTATGTGACTCAGCATAGAGGAATTAGTTTAACTGAATAAAATCAAAGTAGGAATAAAAGTATGAATCCCATGGATGATCTATTCCACTGTAATGCGATATGTCCAAATATATTTGATGCAGAATCTTGTTTTACTCAACCACTAAAGGATAACCGTATTAACGATATCTAAACTAGCTAAGAAAAAAACCCTTTCAAATTCTTAAGCCAATATTGAACTGTCATTTTCTTTTTACACAGGACTCTGGGGTGATGAAAACTGTACTGTCTCTCTTCCCTGTATTTGTAAGCGTAAATTTGCATGGAAAATAGAGAAAGAGACTCCAAAAGACCAAAACCAACAAGGAATGTGTCCCAAAGGCTGGTTGCACTTTGGATTCAAGGTAAAACATTTTTTCTGTTGTTTGATAATTCAAAATGCATTCTGTGCTTATGACAGAAATTGGATTTCTTAAGGATTATTCAATATTTGAAGATCATCTTACTTTTTGAAAGCAGGGCCCTTAGGTTTGTAACTACTGACAGGTTTACAGCTATTAAGTAGCTTTGCACACAGAAGTTGTCTTAATAAGGTGTCAAAAATTTTACTTCAGTTGAAGGAAATGTGTACTCACACATGCAAAAGTCATCTAAGTGTATTTGTGCTTTTGCTGTAAAAGGCCTGTTCCATCTGCTCTTTTCCACTTATGACAATTCCAAGAGTCTTTGATGGTCTCAAAACAGGTCTCTGACCCCTTGTTGTACTATATGGTCCCAAACTGCTGCCATCCTCTGAAAGATGCTGTTTCAAATAGGGTTCATCAAAGATAATTATAAACCAAATTGCAATTGAAGGTCGAAAGGCAATTATTTCATCAAGCTTCTATTAAATACATACGTTCCATAATAGCAACATGCGTTGAGGTGGCTGGATTTATCCCAGTGCTAACCTGTGGTGAATACAAGGATAGATATAGCCCCCATTGTGTTTGCCTTTAAACAGCTGATTTGAATCCGAGCCTGATCCCAGCTGAAAACTGATACTGCCCATGTTGGAGAGGTCCATTGCTGGACAGAAACTAGTCTGTGATCACTCTTAGGGATACATAAATAGTTTTTAAACTGGAGGAAAAACAAAACAAGCCTTTTTTTTTTTTTAAACAGTGTTTTTTGATACAAATTCCAAAGGATCCAGAGCATCTGAGGAACTGGTACTCTGCACAAGAGTTCTGCAGTAGCTATGAAGGGTCACTCGCTTCCCTTGAAGATGAACTGGAACAAGGTAGACTACTGAAAAATATTGATAAATAAACAATATTTCATCTTCATTAGGTAGGATGCTATAGTAAAGTTTCGTCTTGGATACCCAATTTGGGAAAAAAGATCGCTCAGATCCTACTTACGGTTCCACTCCTTTAAACAAATTAGTGTTCCTCTTTCCCAGTTTCCCAGAATGTAAAGATTCAAATATCCACTGAGCTATATGACAGTTGCGTTTTGAAGAGTAATTGTAATTTCTTTACTTGGTGCTTACTACCAAGCATTAGAAATAAAAAAAACAAATTATGGAATACCCATTTAAAATTTTCCTGTGTAAAATTTCTATCTTATGAATGCAACATCACATTGTTATAAAAGCAATCTTATTTTTATCCTTTAATAGTACTTAAAATCTGATCGATAGTATAGCACATAAGCATAGCGCTAGGCTGGAACTGTCAGAGAAATAAATGCCAGCACATTCGGAAATATTTATAATCCCTATTCATAAAAATCTGTGGTTGAATTTCATATGTGTATAAAACCACTTATTTGGAGGTGGGAGGAATCTCAATGGGTATCTTTAGTTGAGAAATCTTATTTCCAACTAAAAAAGGGAAAGCTTTTTCAGTGGGACAGTACTCTGAACAGTTTAAGGTGTTCAAACTGCTGTGAGCGTTTCTGGAAGACTTAGTGGATGGACTAGATCCGAAGCCAACTGAAGTTAATCAGCTTAATTCAGTTTATAGTTGGATGACACTGAAATGCCACTCATGGTCTTGCTTTCTAGTAACTATGTAATGTCATTGATTATTAATTAAACTTCTCAGTGCTTTAGTATATTGGAAGAGACTTCACCTATCTCTAAGTGGTTACTAGTTAATTATATTTTCTTTCTATTTCATTTTGTAGCTTTCATAACAATGAATCTGTTTGGACGGAAAACTAGTGTTTGGATAGGTTTCCAGAGTGACGATTATGAAAAATGGGTGAATGAAAACCCTCCAATGTATTCCAACTGGTCTCCAGTTGAAGTAGTGGACGTGAGTATTTCCAGGGTGTTTAAGGACAGTGGGAGGTTGTTTTATCCATAAAAATCATGACTTTCACAAAGACAAGGCCTAACTTGCAGTAACTTAGTCTTAATTTTTGCAACTTCAGACAACTCTGGGCACAGATTATGGGCATAACTAGAGGTGGCAAAAAGGGCACTGTTGAAAGAACTGTTTGTGTAATTTCTGGCTATAGTCATATTCTTTTGCAATTGCTTTTAAGCACCAAAGTTTGAATGATATGGTTAGTATCATATGCTGGGTCTGAGGAAAGTTTAGGGATAAGATTATGAATTTCATATTTTAATATATCGTTTTACGCCACGTTAGTCCATATTGGGCTTAGCATTTTAGTTTGTCCCGTCAAAGCTTGTGACTTTTTATTTATGCGGTTGTTTCAAATTGTATTTGTGGGAGTGTTCATTGTTCTACCTGAATGTTTATAATAGGGACCTTCAGATAATTATTCTTCTAAATTTAATGTAATAATTAAGCATTTTTTTGCACAGTGTCTTTTTAAATTAATATAAAGTTTTGTGTTGATTGCAGAGACAGCGTTACAACAGTGCAAACACTGAAGAACAACTTCCACTATGTACATTGGTATCAAATAACCCTAATTTTTATTTTACGGGAAAATGGTACTTAGAAAACTGTCAGAAAAATTATGGATTTGTCTGCCAAAAGACTCAGGGTAAGGCTTTCTTTTGTTTTGCTTCTATTCTTTTTTTCTTACTATATTGAATTCATCTTACTTTATTCTCATCTGGAAGCAGCTTGTTGTAGGTGTCTGTAAAACCAGGAACAGAAAAGATTTCTAAGATAGTTTTACTCTGATGTTTAGACAGACTAGCTCTACAGTATTTAATAAATCAATAGCTGTGATGTAGAAGTAATTTCTGAAAAAATACCTTGTTACTAAATTTTCTTCCTTATGTTAAGCTTTCTGTTGCGTATCTTAGATTCTGGAATAGAGATTAAATTTCACATTTTCTGTGAGCAGAGTAACAGCATGAAAAAATTGTTTAAGGTGTGGGACTTGCAATATTATATCAAAATAGACTCTAGAAAATGTATTTCTGTGGGCAGGGTGGACTAACTGGCTAATCGAATAGAGAGCTTGGCTTTTCTTTTCACCCTTCTCTAATTCTGTCGCTATAAAGTTGACTTGGCAGAAGCATGAAGCTTCAGCGGGGAACACGCATGGTTTGGTTTCCTCCAGCCACGTCCCAGTGTTGCCCTTTGGCTTGGGAGCCACTGGCATCCATCCCCAGGGCGCCTGGGCAGCTTCGGAGCCCGTCCCAGGGCTGTGAGAACCTGCCAGGGCTTGGTACTAAATTAGACCAGCGGCAAATTATTAACCCTAAAGCAAAGGGAGGGCTGTAATCTGAGCCTGTAAGGACTGTCCTTGGGTGCTGTACTTACCACGGGGTGGTTTTGTATGGTTCAGCTTTATATATCACCTCTTAGTTAAGCCCTGTCTCTAAAGACACAACGCTCCCCTGCTGGCTGCCAAGGGGTGAGGGAGGGCGACTGGAGAAGCAGAATAAACAAATACAAGCTTTGGGCAGAGCTCACATGTGGCTCTAGCTAACCATAGCTGTGTTTGACATCATTTATCGTGAGCTACAGTTGCGGGGAGTGCTGGAGTAATCCTGCTCTTCGTGTAGGAAAGATAAATAAATGCACTTTCCTGCTGGTTTGTTTCATTTGCCTCCCAAACACTTGTATTTGAACCCCTTGCTGCTCCTTCAGACAGATGGAAAAGCCGTTAAAAGGCAGGAAGGAAAACCGTTGCCTTGGGGCGGCCACGCTGCAGGGCTCTCCGGGTGTTGGGGCTGCAGTGGGTGCTCGGGACCCTCCCCATGTTTCCCAGCTGGGTGAGTGTGAGTGGCCCTGGTCAAAGCCTGGTGGGGCTGGGGGGACACGCTGTGCCCCGGGCTTGGTGCTGCCCACCCACCCCATGCGCTGCAGGGTGCTTCTGGCGGGGAAGTGACCAGTCCTTGCACCAGTGTGACACACATGGCACTCTCACAAACCATCAGGCAGTACNTTTTTCCTTTCCCCTAATTGATGTCATTTTGTGCAGCTTTTCCAGGCTGCATCAGTTCAGTGTAGAGTCAGGCAAAGACCAGGCCCTTGTGTGGAAATATGCAGCTGGACGAGCAGAGAAGCAAGGAAGGGAGAAGCGAGACAGCCTCTCGCTGGTGGTAGTGAACTGCTAGATTTGCTCAAATGTCCAAAGAAATGTGTGAGTTCCTGGAAAGATGAGGCGGTGCTCTGCTTCTGCCACGCTGTCCGCATTCCGTCTCCCTTTTTTTGAATTATTTTCTGTAGGAGGCTAAAATGAAATAAACCAGCAGGAGATCTGAACTGGGCTCTCATCTCTTAGTGATGCTTGAGTGAGGATTGTGTCAGCATTTTCATTGCCTGCCTTTTCTTTCTTTAGGCAGTGACACGCACTGAAAGCTGGAACAAGAGTGCTTCACTTAGCACAAGAGCAGAACGTTTTCTTGCTTAGAAATTTCTAATTTAAAATTATTTGTGAATGACAAATAATAAATCAGTTTACTATTTTAAGATGCCTGTTAACACTTCTCCTCCATTAGTCATAAAAGGAGCCAAGTCTAAAAACACTCCACCTCGTAGCAAAGCATCCACTTAATTTTGTAATCACAGAGAAGCTTTACAGACAGAAGTAATTAAACCGAACTGACAAACGGGATTAAAACTGAGGCATTGCTTTATTTTTATAGTCTTGTTTAAACTATATTGTAGGCATTCATACACATTAGCATTTGCCTCCTGTAGCAAAGCCAGCACAGCAGCATCACAGACAGCGCTGGGGTGGAGATGGTCTCTGTCTATTGATTTTCTTTTCTCATAGGAGATTCTCTCTTTATTTCTTAAATCTAAAAAGTCTGCTTCTTCCTTTCATGTTCTTTTGGATATTGCTGTGTTAGTTTATCACCAAAAAAGTGATTTAAGTCTCCCTGCACAGAGGATTTCTCTTTAAGCGCAAGTACTGTGATCTTCCCTATATTGGCTCACGGGTAACAAAGATGAGCTCAAGAAGCTCCCAAGCATGCACTTGTACCACAAGCCACAGTTTGTTATCCTCTCGGTTGTGCCAGTACAATTATTTGGGAGGCCAGGCTTTGTGCTGTAAATTGATCTTGGAAATTATTAAAAATAACAGGTCAAAAAAAGAGGTAATTAAATTAGATGCAAGGTATCTAGGACAAGAGCCCGCTGCTATGGGTCACTTGGGATATGCCCAGATCCCAGGTGATTTCTTACTGACCTCCAAAGATCCAGTCAGTGGAACTAACTCCATCCAAGTTTTCTTTTTTTTATTTTTTGTGTGTTACTCATTAAACTCATTAACTCTTGTGGTGTTTTGTGCTGTGATGGAATTGCAGATACTGTTGTAGTAGTCATCATCTGTTTCTTTTTAAAGTTCACAGTGTCTTCCTGAAACCAGGGAGTTTGCGATTTTTAGATTTGTTTTTGAGGGTGGTTCTGATTTTTTAGGAGCCGTTCTGCTATGTGCAAGCTTGTCTGTTTTAAAAAAAAAATAAATCCTTTCTTTCTATTTATAACAGACACATCCAGACATGTCACCAATGCATCTGAAATGTACCCTGTCCCAGATACCTTAGAATATGGAAACAGAACATATACACTAATACGTGGGAATTTTACATGGTCTTCAGCTTTAAAAACCTGCATGGCAAACGGTGCGGAGTTGGTCAGCATTTCAGACCAGTACCACCAGGCTTTCCTCACCGTCATCGTGAATCGGCTGGGATTCAACCACTGGATTGGGCTCTTCACTTCGGATGTACGTAGTGCACTCCATGGCTACGAATATGATGCTGTAAAGGAATTTTTCCAGTAATAGGCTAATGAGCTGTGCCATTATTTTGAAGTCATGGGAAGTTTGCATCTGGAAATGAAACCCTGGAAAGCTTGAGCTCTAACAGTTTCTTTGTGACGTAATGTATAAATCTAATGAGAGCCAGTTTGGTGCAATAACTACTAAAAACAAAAACCACAGAAAACATTTAAAAACACACACACACAAAATCTCTTGTAGTGTCAACATTGAAAGTATGTTGTTTCATTTGTAGTTGCTCAATGGCTCAAATGACCACTTGCTGAAAACAGCAGATTAAATGTAGTTTGTGGTCTCCCAGAAGTAAGTTGGGAGGATCATTGGATGTCTTTTTTTAGATCCTTCTGGATCTACCCAGCCTTTGGAGACATCAAAGACGTTCTGTAATATCTGGTGCGGATGCCACCACAAGAAGGTGAACTTGTATGGTGCTGAAGCATGTCAGAAAGATAATCTGAAATTTGTTTTGGCAGAACGGTCTTCACTTTGAATGGTCGGATGGAACTAGGTCTTTGTTTACCTTCTGGGAAGACGACGAGTCCCAAGCCTTTGGCAGCTGCGTTTACATTGATACTTCGGGGCACTGGAGAAGTGCTAACTGCGAGCGACTCCTGCAAGGAGCAGTTTGCCATGTGCCACCAAGTAAGTCGGACTGAAGTTTTATATTAAATCTTTGCAGCTGCAAATGAGAGTCTTGACTGTGGAAGTATGTGAAAGGAAATTAATTGTTTTGAGGTTAAGCAATGATGATACTATTATTTAAAACTGAAGTATATTTCTGGCATTTCCTTGCTGTATCTCCTATTTGCGAAACCATTTTTTCCCCATAAAATATTGGCCATCAGGTCTGGTCCATAGGAGAATGGAAAGAGAACTTTCATAATAGAAAAGAAACAGTAAAATTACTTACTCTGTCTCTTCAGTGAACACTATATCATCTGTGAAGAAAAATGGTGATTGCTAATAACCTTGCTCGAAGGGAAATAAATTCCACTTGCTGCAATTAACTGTGGGATGAGAGAAGGGAAGCATTTAGAGCAAAGTGAAAAATTAGAGTCACATCTTCACTGATTGCACATAAAAGATTTTGCAGCCTTTTTCATCAAGATAACATATTTTAGGCTACAGGAAAATATTCTTGTGTTTCTTGCAATGCTCTGTCAATTAATTACCTGGGCTTCATTTGAATCCAGAATTCAGGTCTGGAACTCCATTCAGTCTGGGACTGCAGAGTCTTTGGCAGCATCCAGTTAAAAAATGGTTCCTGTGTGGTGATATTGATCAGCAGGGGTTCACCTACAGCTTCCTAAAGCTTTTGGATCTGTTGTGAAGAAAGCTGCTTTGGAATCCTTTGAGACAAAAATTATTCTTTAGCGTGTTTTTTTTGTTGCTGTTGTTTGGAAGCTGACTAATTGTCTAATTTGTTTGTCAAGCTATGTAATATATATAGCCTAAGGTTTACTTAATTTTTAAAAGAGTGTGTTTTGTAGCAAAGTAGGAGGCACGTGAGGCTGTAGGTAATGCAGATGAATCTACAGTGCTGCCCAAAAGTGATGCTGGGTACCGCAAAGTGAGCTTGGAGAGTTGCCCTGAGTCAGAGGGACTCTTTGCTGCAGCAGGTTGCTTGCCCCGGCGAGGCTGGACACTCTCCTCTCTGCCACGGTGTTTGGCCCACGTCACCTTTGTGGCTTAGTGGAGAGAAACTCTGCAGCCCTTGGAAATCCCCAGCCCTCTGGAAGACACTGGGCAGCCCGGAGGGCTCTGGCATGCCCGTAGTTTGCTTTTAACTCCCTCTGCACATCAGTACCGGTTAGATCGCCCTGATACTGCTATTGCAATCCAGCAAGGGTTTTGATCAGAAGTAAAACCAGCTTTGCTCTTCTAAAACGAATATATACAACCACTAGATTTTCACTTTGAAAAATGGAGACAGAACGCAGTAACGTGTTTATTACCATTACTCCAAAAGTGTGTGTAGAATGTTATATTAATGTGTATGTTGTTGTGCCAATAAAGCTGTGCTGTTATTTCTGTCTCAGAAAAGAAACCCCCTGCCCATAAAGGCTTATGTTCACAAAAAACTGTTCCCTGGATCAAATTCAAAAACAGTTGCTACAGCTTTTCCACAGTTCTGCAGGGCACAAGTTTTGATACTGCATCTGAAGTCTGCAGAAATCAAGGTAAGTGATTATTTTGTAGCTATGAAATGTCATTGTGATATCTTAAAAAAAATGCATGTTTTCTGAAATGACTGAAATCATGTCATGCATTTTCTCTTGTTCAGGATAATGATAGTGTAGCTCATAAGCCAGCTATGAAATTGGAGGCAACGTAGATCAAAAAAGTGTTCCTTTCCATGTGAAAATACTGATTTCTGGAATAACACGTAAAATGAATATTTCCATCTTCAAACTTGTTTTAAGATCATGTGAGAACAGTTTTACGTCAGCCTGAGCATTTTCACATTAATTACAAATTTAAGAACTTATAATGTATAGCCAGACTTTTCAAGCTGTTCAATTAAGGCTCATAATAGTAACTTTTTGAAATGCAATGTTACATTTTAATGTTGTGGATAGTTTGAAAGTTTGTTCTGTGTTTAATTTGTAGGATCAAATCTTCTAACTATTCAAGATGAAGATGAAAATTCCTTCATTTTGGAAGAATTGCACAGTTTTGGTTATTCTGTGCGAATGGTTTGGTTGAACACGCTGATTGTTACGGACAGTAAGTTTTAGGTGGAAGAAAGTTGCACGCAAGAATTTGGTTTGGTTTTTCGTTATCTTAATGCTTCTCTAACCATCTTCCAAAACAGTGTTATCTTTTGAGATTGTGTCTTTTTGCTGCTTATTACCTGATGTAGTAAAACCAGTCAAGCTTTCTGTAATCATTAATTATTAGTATTCTGAATACTCAATATGTATGCATGTCAACGCCTTTATTTTCTTCTTAAAGAAGCACTACAGGCTTTCTTCTATGTCAACTACATAGGATGTTTTTAAATCCTTAAAGAAAAAGAAAAGTAATGTAGTGGCCAAACAGACAAAATCCTGACATTCCATAATACGGTGGTTTTTTCATGTGAGGCTAAGTCCAACTAAAACAGAGATATTTATCAAAATACTATGATATTTTATAATGATTTATAACTTCTGCCCTTAGATGAGACAGTCTCCTGGTTTGATGGTTCTCCCGTGAATTATTCTAACTGGGGCATCAGGGAGCCTGAATTTGACCATCTCAAAGGGAATTTCTGTATCAGCCTGAGGACCACAGATGGAGTCTGGCAATTATCTTCATGCAGAGAAAAAAAAGGATTTGTCTGTAAAATGGAAGCAGGTAAGTGCTTCCATAAAAGAAGGCAGTTGTGTCCTTATAACCATTGTTTTACATGTTCCTTGTTGCTTGATTTACTTGCCCTTAGTTTTAGTTTCAATAATTCTGTCCCTTGGTATTAGGAAAAAATATCTGTAAAAACCCCAGCCAGCCACGGTAACCTCCTTTTGAGGAACCTGGGCAGCTGTTGTGTTATTGCCAACTGAGGCAGACTTTCTGTTGTGGGGGTGACCATGTGCAGAGCAGCGGGCTGAGCTCCACAGACCCCATAGGACAGGCAGGCACAGCCCAGGAGCGCGGCACGGGCACCACAGCTGTAGGAACACGGGTCTGGAGAGAGCTGAAGGGTCTCCAGAGCCCGCACAAAATGCCCGAGTCACTGTTGGACCCAACAACTCGATTAGTCTACCGCTGCACGGTTCTGCTCATGCTTTTGTACTTTAAAAAGTGGATAAATATGTCTGCTCATCCTTGCACAAATGTCGATTAACATATTTCCCCAAATTTAAGGGATTTTAGATAACAGATTAGGTCATATTGTAACTTGGCCAGCTGGAATCCCATTGACATGAGTCAAATTAAATAAAGAACAGCCTGCTCTTAGATGGTTTTAGGTAGATTGTCTCCCCAGTATCAATTTCATGCTGAGAATATATAGTAACTTCTGTTAGCTCTTTGGGTAGTTTTATGACAGTTCTGGATTCTCTTTCAGATCTTGATGCAACGGAACCCTCTGAAAAAGGTAAGTTGCTTCTGTACTTTCTTATTTTTTTTATAAGGAGCAATAACACATTTTGAGCCAATATTTCGTAAAGTAACATTTTTCACTATTAAAGCTGTAATTTAAAATGCGTGACATATAAGGAGTAATAATATGCTCTCCATAAAACATCTATATGTTTATATTTAGAATTGTCTATAATTATAGCTATATTTGTCTAATAACAATTTCTGTTGTTGCCTTTCAGCATCATACCATGGGCTTGTAGCTCTGTCTATTCTCGTGACGTTGGTGATGCTGGCTGCCATTTCCCTTTTCCTGTGGTGCCTGTACAAACAGAATAACCAATTCTTCCGCAGGATACTGTGGGTCAGAAACGCCTATTTGCCACAGATTAACGCTGACGTTCCTGCTTTGGAAGAAAGCATCCTTATTTCTGATTTTGAGAGAAGTGACAACAATTAATTGATCAGAAGTAGCAAGCGATCATGTCTTCCGTGTGAAACTCCATGATCTACAGTGGTTTTCTCCTCCTTGGGAGTCCCTCCAGGTACCCGCATCCAGAGAAACCCTCGCAGCCATCGGTATGAACACTGTAGGGGCTCCCTACCTTGGAGAGCTTTTGCTTTTTGGCAGGATGAGATGAAGATGCAAGGCCAAACCACAGAGAAATTGGCTCCTTTGGGACAAGCCAGGAACTGAAAATACTCCCACACCATAAACCTCCAACCGCTCACGTGGAGCAGTCGTGTCTGAGGCCCCAGAGCAGCAGGCATTTTTAATACAACTTTTTCCTTCAGGAACGTTTGGGCTTTTGTGTTTCGTTTTTCACACATTGCAGAATCTGTTCATGAGCCATCATTAAAATTTGGCCTTGAATTTCAGAACTCTGAAACCTATTCCAAAGATAATGGGGTAGATTTTTTTTTTCTTAGTAGCCGTGCCTTCTGCAAAATGAACAGGTTTTTTTTCAGAGTGGATTCTTGCCAGGTGGATTTTTAAGCTTGCAGAGAGATTAAGTCATTTTTGACTTGGGAGTGCCAGAGTTTTGGTAGTTTGGCCTGTGATGCCTAGTTCATGTCATAAAATAAATTAGTCTAGAGCTATAATGGCATATGGGCTTTGTCATCCTGAAGTTAATATATTTGTTTGAAGTGTGTCCAGCATCCTGTTAAAGATTTAACTATGTGATCTCTCACCTAGATTATTTCAGAAATGGAATCCCATCCCTCTTTTAAAGGAATTTTTGGGCAATATCTGTTTGAAGAAAAAAAAACCTAAAACCCTGTTACAAATCTTGTTGAAGTTACGGTAATAAATTGGTTTACTGTTCACCTACAGTATTTCCGCAAGCAGTATTTGTGTACGCTCTTCTGAGACGCTGCTCTCAAAAGCTGAGGGCGATACATGGGGGAGCCACACTGCTGTTCCCAAAGGATGCTATAGTCCTATACCCCCATGGAGCAGACCCTCAGAAGGACACTTTTCACTTTCAGTGTTTGTACTAAGGTGCTAACGAAGGAGATAAATTTCACAGACCAGTTGGTCTGCAGCCTGGTGGTTGTGAAGGACCCATCTCAGGTCTCTCCACTACCTCAGTTGCAGCAGCCCAGGACAGCAACACTTGCTCTCCGCAGGACTCCTGCCACCCTAACCAGTCCTCCACCCACCTCTCTCAAAATACCTGGAAGGTTTTCAGGGACTTGATTTTTTGTTTTTATTGCAGTGTGGATAAACAAATGGTTAGTCATGAAAAGTTACTTCATAATGGCTTTACTGTGCCTTCAGTCATCTCTAAAAGCTGCTGGGAGGAGCTGCATTTATTGTTGGGTTTGTTGGTTTGTTTGTTTTAAGATGACTCATTCTAACAATTTCCCAAGAGCCCTAAGATGGAGGTACGTTCCTCAGAATTAAGGAAGCAGCTAAGGCCAACTGAAATGTTTTTACACAGTGTTTATGCACATGCACAGGAATGTATGACTGCCTTTTAGATAGATTCACACGGCCAATTCTAGAAACACAAATTGCTTGTTCATGTCATAATTATGTATAGGGCTATTTAAAAAAATTATTTAGTACATAGAATATTTCAGTGCTTGTTTACAGAACCATTCAAAAATGTTGTCAAAGAGGCTGCAGGTGGTTTTGATCCCAATATCATTTTCAATTTACTGGTTTCGCTAAGTTCTGTGGGTGTAGCTATCACAAGTTCTTAATCTGAGATTTTTCCATCATCTAAAGTATAAATAGCTTTTCTGGGTATATTTTTATCTAATGGTTTGATCCCATACATTACTCTTCAGTAATGTTTTAAAAGTTTGGGTTTAGCCCTCTAGATTTATCTGTGGGACTGATTTTCTGTGAAGTCCACTATCAGAGTTTGTGGACTGCAACTTTTGATTACGATTGCCAGGTAATCTCCTGTTTGTAATATGTGAACTGTGATAGCTTCTTTACCACCAAAAGAAAAGAAGAAAATAGGTTGGTACCATCTCTCCCTTTCCAATGAACGTTTCAACTATTTGAACTACAGTTGGAGGAACTTAAACCAACAAACCCCCTTCATCACATTCACTGACAAGTGTGTAAATGCTGTGTTCTTACAGCACACCAAGCCGAGTGTCTCGCAGGATGGTTTTTGTTTGTGAAAGTAAGCTCTGTCGTCTCTGAGAACGTGTATTTATCAGGCTACAATGCTGTTACACAGACTCTGGTCAGATTTTTGATGTGGTTAATGAAGGTGTATGCTTTTTTCACAAAACTTGACATAGGCATTTTATCAATTTTCCTTGAGGTATCATTTAAATATATTTGAAGGGCAGCGCTGTCAGAAATAACCCTAACCTCAAAATAGAGATCGTTGATTAGCGACTCTGATGCAAATGATCTTGCATTAAGGGAAAAATAGTTCAAGCAGTGTTTTCTTCCTACTTTGAAATGGTTTTGAGGGAACAGACCCTTAAATATTTATTTTAAAATTTCTCATCATTTAACTTTTGTAACTGAAGGTATTATTCACTCAAGAATGTCATCATTGATTGCTTTCTAGTCTTCACTCTGGGTTTTGATACCCATGGCTTTTGTTTGTTTTCCCTTAATCAGAGGTCTCCTGTACTATTCCTGATCAGGGTATGTGGTGACTATGTTTTTACTGCTGACTTTGATGGTATTGGCAGTTAGATTTGCTGTATTATTTCAACTGGAAAATTAAAGCGTGAATAATAATTTGCTGTGCTGTAACTTTACTTGAATCTTTCCCCGTCTGTAATTAGCTGCCAGGCTTCAGTGTCTCATTACAGCACTCCCCCGCCTTCGCACCGAGGCATCCTGCGTAGGAGAGGGACAGCTTGCACCAGCCTCCTCTCTGGCTGCATGGCTGGACCTAGACCTGGGCACTGCAGATGGTCTCCGCGCACATGGTGGCTCCAGTGTTTCCCAGGACATGAGCGAGGATGCCCCAGGATGTGTGTGCAGGAGGTGCTGGGAGGAGGAAGGAGCCACAGCACCATCAGTAAGGATGATGGATGGGAGCATGGCGCTGATGCACAGATACTCTCTCAGCCTGTGGCCAGTTCCCAGCAGCCCTGGGAGCTGGGGCCAGGAGGGCTGAGTGATGGGCTGCAGGAATTTTCCTGGAGTGTGGAGGCTGTGTTGTGTGGGAGCCCATTCATTTCTGCCACAAACAGGGTGGAGATACATGGACTGCAGCTCAGTAGCTTCCATGGGTGGCACCCAAGTGTTTCCCATGTCCAAGAACTGGGTTCACCAGAGACTGAGCAGGCAAACAAATGTTGCGTTTTCCTCTGCCATGCCAGCTTCTTTGAAAGGGAAACGTTATATGATTTCATACCACTCCCTTGCTTGGGGAATGGAAGGTTATCCCCACCAGAGACAGATACACTCAGGCCAACGTATGGTAAACCTACTGGATATTAGTTTTTGGAAAAAAAATCCATGTGCTTATTTTCGCAAACTCCATTCTAGGAGAAAATTTACCTCTGTGTCCCTTTATCAGTCCTTGCAGCCTGTCTCTGAGATAAAGAGATGCCTGATGTAGCGGTCATATCCCAGCTGGACAGGAGTCTGCAGTGGGAACAGCATGACCAGGCAGAGCGAAGGGCTGTGGCACAAGGCTGGAAGTGCGCAACGTAACTCCTGAGAAAAGCCCTTTCCAGCTGTGGAGCTGCTGGAAATCCATGCAGTACAGTCTGGAGGGAGTGTAGGAAAAAATAGGTTTTTGCGCATTTTGCGAGACTTGACCCGCTCAGATTCCCAGGGCACCATTGCACAGATTCCCCTTTAATTTAACCCCTGACTTTTTTCTTTCATCATGTTGCCCCTCCCTCAGTGTAGTAACAGGCATCCTCAGTCTCTTGTAATAACAAACCCACTGTAATGAAATCCATGGTGTACGCTTCCTCCAGGGCATTTATACATAAATAGAACTTTTTTGGTTAAAAGGTAAATTGCACACATTCAGCAACTGGGCTTTAAATCCTCAGCTCAAAAAAAGAAAAAAAAAAAAAAGGAGGCCTCTTCTTGAGCTATAATAATATTTCCTTTGGTAATCAGTGCAATGTTGATTTTTAAACCCCTGCAGGGCAGCGCTGATCTCTTGCAATCTGATGCCGGCCTCATCCGTAAATAACCGTCAGGAGCTAATTCACAGGCATTACGCTGCTCTGGGACGGTATGAATTCAGGTTGATCTTGGTGCTTGGAAACACAGTCAGTCTCGGTTTAGCCAGTAGATGGTAGTGGTAGACACAAAACTGACAAAATGAGTTGTGCAAAAGAAAAAAATCAGAGGGAACTGCTCCGGATCCTTTAGAAGTTTAATTAAATGAGCAGCAAAACTCCTAAGTCGCAGAACTGCAAATATCAGCGTCAGGTCTCAGCCATGTCTGCAACCCCACGGAGCTGTGTTAAGATGGCTTTCCAAGTCTCAGTGTTCATTCTCAGCCACTTCAGTGGGATGCACTGAAATGCATGGAATGGGATAATGCAAGTCCTTGCGTTGGTCTGTGGGTTTTTCTTTGGTGAGTGATGTGAAAATCCGCTTGGGTTCCCAAGTATTACATAAATAAGTAAATATATCTTTGTGGTATGTTTTGATTCTGATCCCTTTGATGGAAAGGTAATTGACTGAAAATGCTGCAGCCAGGTCTCTACTGAAAATGGATTTGTTTTAATGTTTTCTTACTTGACTGTATCAATGTAGGCATTTACTTACTAATTTAAATGGGAAAAGGAAAATGAAGACATAGAAATTAAAATTATTAGGCATTGTATGTATCCATTGCATAAGCATTCCACAGCACTGTGGAAAGCAGATTTATTTTCTCCTTCTCTCAATTTATTCTGTAAGTTGCTCAGAGCTCAAGAGTTGCTGATCCCTTTCTATGTCCATTATCTTTATGGAGGATGACTGTGATTTGGATACTCATCTTGAAACTTAACTATAAAAAAGGACATTGAGAATAGTTTTGTAATAAAGCCTCACTTGAAAGCCTTAATTCTTCCAATCTTGTTTCCTATTACTGCAGCTCTTCTAGACTTTCCCAATCCGCCTGTGATGAAGCAACTGCAGTTGTCGAAGGAAAGGCACTAGACCCAGCCTGCTGCTGTGCTTGTGGGTAACACCAGGGTAATTTACAACCACTACAGTGATTCTCAGCTGCAATCATTTCCAAAAGTGCACAGCTAGATAATAGCAAAAATGCTTCTCCTACCATTTCCTTTATTTCTGACGCTTATTTTTCTTCCTTGGCTTGTTGCTATTGTAACAAATCCGACTCTTTTCTTAACCCCAGGCTGCAGACTAAATCTCCACCGTGGTTCTCAGAAATAAATGCTTCAAAACATAGTTTTAGTGAGAACAACAGCGAAACTTGTAGATACAAGATAAATCTTGAAATGCGCAATGCACTAAAAGCTACTCTTCTCTGCGTGCTAGCACAGGAAAAATAGGGAAGACGGTTTCTCTGAATCACGTACATAAAGGTCTAACCAACAATCTGCTTTCCACAGAGGTGGCCAGCCTGCAGCTCAGGGTGGCAGTCACTGGGTGCTTGGTGGCCATCCACCACCACTGGGTTGACTGGTAGAATGCAACAGCTGCGTCAGTGTCTCAGACCATGCATTGGAACAACAAAACTATCCCTGTATCTCTTCAGATTTTTGTAGATGGATGTTCATCTTAAGAAATTTAAAGTTTCTATTTATGCTGTACAGAAAATCCTCTGTATTTTTTCTTTCATTTTTGTAGTGAATACTGAAAATTATCCCATCAAGTATGTCCCTCTTGTGAAGCTATCTGTGCAGGTCGTTTGTTCTACAGCATGATCTTAGGCCTTTGAACCCAGTCATAACCTGATTAAATCTGCTTTGCCACTTCTTCCTGCCATAAACTGTGTGCGTTGTAGGTGACAAGCCCCTGGAAAGCCCTTGCTGGAAGCCAAAAGCAAGCTTGCACCCAGCTGATAAGACAGACGCTTTGGGCTGCGTGGCTTCACTGACGCGGGATTTGGGACTCCATCCCAGAGCTTGGTGCTTCCAGGTTTATTCAGGTATGCAAGCAGAATCCCTAACGTTGAACACTGCCAATGAACTGGAGTACATAAACTTTTAATATAAAGTGAAAGAGGATTCTAAGTCATGTAAGGCTTCATTTGTTATGGTCCTAGCACAGTTTACGCGTACTTTTGCTTTATCTGTACTAGTTTCTTTAGGGAAGTTTCTTCTGATGCTAGCAGGCTTACCTATTATGTACCAGGAATATGACACCTACCTAAATGCTTAGATGATATTTTCTAGTATTTAATATTCAAGACTATCAGAAGGATTCCTTCTGAAAAGGTAGGAAGGTAATGATTCTGCTGCCGCATATCGTGTCCTGCTGGGATGCAAATGATGTTGAGAGACAAATGGAATTACCTTAAGTATTGTTTCAAAAGCAAATATTGAAGATGGAGTTGCACATATGGGACGCATTGTGGCTATAAAAAACATAAGGTACCATTCAGTTAAATGTGGAAATGCATCAGAACAGCTCCGGGCGGCTTTCCATCTGGAAAGAACAGATTAACAGAATACCTACAGAAACAGCAGCTACCTCACCATTTGAAATGGCTGTAGTATAAATAGCAGAGTGGTTCTTCCCCACACACCATACCCAGGAACGCACCTGACGTTGGGTTTATCGCTGCTGGCTCCTGGAGTGCCCTGCTCCATGGAACACGGCACCTCTGGAGCCTACGCACCACGTGGCTGGGTGTCCTGGTGCAGTTAAGTTATGGAAAAGGGAAGGAAAGCCAATGTAGATTCCTTTCTCCGTCTTGTCCTTGATCATCCATCCTCCCCTGACCTTCCAAAATCTTGGTATGGGTTGATGATTTGAACTATTGCTGCTTACATATAAATTTTCTTTACATACAAATTTTCTTCATTCTTGCCTGATTGAAAGAATGTAAAGAGGAAGTTGGATGAGTCTCAGCCGCCCTTGCAGGTTGCTTGCCCACTTGCTCTGATGTAGTATAAAGCCAAACCCTCGTGGAAGGAAAGATGAAAGGAAGAGCTGATAACCAGTAAAAGCAAAAGTATAAAGAGAACAGGGATGAGCTATTTCTACTAATTGGGAAGACTAGAACAAGAAGTAACTGACTGAAACCACAGCAGGGAATATGTGATAGGTAACCATGGGAATAGCTGGGCTGAACAATAAGCAGCTGACATAAGTGGCAGGGTCACTGTCAATGGCAGCGTGCACTGTTAAACTGGATAACTATGATTTAGAAATAAACAAATCAATCCACCACCACTGCTGGGGAATACATTCACAACACTGCTGGATGGCCTTTTCAGCTCAGCCTGGGTAAAGATGAGTAAGCCTGACCTGAAAATACTGGTGTGTATGTGTTTGTGGGACTGCTGATGCTGATGCCCCACTGCTGATGTGGGACATCCCGCTGCCTTCTAGCCCAAACCTAGCATCTAGCCTTCTGACCCACACAAGTGCTCAACAGCCAGAATTTAGCATCTCTGTGGACAAGAATTCCATGCAGCTGGGTGTGGGAAAATAACGGAAGATTGGTGTAGAGGGCTGTAGACATGCTCAAGTGACTTGCACGTGGGGTGCTGGAAAACACATATATCACACTGATTCTTGTTTAGTCTTATGTGCTTGACAAGTAGAACAGCCCCACTTATAACGTAGGCCTGGGATGGACTCGGGGGCAGCTGAACACGCCTGAGATTCCTACTCTGCTGTTGAAGAAGATCAAGGCACAGTGAAAAACTGTGCCTGCTTGAACCCTTGAAATACACGCAAGAACAGCAAGTCTGAACTCTCACTCTCTTGCTAACGTGGACTCACTGTGTGGTGCGTGCGTCCTCCACTTGCATGCCTCTGCCTGGGTGCTGCTCTGGAGATCCCACAGTCCGTGAGGTATCAAGATTAAATTTTTCTCTGCTTTTCATCCATGGTTTTGTGGTTGTTCCTGTGTCCTGCATGTGTCGGCTCACACGCTGATTAACCTCCGGTTAAATTTGTGGTCTGCCTCAGGATACGAAGAGATGGTTCCGAAATGAGTAAAGGTGAATCATCCAATTCTACTACAGCAACCAATGGGACACAGGCACCCAGACTGCCCTGGGTACCTAAAATCCGCATCCAGGGTAAAGGAAGTGAAGGCCCAGAATCACCACGTAAAGAGCACAAAAAGAAAAGGATACATGCAAAAAATAAGCCTTTTTAAAATTTATTTTTGCTTTCGTTTCTTTTTCTCTCTTTGGTTTTAGTTTCGCCCAAAGAAGTCACGAGCCCAGGGGATGGGACACCTGATTATCTGTTTATTTGGGTTGTCCTTTGAAGATGTCTCTGTGATGTACATTTCAGTGGTCCAGTTGCCTCAGCTGGTCTGGAGCTGGGCCCCAGGTGGGGACAGGCTGCTGGGAGAGGCAGCGGCTCTCACTTCTGCGCAGGAGGCTGCAGCGTCCCAGGCTCCCCTTTCTTCCTCTTTTGTAAGATGTTGGTGGAAACAGCAACTTCCTGCACAGCAACTGCCTGGTTCAAAGCACTGAGGTACGACCAACTTAATGGGCAGCTTTTGGCAGACTTACAAATATCTGTTCCTGGCTCCATGTGGGTCTGCTGGAATGTATCTGTGGCAGATCTGGTTCAAGAGCTGCTGTAAAGCCCATGACGTTCAAAGCAAAGCCACAGGCTGTGAGAAAGGGCTGGAATGGTTGACCCCAGTTCTACCAGGGTCATAAAATCATTAAAAATTTCCTTTTTGAAATTGCATGCACTTAATCCATTTGGATAAGAAGACCAGAAAGAAGAAAATTAATTCTAACATGGACATGCTTCAGCGTTGATGGAAGTGCTGTTTTAACAGAGCCCTGACACAGCGAGGAGGTTTTCTGTCTCCCTCTGGAGACAGAGGAACATTCATGGGATGCTGAAAAAAGCTGGCGCCCCAGAAAGCCCACTCTGGAGTGTGTTCCCAAATATAAGGACACCCAGAGCACATGCAAGCCTTAACCTAAGGTGCACAGGGCTATGTCAGTGCTAGTGTTTGTTATTTTTATGATTGCATTTTAAAGCAATGGTTCTTTTGATCCATACTAACTGCTGGTCAGGGAAAGAAAAATAAAGCTTACATAGAAAATAACAAAATTTTCTGGCTGGAGGCCAAAACTTCACAAGAGAATACTGAAGCCTAATATGTTTTGTTTGACGTCTTTGTTTCTGATAGATGTTGACTGAATTCAGGAGGATGACGGCACTTTGAACAAAACCAGCTGGGGAAGTCAGTTTGCTAATTATTAACCCTCTAGGGAAGAGATTGAATTGGAAATGTGCATATGAAACATTCTGGGAAAATATAAAAAATAATGTAGAACTCTCTGGTAAAGAAATACTTACACTGTGGCTTGTATTTTTAGCAGAAAGGGAGGAGACAATTTGTGATATATGACTGGATTCCTCAAGACGGATAACAATTCAGTCTTCAGCTCATTTTCTCCCTGTAGAACGATTCAGCAGTCCTGAGGTTGAAATAAGTCTAACATTAAGGAATGGCTTTAGGGAATGAGGAGAAGTTATACATTTATTGTGACATAAATCATAGAGGAGGAAAAAAAGACTGTTGTCAGCCTCTTGACCACTTTGCAATAAGGAAAGGGGGGATTTTCAAAACTGAAAAGAGAGGAGTGTCAAACTGCATCCTGTGGCCTAGAACACGTTATTCTAAAGCTACTGTGATAAATGTTCAGATATGTAATGTAAAAATGTAAATATCAAAAAGGGAAAAAACCCCACATAATCATCTTTGGACAGAAGGCTCTTCTGTGACATATTTACATCTCACTCTACCTGGATGCTCTAATCCTTCCTCTACAACCTGGCCAGAGAGGTGGCTGGTATTTTTCCCCATTTCAGGTGCTTTAGCAGTAGAAAAAAGGAAGAGTTAGATATGGGCAGGACACCAAATTCCAATGTGCTTCAGTGTTTAACTTGTGGCCAGTCTTAGATATAATTATAGCATGAAATTGAAATGGAAAAAGGGAATTAAAGGAAAAAATATCCCAGTACAAAACAAACAAAGATGGAGGAAGAAAAGAAATTTAGGAACAACTTTCACCATTTGCTTGGCATTGGAGCTCTTTTCCTGCTTTGATACGTTGGTTGCAGCACAGAGACATCTGCTGTTAGCAAGTAAGTGCCAAAATAGATGTAGCAGAATGTGTTATTGTTTAAAACAAATAGATCATGTGGGATGCTAAACTGATTTTTGGCTTGTTCCTTGTAATTCAGTGTGTAGTCATTTTAGGTGTCAGATTGTTAGAGAAAAGCATTATTGTTAGGCAAGCTCTTTCAAATTGAATTGATTGACAATTAATTTAATATCTTTGTTAGTCGTTTTTAATGCTGTAGGTGGTATTACAAGCTTAGCTAAAGTACTATCCAGTAAGCAGTACAGTAGCTAGCAAAGTATCTTCTGGACGTGTCCATTCTCTGATTACATGCAACTCTCTCTAGTTGCTTTGATATGACTAGTGCGTGTGCGTGCTGACAGCTATAACAAATGATGAACTGGAGTAATTATAAAGTGTGCCATTTCCAGAGTGCTGCAACAGTCCCCTGCCCCTCCCAGGACGCATTTAAATGCAACTGGTTATGTAAAGTGAACACTTATAGTATTTTTGATAGAAAGGATTAAACTCAAGCATCCCAGAGTGACCACAAATGAGAGTCTTAGTATGTTACCATACACTTCAAGATCAGAGGGGAAAATCCAGACATTTGCACAGGAATGAATGCAAAAGGGACCCAACCCTGATTCCTACTGGTGAAGTGCCAGTTGTATGAGGTGCCTTAGGTTGGTCCTGCTGCTTTCATCCTGCTCTTGTGAGAAAAAAAGCCCCAAACCTCCAACCAAACGAACAAATCTAACAAACAGCTGGAATATTCAAGATGTGTGGGTATGCATCGCTGTTTCTTTGCGTAGGCAGTTACAATACTAATAATAAACAAGTAGCCAAATCACAACCAAGCAATGCTAAGTCATTGAGTCCATGAATCAACCAGTCGTTATTTCTCCATTTCAGAGAAAAACTGGACAACGAGAAAGGAAAAGCCGTGCATTTTACTGTTGTGCTGTTTGAGGGTAGGTACAGGCCAATGGATTTGCCTGATGCTGGGAGCTGGGGAGGCCCAGGCTCTGTTTCCTGGCTTTACTACTGTCACTGTGTCATCTTGGACAACTCACCTGCTTTTTGCTTTGAGTATTCCACATATAAAATGGGGGAAAAAAAAGTTATTCTTTGGCAGTCTTCTGGGGAGAATGTTTGCCAAGTACCACGCAAGTTACAAAACCAGCACCTTGTTACTAAGGGGAAAGCCCCTTGCAGGAACAGTGTAAGTACCTCATTCCGTCACTGTTTCCAGACTGCTGCTGAGGCCAGGCAGATTCATGCCAGAAAATTGTTGGTAAAATTTAATTTCCAAAGTTCTTTTTTCCAACTAAACTTGAAGTAACTTTTGTTCTCAATTCAGGCTAATAGCAGTTAACAGGAAGGAGCTAAAATGATATATAATGAAATGGATAAATAAAGTCTATTTTCAGTTATGTATTGGGTTAAAAACATGTGATTACCATCCTGAACTTGTTTCATTACAGCGTTGTTACGGTGTTATATTACAGCATTAGCAATCTTTCAAAACCCATGGCATTGTTTATGAAAATAAACTAATTGAAGGCAACTTCTCTTTAAAGTGATCTCTAGCACTATGATTGTGTTTGCTCATGCTTTCTTTTTATGTCCAATGTTTGTGTTTAAACATGTTTTGTTAGATGAATAAAATATACTCTGACTTGGAGTCTCCACTAACTTTTGCTTTTAAAGTCAGGACTCTTGGCTTCACTTTTGCTTGTTCCTACTTTGCCGTGTGTGTCGTGTCCTCTCTGGCAGGGCTCGTGGCTTTTAAACTGTGTGGGAGTAAAGGTTAAAGATAAATGCTAGGTTTAATAAATATGGTTATTGTTGCCATAAGGATTCACTTCTGAAGTTAGTGGTTGGATCCTTCTATTTTTAAGGTAGGATTATAATTGCATTCCACACCCATGCCTGAGTTAAAGTTAAAATCAATAGACTTTTAGCACTTTGTCTTTCTGAAGAGTTCAGGTTGTCAAGTCAAGGGCTGGATTCATAAGGGGAACATAGTCTAACCACTGGACTTTATACTAATAAGTAAACATTCAAGAGGTCACAATGAGAATACGAGAGAGACTGTGCTCTGGTAGTAACAGCACTTGTTTGTGGGGAAAGACAAGCGCGAGACCTAAATTCCACTTCGTGCTCTAGTAATGGCTTGAATAAAGTGCATCAGCTCCAACAGGAGACACTGAGAGTGTCTCCTTGCTTTAGCCTAGTAACTGAATTAATCTGGGTCAATGTGGGTTCAGATTCCTCTTAGAAAAAGGGATTACGTTTGAGTCTGTCATGGAAAAAGGGATTGCATTTGAGTCTTTCATAGCAAAGATGCCCAACTGTCCATGTGTTTGTTAAAAAGCATTTTCTCTTTCTCTGTCTGGTAACTTTCCTAGTGGACCTGTCCATTGCCAAAGTTTAGAGAAAAGTGAGGAGCTGAATAGATCTGCACTGTCAAGATATCTGCAACTTTATCGGCAGCAGAAGGAAGACTAGGGAAAATGTGGGCCTGCCTGTGGCGTGGGGTGGTGGTAACAAATGGTGTGGAAATGGCAGAGGTACTCAATGCCTTCTTCACCTCTGTCTTTACTAGTAGCATTTGCTTTCATGAATCTCAGGCTCTTGAGACCAGTGCATCTGGAGCAATGGAGACTTACCCTCAGTAGAGAAGATCAAAACATTTAAGCAAATTTGTTACAGTGATCAGATCAGTGGAAGTTCAATGCAGACATCATGCCTCATGCTTCATGCCATCGTGCTTCAAGAAGAAAAGGAGGGAGGATGTGGGGAACTACAGGCCAGTTAGCCTTACCTCAATACCCAGGAAGGTGATGGAGCAAATAATTCTGGAAGTCATTTCCAAGTATGTTAAGGACATGAAGAGGACTGGGAGTCATCAGTATGGGTTTATGAAGGGAAAATCATGCCTGACCAACCTGATAGCCTTCTATGATGAAATTACTAGCTTGGTGGACAAGGAGAGAGCAGAGGATGTTAATCATCTTAACTTTAGTAAGGCTTTCATCACTGGCTGTCATAGTATCCTCATTAACAAACTGCTGACTAGACAAGTGGACCATGAGGTGGATTGAGAATTGGCTGAAATGCCAGGCTCAAAAGATTATAATCAGTGTCACAAAGTCCAGCTGGAGGCCAGCCACTAATGGTGTACTCCTAGGGGCAGTACTGGGGCCTATACTGTTTAACATGCTCATTAATGACCCTGGATGATGGGACAGAGTGCACCCTCACCAAGTTTGCAGAGACTTGAAGACTGGGAGGAGTGGCTGATACACCAGATGCTTGTGCTGCCATTTGGAAGGATCTTGACAAGCTGGAGAGATCAGGCAAGAGGAATCTCATGGACTTTAACAAAGGGAAACGCCAAATCCTGCACCGGCTGAGTAAGGTCCCTACACATTACTAGAGGTTGGGGACCAACCAGCTGGGAAGTACCCTTACAGAGAAGGACTTGGGAGTCCTGATGAACACTAGCTTGAACATGAGCCAGAAACACTTCCTTGCAACAAAGGTGGCCAACAGTATCCTGGACTGCATTAGGAGGAGCGCTGCCAGCAGGCTGAGATGGGTGATCATTTCCCCCTACTCAGCACTGGTGAGACACATCTGGAGTGCTGGATCCAGTATTGGAGTTCCCAGTGCAGGGAAGATATGTATTTACTGGAGCAAGTCCAGCAAAGAGCCATAAAGGTAATTAAGGGGCTGAAGCCTTTGTCATATGAGGGGTGGCTGAGATCTGGAGGAGATCAGCCAGATCTCCTGGAGGAGAGCTCAGGGAGATCTTATCAATGTATTTAAATACCTAAAGTTGGTGAGAATAAAGAAGATGGAGCCAGACTCTTCTCAGTGGCATTTAGTGAAGGGACAAGAGGCAATAGGTACAAACTGACAGTCAGGAAATTATTTTTAAACAGAAGAAAAAGGGTTTTTTACTGTGGTTGTGGTGAAAAACACTGGAGCAAATTGCACAGAGAGATTGTGGAGTCCCCATCAGTGGAGATATTCAAAATTCAACTGGACCCAGCCCTGGTCAAACTGCTCTAGCTGACCCTGCTCTAAGCAGGGGGATGCACTAGGTGATCTCTAGAGATCCTGTGATTCTTTGACTTGGATTCATTTCAAGAGCATATGAGTATTTTTTCCAGGTTCACTGGTTCTAAAGAGATTTCTAATGTTTCCAAAGTTTGTGCATGCCCATGGGACCTAAATATGGGTCACAGGTTCCTACTGGGGCATTTAAACGCTGCTTATGACAGACCCAGCCCCAGGTTACTCTGCACAGCCAAACTCTTTCATATAGAGCAGGCTTACTCCTTAACAGCCTTAGCAAAGGACAGAGTGGGCTCAAAGTCAAAGCCAGGAACAGGTTCAGCATGGACATGACTGATGAGCTCTACAATGGGAGTATGTCATACACAGAGATCATCTCTGAAGTAACCATATCCTGAAGGTTTTATAGCTTAAAATCTACTCTGAAGTTTCATCTAGAAGCTTGTTAATGGTTAGTGCATGTGCAGAGCACTGCAGATCTGAGTCATAGGGGATCTATGCTGTTCTGTACTGTCTTCATAGTTTACATTCTCCCTCATATATTCTGCGTCAAGCACATGAAACCAGCTCACCAGCAGTACTTGTGCAGTGATGAAAAGCTGACAGGAATGCTCTCATAGTCTCTCCCTGATTTACCCATGGTGTCAAGCACAGAGAGAAGTTCTATAAACTCATTTGTATGCACTGTCCACCCACAAACTTTATCTCAAGTTGTGAGTGTTGAGTCACAGACAGGTAGTTCTTGTTCAAGTCCCAGCTTCATGTAAGCTGTGGGCAATAACAAAAGCTATTTCAGTCTCACTCTCAGAAATAACAAGATTAAGGTACAAATAATTTCTTTACAACAAAACCCCCTCAAATCAATAGAAAAATGCAAACAGCAAGTTCCAGTTATGAGTGCCTGATGATTTGTTCACACAGTAGGAGCATTTACCCAGATCAAGAAATTACCGGTGGACCATATCAGCCAGATCACTTGTCTGCATGCTTGCTGACCTCATCAAGAAACTGTCTAGAGGCCTAGATCGTAAATACTACACTTAAAGTATCGTATTTATCCAGGTGCACACTAATTCTATCCTTTATTGCAGTTTCTACTGCTTTGTCTGGCACTGGTGTTAGGCTTGCCAGCCTTTAGTATTTTTAGAGGTTGGTGTCACATTGCCACCTTCCAGTCTCTAGGCACAGAGAAAGCCTGAAAAGAAAGGTAGGTCCTTTAGTAGATCTGCTATTTCTTATCCGCACTCCCCAGCTGAGCTGCCTGGGGATTTGTTGCTCTGTGTACTTTGGATTACAGCCTTTCCCAGTTAGCTCACTTTCAGGCGGAGTCTCTGCCAACTGCTTCAGAGCGAAGGGTTCAGGTATGGGGATCATCTGCTTATTCCAGGGAACACATGCAAATACATCATTTAGCTTCTCTGGAAATGTTTTGGCCCCTCCTCCTTTTTACTCTGCAGTTGTCATTTGATCCGTCAGACTCCAGCAGGCTTGTTGGTCTTGATGTGTCTAAGGAAAGATTTAATATTAGCTTGGATTCCTTTTGCTAGCTGCTGCTCACACTTTTGTATTGTTCTTTCACTGTGCCTTCCTTTAATATGTTGAATTACGATCCTTTCTGTGTTTTTTGTTTGGAGATGAGTTCAACTTCTTGCTTCTAATAATCTGCCTTGTGGTGATATTATCTGTGCCCACTTTCTTTTAACAGTTCTCAAGACTTTAGTAGATGGCATACACTGATGCTGTGCGGTGCATCCTTCAGGAAATTCAGCTCCACCTGTAAGAGTTTGCTGTTCCTAGCTGCTCCTTTTTGTTTCCTCTTCACAATCTTTGTCATTTCTCTGTTTCTGTCCCTTTTGAAACTGGGTGCAACTGCTGTGAATGCTTGGCCTTTGTCAAGCCTGTGGGAATTTTGAATATAAACAAGGGAACAGCAACTGTGAATCGAAGATGTAGGCCAAGATCATGCACATTAATGAGGACCAAATGAAGGGCTGCATCTCTTCTGTGTCTTCTCTGTCCAACCGGTCCGTGAAGCAGTACTGATGGAGTCTAATGTAGTCTGTGTTATATATTCTAGTGCTGCAGTGTCCAGGCAACACGGGGGTTACCCAAAGTACAGTTTCAGTTGTATTTCCTGACGTCTTTGCCCATGTGATCTCTCTCAGCATACCCTCTCTGTCCTTCTGGTCAGACAGGCGGTCTGCACACTCAGTGCTACACATGCTTAAAGCTGGCCTTTCAGCCCCTGCAGATTCTGCATCGCCTGCTGGGTCCTTACTTTGTTCTTTTGATCTGATTATAATATCTCATTAATAAATTTCACTGCCCCAACACCAGCAGAGTTGGCTCTTTATCTTTTCTGTGTATTTTATGTTCTGGTATTGCAATGTCCTACTCATGTCTAGCATGTCACTGTCTTTGCGTAATACTCGGCATTTGATTTCCCTCAACTTATGCACTGGATTTTTAGCATTTGTGTAAAAGCATGTGTTGTTGCAGTGTTTTTTTTTCTTCTTCATCTCCCCTTTGAAAGGCACTCTGTTTGTTTTCCATTCCTTATCTCTGGTCTCTGGCCTCTCCTGCACTCAAAAAGGCACAATTTCTAAGCCTTTGCTGATGGAATACTGAACTGTGTGCTCCCCACACCTGCTGCTCTGCAGTTTATAGCTTAATCGAGCACAACCTTTAAATGCCAGTAGTTTAGTCCATCCTTTCCACACAGGCTCCTTTTGTCTCAGAAGTACTCCCAAATTCAGATCAGCCTGAAATTTTGCTCTTTACACCATCCTCTCAGCTGCATGTTGAAAGTTTCTCTCTTTCTGGTCACCCATAAAGCAGTGGGGGGCATTTTGGAGAGGGCCGTTGGAGAGGGTCTTATCTTCAACGTCCCTCCAACAAGCTGAATTTTGCCTCCAGAACATCATGTGAGACTCAAAACCACAGGCTCCTCCTCAGCATTTTTAGGCAACTGTTCTGCCTTGCATGTTTAAAGAAGAAAAAAAGCTTTTTCATTTAAATGTAAAAGCTCTTCCACCTGAATTAATTTTTATTTGCTTAAAAACACTTCCCAAATTATAACAGATGTTCCTTTAAACCATTCCTCCAAACTAAGTTTTTTGCAACAAACATAATGTGGTACAAAATATTATCTGAGTTGCCAGCTCCCACAATCATAATTTGAGTAATAATCCTGCACTGGCACCGTAACAACGGGAAATGGCTTTTAAGGAGATTGAGCATATTAAAACTGCCAGTAGAACTACTGCACCGAGGCACAATTACTATTAAAATTGCACAGTACAGGTGTCAGAGACCTCTTTTTAAAGTGCTGCAAAAGAATATCATTTACCACTTACTTCATGATTTTAAGCGGTTCTCTGAACGTTGAAGTACTGCTTATACTGTTTTGTTGTTGTTCCAGGAGCACACAGAGATCCCAGCAGGAGTCAAAGCCAAACCAACATGCAGAGCAAGACGTTCCCTGCTACCAAGAGACAAAGGTCCAGGGTGGATGTGTCCACACTCCTTTCTTTGTCTTATTTCTCAAACCGGTTTCTCTTATTTCAGTAGGCCCTGTCTAATCTGAGTTTGAATACGAAGCAGGACAGAGCTGGAGGCAGCACTACAGAAGTTGGCACTGTCACATTTGAGCAAAAAAGGAGATTGGTATTAGAATAAAGGTTTGTAATTCCTTTTATTATTTCTGGAAGTTACCATCATGTTTCTGTAGTAACATCTAGCCTATTTATTATGAATAATGACACTTTAAGAGAGTCAAATGTGAGGATCCCTAACAATAATAAACCCTTCAAACACAACAAAAAACTCAAAACCTTGGAACTCATGCCAAAGATTCCTATGTATGGAATACATAAAAATTCAGCTGAGAGAGTGTGTGGTTTCATCTTAAGTTTACTGTGCAATATGACGGTTTCATAACAGGAAATCTAAAGCAACAACAGAGAAAAGCCATTTTATTTTGTGTTCCCGTTTTGCTAAAAGTGAAATACTCTTTAATGTTTAAGGATAATGATGTCCGCACCATCCAGTTAAAAAAGCAAATCAGCAAATAAAGTAAGTGTCCACGAGGAAAAGACCGTCCAAGTGGAGTTAATGCAAAAACAAGCCAAAATTATTGCCTAAAGACCTCTCTGGATATGATCTCTGTGTATCTAAATCAGTTGCTGGATACTTGTCACCTCCTCTTTGAATTTTAGTGATTTTTTTTTTTCCTGGCCATGTACTGGATTGGTTAGATTTAACCGAACTTGTGTGTGTCAAAACCGAAGGATTTGGCTTTTAGCCACATCTGTGGTAAAAGTTCCAATTGTCTAGTTTTCTGTTACATGAAACTATCTTTAAACATGTCCAGGGCTGATATTTTAAATGTCTAGAAGGCACTTTACTCGAACCAGAGCCATGTTCTAATATTTAATTTAGCAGTGGAGTCTAAGTAGGGCTGAAATCTTTGTCTGATGGCTGCTTTCTGGCACCGTGGCTTTCTTAGAGAAAGTCCTCTTCCTCAGGAAATAACTCTGCTTCTGCAACTCTTGTAAGCCCTCATTTGTTTGGTGGGGTTTTTTTGTTTGGTTGGGTTTTTTTCTGTAAGAGCCTCGGTATTGCAAGCACCAATGTTGCAAGGTGGAAAAAGTAATAAACAATTAGTATTCCCTGTTCAGATGTCATGTTTTCAAAGCCACTGCCAGGGGGAGCACAGCAGAGCAGAAATTACCATCTCCAGAGCCTCCTCCCACTCTTGGGAGATGCTGGAGGTAGCAAATCCTTCTCCAGCATTCCCTTTGTGCTCACTGGCATAGGGATGCACTCAACCTAGCCAGAAAAACTGGATTACGGTGTGTTGATTGTAAAAGAGGGAGGAAGGTTGCTCATGCAAAGTATCTATTTCATGTGGTGAGGAGAAGAGAGAGGAGGTGGAGATTTATGGATAGACAGGTGTTGACACTTTCTGCAGATAATGCTATTGTTACAAACATAGGGGCATAAAAGCAAAGAAATTATCTGTTGATGAGCAAGAAAGACTCCTACTAGAAATACATGGCTCTTTGTCATGATGTTGGCACCTCAAAAGGCTTTTTTGACTGGAAAGACAAAGTAATCTCCAAGAGAAAAGACTGCTGTGTATTACTGTCAGCTCCATGGTGGAGTCCCTCCTGTATCTGAAATTCTGTACTTGGTTATCTCTGCAGGCATGACTGAAGTTTGCTCTGCTATTAGTGCTGCTTTGCAACGAGCAGTAGATATTTATGGGGACATGATAACGTCTGTGGTTTGCAATACAGAAATTGTTCACCGATTATGCTGTGAGTAATGCTGCTGTGCAGCTCACATTAAACGCAGAAGCATTCTTCATTGATAAAGCTAGGATAAATCCTTCAAGAAGTAGGCTTTGGCATTTTAAGAGTTTGATGAGCTTTGGTACAACCCCACTTTTTTGATTAACAGAAAACTGTATTAGAGTTACATAGGTTATCATGTGACATACATCGATTTTGATTTTTTCTTGCACTGCTCCTTCTAAAATACTAGTTTGTTCGGGTTTTTTTGGCTTAGGTCAGAGGATCAGCAAATTCAGCAGAGGAAAGGTTGTTTGAGACATTGCCTTTATAAACTGGCTCCATTAGAAAGAGATGTGTGAGGAATTTCTAGTCGTGCAATGGACACAGGGACTGGGTCTTCTGGGTAGGTTGTGTGGGTTTGTGGTTGAGCCCTTGGAATACAACTGGCTTTTGGGAGCATCCTTCTGCAAGGAATATTTGGCTTTCCATTTGGATGCCACCTATGCTGCTCTATCCAAAGGACATTTTTCCAGTGCCCAGGTCCTTCTAATTCCTGCAGCACTGGTCTGTGCATCGCTGTGTCCTACAGAGATCCGTGTTGTCACGGTGGGCTTTGCCCTGCCAGGCAGACTGACAGTCCTTTGCCTCAGTGGGGGATTGCATAGCATCAGAGTGCACGAAGTTTGGTTAGCCACAGAGGCACTGCGCCAGCCCACTGAAGGGTCTACAACCACAATTTGCATATTTGCTTTTAATTGATCCTTTCCACAAATCACAAAACAGTGTGCCGCAACTTATTTTATCTTAGTAGAAGACCAAAAAAAAAAAAAAAAAAGACACAAGAGGACACAACAGGCTTTAAGGCTTTACAGGCTTTTTTTAAATGCTCTTGACATAAAAATGAGGATTTTTCTAAAAAAAAAATAAATCAATAAAGTTAAAAAAAGAATTAAATTTTAGTTTTAAAATAAATCAATAAACAATTAATAAAAAATAAAGTAAACAATCCAGTAAAATACTGTTTACATGTGATTTTCAATAACTTCCTCTTTTTTAACCTTCTGTCATCAAAACACTGTTCTGCGCATAAACACTTTAACCAACCAGTTGTCCAGATGCAAGTCCACGTACTCTTACCTGTCTGCTGCTTGGCTGGGGGCAGAGGATAGGGATGTATTTTGTTGGGCTCAGCAAGGCTGTACATCATGTACCTCCTCGTGTGTTAACGTATGACAGGGTTTAAGTGCAGGGCACGCACACAAAACCGAAATGAAGAGGCATCAGTGCAAACAGAGATTTTCCTATCCCTGGGCGATGTTTAATTTTTAAGTCAGGATCAGGGTATTTTATACACAGATAAACTAAAAAGGACCTCAAACTGGAAGTGCCTATTGGAGGGCATATGTTAGATGCATTAAGATACCTTAAGAGAACCTTCCCTCTATGAATATACATATTTGCTGATACATGTTCAGTAAATAGGATGCTGGTGTATGGTCAGGAAATACACGCTGCACACTATTAGTTTCAAAGTTGAACTCTTTACTACTCTCCATACCAAAACTGGGATAGTCAGTTATTACAGAGAAAATAGCACGCATTCTAAAAGGTTCATGGGGACGGGGGGTTCACACCTACCACTTCTTGTTATGGCGTTTTATTTAAAAAGAGACACGCCATCCCACCGCATACTTTTAGTTTCAATAGCTTGCTTTTGTATCAGCCTCATCAGTAGGGAATTTCTGCCTCCCACTCTCTGCGTGGAGACTTTAAAGCTTTGCTCTTCCAGAAAACAAGCCATTTCTGGTAGCACAGCTTTGATTTTGCCACAGCTACGGACCCCTCTCTGCCTGAACCTGATTTCTTGATTTTTCAAACAGCTCCTGCCTTGGCAGCCAGGTCTTGCTCTGTGGTTTCCAGCAGGAGAGAACATTTGCTCACTTACAGATGCCTGGTTTTGTTCACTGTCTTTCCGCCCAATTCCCAGCCCGGCACACCCTCAACTCCGGCGTTCCATGGCTGTCCAGATTCCTACATGATGGGCACATTAGAAACGCATAAAACAGACTCCGCATTGCACTTCCCAGCTTTATGAAAATCTAGCATTTCTTTCCCTGAATGACTGTTCCTCCAAGTCTAATCAAAATAGATTTTCCTAGCCTTTTTTTTTTTTTTTTTTGTGACTTTGCAAGCGCTTTCTTGCACAGCTGGGGTTCGAGCTATGCAGCCTTTCCAGGTCAGCGCCAAATCACCCCACACGCAGATACAAACAGGCACAACTTTATTTCACATAGTTTCTGCCAGTTTCCCTTCTTTCCCTTTTCCTCCTTCAGGCCAACTGGTTGTCCGTGCCTTTGTGTTTCTTTTATTTTTGGTTTCTGTAACTTCCTGTAGCCAGCATCGTATTTTTCTCAGCAACAGTTATTTTGACTGCTTCCGATCTCATCCCCTTCTCCCCTTTTCCCTGCCAGAAATAGATCAGACCATTGCAATTTTAGCTGCTGGCTACCAGAAAACTCTTCGAAAGCACGGCAAGGCTGCCCGCCCCGCTTCTGCTCCCCCTTCGCCTTCGCGAAGGTGCAGTCAGCCCCCACGGGCACACATGGGGGCCGGCCTGTGACGGGGACTGTAACCAGGGCTGTGAGTCCCCGAGAGGGACCCTATGGTGGCACCAGGCCTCCCTGGCCACCTCCCTGGCACAGCGGCGAGCCCAGGGATGGCCACCCACCCCCCGGCCTCAGGGGTGGCGTCCCGGGCCCCACGTGGCCCTGCGGCCAGAGAGGGGCGAGGATCACGGGGTAACGGTTAGAAATGTATTATTTGATCCATTTGCAGGGATTTTACTTCAGTGTCTGCTGTTATTTATTAATTTTGGTCTATATTCTCTGCACTTTTTTGCCTTTTCTTCACTTTTAGCACTTACACTTTCCCTTTCTTTCCCAACTGAAGTTTTTTAGTTTTAACTTTAATCACCTTGTAACAACTAGATCTGCTTTTTTTTCACCCTCATTTTCCTCGGGGTTTCCCCTTTTTTTTTCCTCCTCCCTTTTTTCCCTTCACTTTCTTTTTTCTCCCCCC
>VXBO01011378.1:317644-340341 GCA_013400135.1 Rhinoptilus africanus | reverse complement strand
AGGAGGCGGGTGGGCCTCGGGCCCTTACCTCGGGAAGGGAAATGACCCCGGCTCGGGCGGCTCCGTCCCGCCGGTGTTCGTGGCTCTGTGCTCGGAGAGGGGGGAAAGCAGGGCTCGCCCCGACTTTCGGGGAGCAGGTGGAAAAGTTTGGCGTTGAGCACATTCTTGCTAGCCAAAGCCGCTGGCTTGGGCAGAGCGGCGGGGAGGCAAGTTTGGCTCCTCGCTGAGTAGTTGCGCCTCACGTATTTTTTATATCCTGTGACAGTAACAGGCTCCGCAGATAAAGATGTCAGGCAGAACTTCATGGCAAAGAGGGTTGAACTGGATCATTGAGCGCCGGTAATAATAAATTGCCGTACAGAGAGATGTGGTGAGACAACATCAGCAGTTTTTCTGGGGAAGTTTTAAAAAGCGGTTTTCTTCTTGATGTCAGAATGAGGGTTGTGTGGGAAGAAGCGAAAGAAGAACGAGGAAAGGGAAGACCTGAGAAGAAGCAGAGGATGTGTTAGAAGAAATGGAAAAGAAGAAGAAAGTCTGGAGGGGAGGTTAAAAAGCAAAAAGCAGCTGTAGTGCTGAAAAAGCACAGGGTAAAATGATATTATAAAAGCAAGTTAGGTTGTTAAAATGTCTTAGTTATTAGAGAGGATGAGAGAGATGGTTGGTTGAAGCATGCCATTTAGAAAAAGTCACTCTAGTAGGTGCCTGACTTCTTTCTGTACAGTTTGACCAGCTCAGTACTGTTTAGGTACAGATACAGACTTCTTTACAGTTCCAGCTCAGTACGGTTTAGATACTATTTGGCACTTACACAGTGGAAAATTCACGAGTATACTGGGAAGTAGTGGTAAAATTCACTCCATAACATCACTGAATATTTTCCTTGCTGTTCAGCCAAACCTATTATTAAGTCATATTAAAAAAACGCAGTAGGAATGTGATTGACGGTGCATTACTATTAAATACAAAACACTACTCAGCAGATTCCTTATTTAAACAGCAGAGTAATAGCCTTGTGGGTCTGGGACAGCTGAGGTCCATTTCAGACTGGTTAGTGAAAAGTTTATGCTGTGGGGCCATCTTTGTTGTGGTACAGAAATAGTTTTAGGGCATTTTTTTTCTTGGTTAACTTGAAACTCCTGTCACTTGTCACAGAGATATTCTTGTACTGGCAGAGGTGTCTGCTTGTATTGGTAGGGTGATCCATATGGTTTTGGAATTGTATGCTATGTTTAGTCGCTTTTTTTTTTTCTTTTTAACGAGAAGCTACGTCACAGATGAAAATGAAACTAGGGTTCCTGTATCATATTGAAAACAATACTCCTAATCTTTGTGTGGCATCTTTGGTGGAATAATCATTCTAAAACTCTCTCCCAAAAGTAGTGCCAGTTATTTTAGTAATACTGTAGTTGCATCCACAAATGGTTCACATATGAGCCTATCATGCTGTGTATCATATATAATACATAGTTGTTTTTTTTTAAAAAAAGTGCTTACTAAGTGAAGATTATTATTAATTGTATTTTATGATACCTGATGTGTGTCGCTGTATTTGCAGATAGGTGTGAAGACAAGATTCTGTACCCAATGAGCTTGCAAATTAGTCAGGGGTTGATCCAATCAGTATCTGTTTAAAATTAAAGGAAGAATTCTTATCGATAGAGTTGGACTTAGGAGACAGCTTCATTTTATCTCCCCTCATTTTATAATAACTTTGAAAGAGTCTTTTTTTTTTTTTTTTTGCTTCCCCAGAAGTAAAGAATGCTGGAAAATGTACTTAACATGGTGTATATAAAAGACATAGTATAATGTACAAGCAGCAGTTGCTGTACTTTTCTGGAAGCATGTCTTGGAATGTGATTACACTTTTAAAAATGAACTTCCTGTGAAAGTGATCCTGAATCATACCCATATGTGGATATTTGTTTACAGGCAGTGATGCTTTTACCATTCGCCATGACACACTGAACAAGTGCATACAAGTTAAAAACTCACGGATAGTGATAGATGACTGCAAGGAGACAAGTGAAGCTTTATGGAAATGGGTGTCCCAGAATCGCCTCTTTCATTTGGGATCCAAGCAGTGCCTGGGACTTGATATATTCACCAAATCACTGTCTCGCCTGAAAATGGTTGATTGTAACTCAGAACTAATGCTGTGGTGGCGATGTGCTGATGCTTCCATCCTTGGTGCATCTCAGTACAAAGTGACTATCAAGAGTACCTATGTGACTGCAAGCATAAATGCAACAGACCAGTGGAGAAGCAACAGTTCCTCCGATGATATCTGTCGGTATCCTTACCATGGTAAGCATGGGCGCTTAGAGAATTTTTCTTTTTTTGTTAAGGACTGTCTGCTGTATGTTTATACCAATAAATTCTTAAAATTAATCATTTGAAAAGACTGGTCAGTAAAGCAGTGGAATGTTTTGTTGTAGAGAGATAGTGATATTCAAGTATGAAACTTTAACCACTTTTAGTAAAAAATAAATATGCAGAACTGCAGAAGTTCTGTTACCAAGTTGCTTTCTTAGCGTGTTTAAATCCCTCCCCTCCCCTATTTTAGTGAGAGCCTATTTAATTATGAAAATCAACCACCACTTATCAGAACTGACACTGTCTTCTTCATAGTGATGGGAATTTTGCTGTTAGCAGGGTTTGAGGATATTTTCTTTGCTGGTAGACTGCAAATCCAGTGCATGCTGCTAGCTCACAGCTCGTTGGACTGTCAGGTCCCATCTGTTTGTTTTGGTCTGGTAGTCTGTCCGCTTGTCATAGAAGCCAGTCTCATCTGAAATCTCATGCTGGCTGGAAGAAGTGGTGCAAACTTGCTTTACCATACTTAAGAGCCGAATTTTCTTTGTATTTGAATTGTTGAAAGTAGGCAGTCTGAAAAACCCAACAAGCTCCAGTTTAAAATGTTTTCCCTCTCCTGTATGTATTGATTCCTAGAGCCTTGTTCTGTAGCACTCTGTGCAAACCGCCTGGATTTCAACAGGACAATGTATTTATCCCTAAATTACCAGGAAACAAGTTTCTGCTGTGTCATGCCCCACTCAAAAGAAAACATACAGAAAAAATATTTTCATCTTACTTCTTTCAGTTCTGGCTTTGCTGTGTATTATCTGTAACAACAAGATACGATGTTTTAAGACCACAAGTGGGATTCGCATGCTTTCACGTTAACAATGTCTGTACAAGAAGTAGCATTGATTTGCTGTCTTTTCATCCCCTAGACAGCTTGTATCTACTTCTTTAATTTTTGTTTCCCCTGCAGAGGTTTATACCAAAGATGGGAACTCCTATGGAAAACCCTGCGAGTTCCCCTTTCTGTATAATGAGACATGGCATCATGACTGCATTCAGGATGAAACGCATACGGGTGGGAAATGGTGCGCCACATCTGAAGATTATACTCGCGATGGAAAATGGGGAATCTGCTTACAACCAGGCACGTTGGGTTTCTAAATAGATGTCATAAAAATGTTCTGTCACTTCGCGTATGTAAAGCTCCACCTTGGTGTCGCATGTTGCTGTTAAACTGGGTAAAAGCAGGTCCCTTTTCTGTTGCAGCATTGACAGGACAATCGGCACGCACTTACTCTGCAGGATATGTAATTACCAACACAAAAATCGATAGACCATCAGTATTATAATTTTTCTTTTGAAACTTTCATGATGTTTCAGTATAGTTGTAATTACAAGTAACCTTCTGCTTCCTTTAAACAGAGGATGGCTGTCATGATATGTGGGAACATGATCCGGGGGCTGAAAGTTGCTACCAGTTTAATACACAGTCTGCTCTTTCTTGGAAGGAAGCTTATATTTCATGTCAAAGGCAAGGGGGAGATTTACTTAGCATCCAAGATGCATCTGAGTTAAGTTACATACAAGGTAGGTGTAATTATTCACATCTGAATATCAGGAAATCTTGAGAAATTAACAACAAGGGAAGACAGCATTTTAGTTTCTGTCTGAAAATTTGGGGTTAAAACTTGATTGTACTTAAAATGCATTGGTGCTTTCATTTATGTAGCAAAAATAAGATGCTAATCTCACTTTAGAGTTTTTTTTTTTTTTAATTACCTGTGGGATTTCATTGCAGTGGTTAGCTGTTGTTCATATTTACAGTGAGGAATGTTCCCAAAATCTCAAATATGGGCCTGAGTGGCAGTTGGTGTTTTAGCAGCATGTTATCCACTTGATATGAAATCGTCCTCACTGATGTTCAGGCTTGGCCTGGGGGAATTACCAGTGTGCCTTTGGGAATATAAAACCTAAGGACAAACATCTGAAGGCATTGGGAAGGAAGACTTGTGAGTGTGAATTCCTCCTCAGTTCAAGAAAGTTTGTGTGTCCAGTTATCATATCAGTCTTTCTTTCCTCAAATGCACGTCCTTTCACATCACACTTTAACTAAAGGAGACCAATAAAGGATGACCATTTTATACTAATTGTTTTCTTTAAAAAATTAATTTATCTCCAGCCAAGGATGACATCGCTGAGATCTTTTGGATTGGCTTAAATCAACTGGATGTTTCTGGAGGTTGGCAGTGGTCAGATCACAAACCTTTGAATTTTCTCAACTGGCATCCAGGTGATGATGTTTCTGGTGGTATTAGCGATATTCACAACCCTAACTAGTATTTTGCCTTTCTTTAAAATATTTTTTTTTTACCATTCTCTGTTGGACTTCATCAAAACAATCGCTGTTGTTCCATTTCTGTTAAAAGTTTGGAAGCATCTCTTCCCCCTAGCCAGTGAATCTTTCTGTATTCGTTTTATATTTATGGATGATTAGCTTAATACATCTCCAAAAAGTTATACATTTAAATAGTATCTTCAAGGTCCATTTTAGTAAAGAATCTACAGCTTCCCTAGCTGCTAAATTTCTCCTCCTATTGACAGAGTGACATTAACCTGCCCCCAATATTACAATTATTGATGTATGCGCAAGGACTGACATTACTTAGAAGCCAGACTTGTGTTTCTAAACTTCAAGAAAGAGGTGAAGATGAAAGAAGTATAAAACCTTTGAAAAACCTTTTTTAGTTACTCACAAGTTCCTGGTAGAATTGGTGAGAGTCTTGTTTGTTTGGAATTTTCAGCATGTATTTGTAATATTCTCACAACTATGCCATGGATATGTATATATGAGAATCTTGGAGGAATAACAATCAGGAATACTGAAGCTAATATTGTTCTGTCATTCAAGTTGAATTTGACCTTTTTAAAGGGGAATTCTCTTTTTTCCCCTCAGTTTCTAGGATAGTCCTGCAACACGAATTCTGTGAAAAGATAAGAAGTGTTATTTCTTTGAAAGCTTTACTAAGACATTTCTGTGAGATTTTCCAAATGTGGCCTGTCTTTTGGAAAGGCTAAGGACTTTCCTGCTGCTTGTACTACTGGCTGCACCTTCTTCTGGAACTGTGATGACACTGTAGGACTGTAAAACAGAGCTAGAGACTAAACTGCCATAAGTTACAGTGGCATAGCTTAGTCTGCGGTCGTGGCAGACATGCTAATGGCTATCCCGCTTATGAAAAATACTTACTGATCTAACAGGAATTTTGCTATCTGCAAGTAGTGCCCATTATTTCTTGTTCTTTCACTGTACACCTCTGGCCCTGTCTCTGCTGTACTGTCCCATGAAGAACTAAGATCCACCCTGAGCTTTTATGTGAGACTGAACGAACCCAGTGCAGGAGGAGCTGGGGTGCTCTGTGTAGGAGACACCTCAGGTTGGCATTGGGCCTCAAAGAAAGAGAAAGCTAAGAAGTAGCATTTTAAAGGGGCTCCAAGGGAAGCTGGGGACAGCAAAAAAGAATTCTCCTCTGTACGTTTTTATTCTGGGGCCTTGTCTGGGGTTTCTGTGGAGGTAAGGGTTATGGTTAGCATTGAGAGAAGGAGTGCAGAGCTGTGTTTGGAGTGGGGCTGGAAAGGGGCTGCCAAAGGAAACAGGGCTACAAAAAAGGTTCTCCCCTGAGATATTTCTAGTCTGGGAAAGTGCTCAGCCAAGGGTTTGTTGTATTGTAAATAGAACGTTCCTCCTGGTTCTATGATTAAACATTGGAAAAGATGTCCAGATTCCTTGATTCTTAAACTTTGTCTTATGAAAAACTTTCGATGGGGCCTATGGTAGGACAGGTGCCTTCATTCAAAGCAAGTTATGTTCTTCAAATACATGATGCTGTACTGTGCAACGTATGTTATTCTTGTATTGAAAAGCAGTAGGGAAAAAAAGCAGTTCCTGCCTTACTGTTTGATAACTTGTGCTCTTCTGGTTTTATTTCTTCCTGTCTATAGATATGCAGAGTTTGTCCCCGCTGGATGGTACCAGCTGTGTGGTGATGAATGCTGCCTCAGGTCAGTGGCAGAGTTACCACTGTGGGACTCCACTTCCATATGTTTGCAAGAAGTCACTCAAGGAAGTTTCAAGCCTCCCAGGTAGGACAGCTTGAATTTTTGTTTTTGTATGCTAACATAAGTGTAATGTTCACTTATAGAGTCTTTTTTTCCCCTCCTCAAGCCTTCTTAGGCATCTCTGCCAAAACACTTTTATAACAGCTGTGGGTTTTTTAACAGAGCAGAAGCAAACTCTGTATCTTCAGTGTCAAGATGATGCATCACAAACAGCTATCATTTTTTATCAGCTTTCTCGTTCACATGTAAAGCATTTCCCAGCACAGTCCTGCCCTCTTCATGGTTTCCTCCATGGCTTGTGCCACCTTTGCTGTGCTACTGAAAGTCTGGAACTGGCAGTTGCACTTTGAACCTTTCCATCTCTGCTTTAAGCCCATTTATTTCACTCTTGGTGTGTACTGACATAACATGGGACCTGCCTGGGGCTTGAATCAAACTCTGAATTCAAATAGAAGTTAAATGACCTTACTATACTTTGAAACCAGGCCTGGTGCTGGAAATCAGAGTGCAAGCGTTGGTAGCTTGCCCAGTATGTAATCTTTACTGGATCCATAACAGCTCTTACAAGATACTTATTCTCTCCTCCCTATGCATACACATATACAGTCCAGTTTTTACAGGGTCCAGCTGTGATATATAACTGCTTACATGCTTTTGGCCATTTACATACACCTGGATGTCCAGCCCTTCCCATACCGTGGCCTGTTCTTCCAAATGTGCTTTGGCCTTGCCCAGTTTCCAGGGCTCATGCTTGTGAGCCTCTCATGGGAAGACTTTTACTGGAAGATGGTTGTCCTTGGATGAGGGGAGGACAAGGGAATAAGAGGCATGAAGCAGCATCCTGGAGGTGGAAGGTGTTGTGGTGTGTCACTAGCTAAGGCACATTCTCTCCAGCTGCCCCAGGGGAGGTGTGTGTCTTTGGGGAAAAAAAAATTAGTAGGCAGTTTAAATTTAACTAAAGTGGTTCAAATGTTCCCTTGAAAACTAGTTGTCAGTTAACCATCCTTACCTGTTCTTTGGCTCCTTAGTGGGGTATGTAGAGTTGTTACCAGTATTTATACAGTGCTTTAATTAAAAACCAGAATTTTTTTGGAGTATTTTACAGTGTGTTTTGAACCAGAAAGGCTGTTAGCATATACCTTTTTCATTATGCATTAAATCCAGTTTGAGTTGTTGAATATCTTAGCTTTCAGAAGAAAAAAAATTAACCATTTTTTTCATTGTGAACCATCCAAAATTGGTCTTACGCATAGTACTGCATATAGATAATAATGCCCTATAAAAGTGCAAACTCTTGCCAGAACAAAACAAGCAACTTTTTGTTGAGGCTGCTGTCCTGCAATGAATTAATTGCTTTTGAAATCTTGCTTACAGCTACTTCTAAACCTTTCACTTACATTAAGACCAGCTTAGTGTAGTGCATTTCATCTTTTTACTTTCACTCCCACTAGCTGCTTTTTCCTTCTGCCTACCTGTAGGATAATTACAGGTTAGAACGCAAGGGGATTAATTTTCTGCCAAAACCGCTTTCCCCTTTCACGCAACACTACCTCATGGCCCCAAAATATTATGAAGCCCCAAAATATTATGAATCCCCATAATGCTGCTCAGTGAAGTCTATTTACTTGACTGAATTGTGACTGTTTCTTAAAATATTAGCCCTGAAGAGATGTGAATGCATTCTGATCGCTGCTTTCTGGCTGTTTTCAAGGTGCTGCTGGATTTAAAACACAAAGAAAATGCCAGCCCATTGCACTAGCCAATGTAAAACGAAGGGCTCTAATTCCGTTTCTCTTCACTGTTAGAGTTTTGGAGACACTTGGATACTCGCTGTGATTCAGGCTGGCTTCCCCACAATGGGTTTTGCTACATGCTGATAAACAACCAGGTACCTTGGGGTACAGCAGATGAGTCGTGCAAAGCAAACAAGAGTAACCTCATCAGCATACACTCATTAGCGGATGTCGAACTGATTGTTACAAAGCTTGATAACGGTGAGTTGGGATGTTTGTAAAGGTCAAACACCATGTGCTGCACACCATAAATTACAAACCACTTACCATGTTCTAGCATATAATTGTCATAACCCCTAGCTTACTAAATGAAGGTGCTAAAGGCTAGTGCTGAGTGCTGCTGTTCCAGTCCAGTCCCTCTGTATTAGTTCTTGTTTTGGTTTTATCTATTTTATTTATTTATTTATTGAGCTCACCTGCTTCTAGTTGCCTAATACCTTGTGTTTAATTTTCTCATTCAAAGCGAATCGCAGATAGTTGGGTCAATACTTCAATACTTGACTACTGGGTCACTGAACTAACAAACATTACCTGTACTCTGTGGTCTTACGTTTTTGTGTGCACTCCCAAAATTAAATTTGGTCGAGCTTTTTTTGCTTAAGTGTTCACTGTTTCTGTTTTTTTTCCTCTTTGTTATCTCCTCTGTGAAATTTATTCACATTCATGAATATAAGTTAAGAAACAGGATAATGAAAATATATATGTATATATAATGAAAATATATATGTATACAAATACTTGTCTCATATCCCCTTTCTCACTGTAAGAAAAAAAAATTTGTAGCTTTTATGCTGTGCACTATAGTGATAAAAACCTAATTTTGCTGATTTCACATTCCTTTCCAGTTAGTTTCAATATTATTTTCAAACTACGGTATTGTCCTAATTTTAAATTACAGATGTTAAAGAAGAAATGTGGATGGGTCTCAGGAATGAAGATGTACCAACCTTGTTCAAATGGTCAGATCGCTCAGCTGTGGTTTTTACATATTGGGATCAGAATGAACCAAAAGTTCCTTTTAATAGCACTCCTAACTGTGTGTCATACTCAGGCGAGGTAGGAATTCGGTGTTGGGGTTTTTTTTCTCTCATACTAGAGGCAACAGTGATGTGTATGAAAGTTAAGGGGAGGGTAAAGGAGATAATTGATTTTATTTCTGGGATAATCCTTGAAATACCGTTAATCATTTTTCTACAAGCAAATTCCTAAAAATAATTTAGCTGACACTTGGTAGCTGTGTACTGCAAAGAATGGAAGAAATTGCTCTCAGCTCTGAGACTGCCCCTGCTGTTGGCCAGCCAGTTGTCCTTGTCACTCTGTGTTTTGGGCTACTGTATTCTTGTGTGTCTGTGGCAGAGGGCTAGGAAGGAGGTGGGCTGAAGAATTGAAAGGAAAAGCTGGGTTCAGTCATCTCCAGGACCCATTTGGGGCACCCTGTCTAAAGATGGGTAGTGAGATACCTTGGTAGGAGAAGAGGAGAGGACAGACACGGGGGGGATACAGAACAGAAGCAGCAAGGGGTGTGGGTGGGGGAAGGAGGCCACAAAGATGAGTGGAGAGGGAAGCAGGCTGTACCCCATCTCCCAAATTCAGTAGAAAACTGGGGCAAATGTCTGTCTGCTGTGCTGTCAGGCTGGCAGTGGAGCTCATGTGTTCTGCTCCTCCGAGCTGCCTCCTCTCCGCCTCTGCAGTAAGCTGATTGCACTCCCTGCACCCATTCCCTCCCTCATCCAAGACAGTTGGCACCACAGTGGCCTTTTCTTCCCTTCTCAGATGTGATCCAGAATCATTCTATCTTCACATTTGTCATCTTTCTCTCTCCCTTCCAAACACACCTATGCGTATAACCCAGGGCATCCCGCCCCCAATATCTTTGCTAGAGGCATTTTGCCTTTCCCACTTAGGAAAACTCAGCCCCTGGACTATGGAAATTGAAAGATTTTAAAATTTTGAATACTTTCTTTTCCTTTGCTTGTCACAGTTGGGACAGTGGAGAGTCAAATCCTGTGAAGAAAAATTGAAATACGTGTGCAAGAAAAAAGGGGAGATTTTGAATGAAACAAAATCGGCTAAAAGTTGCTCATTGGAAGAGGTAATTGGAAGTCTGTATTTCTTTTACTTTCACTTGTTTCAGAAACCTGCATAAAATTAATTATTTCCTTCTTGCCTATACAATAAAATCTATGGAACATTCTGTCTGAAAAAGGACATTTGTTATAGCATGAGCCAAATTTCTAAGTGTCCTAAGCAGGCTCTGGATGTACTAACACTCTGTTTATTGATGAAAGCATCATCAGCTTGCACCAAGGAGATGTATTTTATTTATTTGTTTGGAAAAAAAATTGCTTTTGCTAGGTATATTATCACTAATGCCATTTGTTCTGTGGTTTTTGCTTGAAGTATGTTTTATAATTTAGGATAAACACTTTGCAACATAAAGATAGGCAGAGATTGATAAATGAGATTAGATTTCTGTTTGCTTCACTTGGCTCATTTTTGTTCTTTGACTTGAATAAATGTGGGGGGGTTGGTTCGTGGTTGTTTTGGTTTTCCTTACAGTATAACATGTTACAGCATAAATAACACTTGAAGTCTCTTCTGTTTTGAACAATCTTCGGATGGCATTACTAGCTACTATGGTTCAGTTTTGCGTGGCATATTGCCTGCAACAGGAAACATGTTTACTCCTTATCTTTCTTTCTGCACAACCTCGAAGTATTTTTATTCTGTCTCTTCAAAGACTGCCAGCACGTAGAGTTACAGCTTTCTGTGCTGTTCAGACACCAGTGGCATTGGTAGGCTGGCAAAGAGCTATCACGTTAATATGCCTTGAAATTTTACTGTAAATATAAGGGAAAAGATTTGAATAATACAGAAATTTTGTACATTTGCACGTTTTCAGTATAATTTTTTTTTTTCAAAAGTAAAGAAACAGTAGTAATGCCCTCTTATTATTCCTCTGTTTGAATCCTGGCGTTGGTGGAACAGCCTGAAAACTTCTATTGTTTTGAATAGGACTAGGCTGTCACCCTTGTGTTTCTGTCTCTCTAAATGCACGCAGCAGTCAGAAGACTCTGCACAGTCAAGCTAAAACAGTGGTGTATTTTATTCCCATGGTTGCATTATTTCTTAGAACTGTGAATCTGAGAGTTGATTTTACTGGACCTTGTATGTGATGCACTGTGTTCTTTCTTGTATACACCGTGCCAGTTTGTGGGTACCGACCAATGTTAGCAATGATTTAATTTCTCCTGTAGATAGTGCCTAAATTAGACTGTTACGTATAAATGTGTTTCTCTAACCAGGGGTGGGAGAGACATGGAAACTACTGTTACAAGATTTATAAAACAGAAGTTTCATTTGGAGCACAGTGCAATCTTACAGTGATGAACAGGTAAAACACATCTCTGTAATTTGTGGGCATGTTTTACAGTATGATCCTGGAGATCTAGTCAGAGATTAAAACCTCTGTATACTAATCAGTGGTTTATAAGAAAAAATAGAGATAGAATTGCTTTTGCAGAGAGCTAGCAAACCGTATTTTCCACAATGTGACAATGGTAAACCTATAGTGTAAAACTTTATTGGAAGTTTGTGAATTCACAGCCTCCTGACCCCAGGTTGAATATGGGACAACCTGGACAACCACTTTAACTCATGTAATAGTAGGCCTGGTTTTCAAATTGACTCAGTGGTTTCAGGTATTTTTCAAATACTGACTCAAATTAATGTGTGAATTTTCAGATTTGAGCAAGAATTTATAAACAGTCTAATTAGAAAACACACCAAAGTTGAAGAAAAATACTTCTGGACCGGTTTGCAGGATATTAGCCAATCAGGAGTATATTCCTGGGGTACAGTGGATGGGAAAAATCCTGAAGCTGTGACATTCACTAACTGGAATTCCTTGCAACCAGGTAAATTTAACAATTAAAAAAATACATAAGAATATTGTCGTTTTACATTGAGCAAGCATTGAAGTACCATATTACAGAACTCCAAGGACGAAATAAAAAAGTAATTCAGAAATCTATGGATTTTTTGGTAAAAACAGACAACGATTTAAAATATGTCTTTGGTGGCTTAAATCATAGAGTTTTCCGGAGGATGTGTGACCATGCCCAGTGGAAAGTCTCTTGGGAAGTGGGAAACTAAGGACTGTAAAACCACTAAAGCATTTTCTATCTGCAAAAAATATATCGGTCCGCCCAAGGAGCCAGAAGTGTTCCCAAAGCCTACTGATCCCTGTCCCCCTGGGTGGCACAATGGATCTGGCCTTGCCTGCTACAAGGTAAAACGTTATTCCTATTGTGTTTTAATTGTTTGTTACTGGCTCCCAGCGAGTGTGTGATTAGCCATTTTGTGGCTTGTAGCTGCTCTGAAAGGTATTTCAAAGATGTTTTACACTGTGAGGAAGAGTTCACGTGGATTCAGGTTGACTGCCTCCAGATACTCTCATGTGTCATCCTCTGCCAATTCCCGAGAGATGCAGCGTGCCTCTCCTTGCTCGTTCTGTGGCCAGCTCTGCACATCAGAGCGGAGTGGGGTGACAGTATTCACCCGTGCTGCCATCTCAGGAGCCTGGTGCTGGTGGTGGGTGCCGTGTCTGTATCCCAGCCTGCCTGCCATCATCTGGCATGCAGAGACACCTGCATAGGGAAGGAAAGCACTGTGCATTGCCTCCCCTTGCCCTTTTCCCTCCTGTACTCTTAAGACTGTAGGTAGGAGACGTAGGATTTTCTCTGGTTTGATTATGGATATCAAAAAAAAGCTCAGTCTCAGTTGTATTTTACTGGTTTTGAAGTAAATAGTGGAAGTAAGCAGCCATGCTGTGAGCTGAAATGGCTTAAACAAGTTTGTATTTAGAAACGCAGGTTTTTCCCCTTCTATTAATAATCAAATCAAGTTACAATTGAGGCTGCTTACTGAATTATTTATTCATTATTTGTGGACTCAGCATCTGTAATGAGCCATGGCTTGTAAACAGCTTGTGTAGCAAAGTGGGGAAACCCAGCATGAATAAAAAGGCTGTGGGCAAGGATCCCGAAGGGATGGGTCTAGCTGAGGTGCAGCATAGCTGTCCCGTAGCTGATGGGATGTGACAGCTGGCCCCGGCGGTTTCTCCAAAACTCTTGTTGACCAAGTGGAGCATGTCTCTGCAGAGAGGTCCAGCTGATGGGAACTGGCTTGGACTGAAGTCAAGGGGATCAAGTGGACATGTGAGCTGAGGTGTACAAGCCAAATATGCAAGTCTGATACATGCAGGTAGCAAAGGGTGTGACAAAGAACTTTTCTTCACCTGCAGCACCCAAATGGGCCTGGTTGCAGTGAAAACTGGGCTTTGCAGTTTCACTATAAATTTGAAAGAATAACATCCCTCAAATCCTACAATTTGGCTTGCAGTTTTGCAGTGAGATGGGTGGTGTTTTGTAAAATCTTTCTGGTAAACAGAGAAAGCCTGCCATATGGAATACGTTGCCTTTGAAACAAATTTTGTCAGCTAAACTTCAGAGCCTGGCTGTTGTCACACAAACTGAAAAAAATAAAATAATTGTTAAGAAGTCAGGCTCTCTCCCTATGGAAACACCAATTATTCATTCCTACCTAAGGTGGCCATATTTGAATAGTACAGGAGTGTCTTAAGAATGCTATCACTTGTGTCATTTTCTACTCTGATGTTTGGCTGTTGTGAAGTTCTTCCACAGTGAAAGAGTGCTGCGAACCAGGACCTGGGAAGAAGCAGAAAGGTTCTGTGAAGCGCTCGGAGGCCATCTGCCTAGTTTTAGTCACTCAGAAGAAATCAAGGCACTTCATTCTATCCTGAGAAAAATAATCAGGTAACTAGCCATAGGCTAAAATTTTTATTTATTGCATTCTGCAGTAGATCACAAACGCTGCGGCTGACCCCAAACGGCAAGTATGGGATAGTGTACGGTGACTGTGTTTCCCACAGTAAAAATGGCTAGATGTGGCATTTGAACTGCTGGTCATGTCACTGCCTTCCTGGAAAATGTCAAGGGAGTACAACTTCAGCAAATGTTTTGCATTGCTAGGGGGAGCGCAGGAAAAGAGAGATTTGCTTTGAGCATCTTCCCATTACATGAATTTAAGTCTGTGTTGTTATAATAAGTGTTTCCTTCTTTATGTTGAATTTTGGCACAACTGGGTGATAGTTGTTTCTATCCTTTACTGATACATTCTTTAGAGATGAGTTGTTATTTCAGTTTTTCTGATAGGTCTCATCTTTATTCATTAAATTCTTCCTGACTATACTGGGTGCTATCTTTTGAAAACGTGAATAATGTAGTGTCCAGCAATCTGGTTGGCACGGGTCCCGTTTGGCATAACTGCAATAACACTATATGGGCATTAGATGGGTGTGTTGAGTTTTCTGGTATCAACAAATTAAATGCTACATAATTTATGAGTCTACGGCTCTATTTTTAGTCAAAGGAACTGTCACTGCAGAGCTTTATTAGGCACTGGTGTGATGTCAGATCCTTGTGTAACATGTTTTTTTTGATTGGCAGCATGGTTTTTCAGAACTTTTGCCAGCTTAAATTCAAATGCTGCCAGTTATATGATCTGAATTTTTTCATCAACAAACTAAATTGGGTTTATTTCAGAAGCTGCCAATGTAGAACACTGATTAATTTTTAAAACCTGATGACTGAAGAGATGCCTTCTTGAAAACCCAGTGAACTTTTTTTAGAAGTGCACAAATCATGAAAATTACTCAATGTTTATGCTAATAAGAGACAAAACCCAAACTTGTATGTTCTATATATAGATGGTTTAGCTTGTATAAAAGCCACTTGTGACTCCTTTGCTAAAGTGACTAGTCCCTAAAATAAAAATTAGTGCACAGATTATTTTTAGCTGTAGAACTTATTATACTGTTTTGCAATCATGAATTTTGTTTTCGTGTACCTAATCTACTATGAAGCGTGAATAGAGAAGTAACTTATCTTCCTACAAGTACTTGGAACTACTTTTCAGCTTGCAGACCATCTGAGGTATTAATTATAGTTATTAGCCATTTTTTGTTAGGAGTTTAAAGGTGGAGACTTTTCCTGTCTTTCCAGAAAGTCAGCTGACACATGATGCTACTGCAGTTCCCATATTTCATAAAACTCAAACTTAGCCTGGAGAAAGGAAACTTCTGTAGTACTTCTGTAGTATTCTGCTAGAACTTAAATAAGGGGCAGTATATTGAACCTAGTATAAATTGACTTTGCAGTCAGTGTTACAGTGTAAATGCATGTGTCAAATAAACCCCAAAACACAGTATTTTCATCTGAGTTAGCCCCTTTTCAAGCATTGCAGGACTTCCTGAACAGAAATAGTACATATTTGATACTGCTTGAAGTCTTTTAAATAATGATTGTTTGTTTAGATAACATAATGAAATGTTTAAGTTAGTTATGCTTTGAAATTACTCAGAGGTGGTGATTATATAAAGTATTTTGGAGATCAAGAGTGAAAGGTGACTTGTCTGTAAATGAACTCGTTTGAAAAAGGAGAGAAGAAATCAAGTCAATTATTTCACCAAGAACAAATAATTAATGTAACTGAGAGAAATCATCCTAAGATAATGTTAGCTGTGATTAGCTGCTGGAGTGCACTGGCATGCAGTTTGTCCATGTTCCCCGCATTTACTCAGTGCAAACTCTGACCTAAACTGTTCATTCAGTGCACTCATTTCAGCTCGGGGAAGGAGCCACACCTTGGCTTTTTTGGTTTCGGGTTTTTTTCCCCTTGCAGAGTTCCCCGGTGACTCATTGAGAACTGTTTGTTTTTAAATGTTAGCAAAAGTCAGTTTGGTTCACCAGGAAAAGGGCAGCTTGCCGAGTCCATTCTGTTCTTTACTCGGATTCCACCTTAGAGGCAAATAAGAGCTAGAGTTGCTCCAGCCAAGTCAGGCGATTGCCACTGGAAAGGAAAATAAAATTTGCCTGCCAACCTTCGTCTGTCTGAGAGAAATAGGAGATAACCTCTTTTCACGTTGAGGGACATGGTAGAGGCAGAACAGATCCGGTTCAGTTACTCTCAGTTACTGTTTTTGTGAGTGTTCTGCAGCTTATAGCTGTCAGCGATGCTGGATGCAAGGAGAGTAGCAGCTTGGAATAGTTAGAAATAACATTTCAACGAGGACACCTTGCTGGAAAGAAATCAGTTGCCTTTTATATGTGCAGCTCTGCTGCTGTAACTGTGCCGCATCTAGAAAGCCTCACTAACGCTTGAGTTTGCAAGAAAAAAATGGATCTTATTCTCAACACACTGGTCAAAACAGCAATAAAGCTGAGATCCAAGCTGTAGTAATTGCATTAATACATCTTCTCTTTTATTCCGTTAAGGAGTAGGTGACAGCAGGATGTGGCAGTAGCCTGTTACGAAGGGAAAAGCAGGGGGTCAAATAAGCTTCATGTATACTTTTAGGCTAGCAGTGCCTAAAATTAAATGGTGCCTTAAATTGCACCATTAAGGAGTTGGCCCAGATGTACACGTGTTGCCTTTTGTCACGAACTAGATTGAATTACAAGCCACAGTAACTTCACTTAGGCTCTTAATCTTGTGTTGGGGCTGACATAAGGGACAGGAAAAATCTTTTTTCTATTTCAGCAGTTAGAATATGACAGCAGAAAAATTACTGGTTTATATTCCCTTCACATTGATCTTAAACTGTATTTATCCACTCCTGCACAACATTGAATTTTTTGAAGTTACAGTTCTGTGTGAGAGAAAAGCGACTGGTATTCTGCAGGGGTTGCTGGACATGTAGCCTCTTACATTGTTAATCAGCATGGAGTCCATCGTAAAGCACAAATTGCGCCTATTTTTTTTAGGCTAAAACTCGGGATAATCCAGGTTTTAGGGGCAGTTTAGGGAAGGTAGCTCAAAGAATACTCAGCACTGACAAATCCATTTTGATACCAGTCCACTAAATGAATTTTAAGTGCTTTGCAATGAGGAGACAGATACCTGGACTTCAAGCAAATTCCTTGCTGCAAGCTTAGTTGCAATGCAGTCTTAACTCGTATTTGTCTTAAATAGTTGGCAGAATTCTTTTCTGTGATGAGGTGATAGTATAACCTGTAACTTTAGAGGACTATCAAAAGGCTTTACTTAAGCTTAAAAGTGCTATCAAGGATAATGTAGCAGTTACTGAATTACTCATGATCATGTCTGAACAGTTCCAAAAGAAGCAAAAAATGTACATTAATATGCAAATGCCCAGTCAGCTGGAACACATTGTTACGTTTGCAGACCAGTAATTGTGAATTGGGAGATAAGCTGGAGAAATTCTTGACCTGGTATGCTTTTTAATATTTATTTATTAATTACATAAAAGCCTAATACAAGGCTATGAAAGACTTTGAAAAATTGCTCTAGTTCCTCAGGTAATTACTGCAGACTCTTTTCAAATGAGTCTCAAATTTTCTTTTTAGTAGATATTCCTCTGTGATGATCAGTTGCTTAAGCCTGTAGGTGATGATTAGGAGAGGAGGGTTAAGCGATGTCTGATTCATAATTGGAAAGAACAATCACAGAAAAATAAAATCCTGAAGGCAAATTGCCAAAAGCCACTTAGCTGCTTGACAGCTGTGAATGTTTGGCTCACAGTTTTCCCTCTGGAGTGATACGGGGCATTTAGGCTCTTTAAAGGCTCCTTAGTGATATCATTAAAAGACTAAAGACGATTCAGTATGATAAGATTGCGCTAGTGTGATCACAGTATCACACCGATGTCAGAAAATCAATACTGGAGTTGAGAAAAAAAAAAAACAGAACAAAAATGAGATTTGTTGGTGGCTGATGCTTTTCCTCCTAATGGGGACCCTACCAAATAAAATGTTGTTGCCCACCTTGGATTTCATGTACTTAGCCCACGTACTCTGGGGTAAGCTGTTGGTTTTTTGGTGCTGCACTGTCAGCCATTTCAGGCTCAATCTTTTTGGTGATACATGCAGAAAGATAGTGGCATGGTCTTGCCAAAGAATTTCTTAGCATTGTCCCATGATTTTGTAACGTTGCTTATGCAGGTAAGCCTGGATCTGAGTCCGTCCCTCCATGTAATAGTTATTTTCATAAACTTACCAAGTTGTGTCCTAAAATAACTCTTAAGTTTGTCAGTGCTACCTTTCTGGGAGCCTTTTCCAAACTCTGACCTCTGCTGGTCAGACATCTCTTTCCAATTTTGATCCTAAATTTATTTCTGAGTTGTGGTTCCTTCAGACACGATGTCATTCTTGCTCAAAATAGCTCCTCTTCTTGAGGGTTTAGTCTTCTGATACATTTTAAAGAATAGTTATATCCTTTCCCTTTCTCTGTCAAGGGTAGGCAAGAAAATCCTTAATTCTTGTTAATACCTTAAACTCTCATTTCCTCAAATATCCTGTATTCTTTATCTGTATTTGGTACCACACAAACGCAGTTTTACAAGTGCCCTGTACTTGTAACACGGATACTTTTCTATCGCTGTCAGACCACATTGATGAGAGTGCCTTTTCTGCAGCATTATTGCAGCAGGCTTTCATCTAGCATGTGATTTCCTAGAAAACTCATTGTCTTGCTTCCAACTGATGCCATCATTCAGGAAATTGTCTGTTGCTTTTCTTGGGCAAGGTAGCGGATTGGAATGAATTATCATAAACGTCAGTACCTAGCACAAAACTTGGTACTTTGAGAAGTAGAAGTTGCGGTACAAAACTAACATTGCAGTTTGACTAGCACGGATTTCATTTTGTTATGGTATCTTTAGATTCATAAACAATAGTAAAGAGTATGGTAAACGCTGTTACTGCAGATTTAAGTATTTATGTTGTAAACCCATTTTTTTTTTTGACAAAATTGTATCTTTAGAGCATAGCTGAAATTTTGAATTTAAGGATCCCCTGCGTGTGAAAAAATCAAGAAGTATGAAATCTAGAAAAAATACAGTTCTGACTGTAATCCCGTAAAATGGAGTAAAATTTCTATTGCCATGCTTTTATGCAAGCACTGAAGTCAGTGGTGGCATGTGCTCATTTATGTCTATGCCTCTTATAAAGGTCCATAATTGAAATATGTGCCCGTGCTTGGTTTGTTTGTATTGCTGACAAACTTAAGGGAAATATGAAGCCAGTTATTCTGTATGAGTAAAAGTTTTTGTGTGGTTTGAGGAAGAGTGCATTTGAGCTGATGGTGTAGTGAGAGCCGACCTGAGGTGGACAAGAGAAAGCAAAGCAAGCCAAATAAACACTATGTGCGTGATTCTGGAAGAAAAGTGTAGAAAAGACTGATGAAGTGACGTCGCAGCCAACAAAAGAATCGTCTGATTTAGTTAGTTCTCTCTGTGGCCAGGGAAAGGCAGCCTACAGATCTTAGAGTGTAGAAGAGGTCCTAGCCCTCATGTCTATTTTGTCTTTGAACTGCTCCAACTTGTAGTAGTAAGCCTTTGGTTTTGCTGATTGATCCTAAGTAATATGATGGCGTTGGTCAGTCTTTCTGTTAAATGAGCTGAACCATATACTTGGCTTAAGATTTTATCTTGTTTATTTACAGCAATGACAGATGGGTATGGATTGGAATGAACAAGAGGAGTCCAGACTCTTTGGGAACTTGGCAGTGGAGTGATGATAAACCCGTAAGTTAACTTTTAACCAGGAAATGTCATGTCCTGATTTGTTTCAGCTTGGACTGGATTGAAAGTAAATTGTTAAATATTTTAATTAAAATATGGCAGATCCTTCAACAGATGAATAATTCAGAAGAAGATTGTGCACTTAAGAGCTGCCATCCAGGCAGATTTCCAATTAAAAACGTATCTTTAATAAGGTTAACCTGATTTCTGTCTCTATTGCATTAAAATATTTTAGCAGAGATACAGTAGTAAACATGTAAGAACTGGGGGAGATAACAAGATGTCTTTGTGCCACAACAGAGCAGAGGGTTTACCAACTCATCTCCTTGATATGTCACATTTCTCCAAAAATATCTTCCTCACCATAATTGATTTATTTTGCCCGGAATTGTGAGTTCTTTCCCTTTCTTCTCCCATAATGACAGGTATGCAGACTCAAAACTTGAACCAGTAACTGCCATTTAACACATATTTTAATAGTGATAAATGTAATGAGATCCCAGGTTTGAGTGGTTATCTCTGAGGATTAGCGCAGCAAAAATAGTTGTGAAGTAATGATTCTTTCATCCTGTCCATCCTGTAGGTAACTAGTGTTGTTATGCCACTTGATTATCTGGAAGATGAATACGGTACAAGGGACTGTGCTGCACTAAAGGTTAGTTTCAAGGGTTTTAATAACAGCATACTTATTTTTACACAGAAGTACTTGGAAAAGAAACAGTTTTGCCAGCTGTAAATTGAATTTATATTGACTGCTGGGACGATTTCTTTGCATAGTGAAAAAGTTGCTAGTGTTCCTTATTATCAGTTTTCCCTTATTCAAGCAGGGTTTTTTATGAACCAGGTGCTCTGCTAATGATAACCTTTCATAAGACTTATTTTGAACTACAAAATATTGTAATAATGCTATTCTCTGTTGCATAATGCTATACTATGTATGTCTTGTATATTACACATAATACTTAAGGATGTAATGTGGAGTCTAAACCAAAAAAGCAAACAGAGTTTTACCAGTAACTTCTAAATCTAGATTAGTTTTTCTGAACTGCAAGTTAGGATGTTTGAAACCTAAAGTAGGGGAATGCAGTAGCCAGGAAAGAGCATTATATACACAGTAAAGAGTTTATTGTGTATATTTCCTTGTTTACTTGTGAAATAAACAGTAAGTGCTGTGTCAGTTTAAAAATGTCAGGCCTCTGCTTAATTCCTAATTGTGTACTTCATTGCTTAACTTAGTCTTGATGGGCATAAGTTTTAAAATGCCCTTCAACTTTCCTGATGCATCATCTGACTTTTTATAAGCTTATTCCAGTACCATCCCTTCTTTTAACCTAATTAGGAGCACCTCTGGTTTTAGGATTTACTGAAGGAAAGGATAGTTGCATCCCTTTGCTTCTGTTCCCAGCCATTTCCCCTCATTCTCTTCTCCTGTGTTTGTGACTCCAGTCTGAGAAGCTGTCCTCATTAAGCTGCTAACAATTTTAGACAAGAGGAGAGAAGTTCGAAGGGGACACTGTGAATGATAAAAAAATTCTCATTATTGGAGAGATCAGCAAGAGTGAAGTCAGATTTTAAGCTTGATTGTAAGAAATAATCTTGAATAAGAAAGATTATTTGTGTGACAGTTCAGATGGTTGCTTCTTTTGAGCAGAAATGAGAATCATTTCAGGGCAACAAGTTGCAACAGATAATTCAATAATAAGCATCGATGGGGTCCTGTGCATTACAAAAAGCAAAGAAACATTGCAAAAAGAGACTTTTGTATGTAGACTAGCCTTAAGTCCTTTACCTAATTGCTTCACAAACTTGGCTAGTGTGGAGAATTACAGTTGAAGAGTTACAGTTGTATGTGCTCATTTTCCTCAAAATAAGTCGTGGGACTAAAACCGCAGTAAAATATACTGACTTTGCCAAAGTACCTTTTTAATACAGTTTCATTTCACGTTTCAGCAGCCTGTGCCACACTAACTCAGTTCTCTGTTTCTGCTTTTATACAGACCTCTCAGTTTTCACGAAGATCATTTTGGAGATTTTATTTCCATGAAGGCAGAGACCTGGAATTTTACTTCAAGCCTTTTGATTGTGAAGCTAAACTTGAATGGGTCTGTCAGATAACAAAAGGTAAACTGCAGTTACATCCATTTATTCCTATAAAATAGTGTGTTATTTATTACCACTGAGCTGTCATTATTGTCCAGTAACAGAAACTTTGCAAACAATATCTTATCACTTCCTTTCTGAACTGTCAGAAGGTCAGTACATGAGATGTCTTGCCTATGTCACACACAAACCAATGTACACTTAGAATATTCAAAGATATATTAGGAAATGACCATGAGGGGGTTGCAGTATCACTGCTGCCATATTTTTTTCTTGTCCCACAAAGTGAGAAGTGGCAACTTCTTAGGGGAGATGATGAAATCCACCGAGTTGCAGCATTTGTGGATGGACTTCACTTAATCTTTCTTAGTGATGCTTGTAACTAAATGACCACAGACATCTTGGTTATACAGTTTGCTTGAACCTTGGGTGAATCAGCAGCCTTGTGGTAAAACTGGTGTACTAGCTCCTCGTTGTAGTGAGATGGAGGAGCGGGAATACAAAAGAATGGCATATCTGCACAGATCCAGGTTTTTCCATGCAGTATGAAAAGTGCTATAAGCCAACGGGCTTTTATGTTTTGATTGTTCATTAAAAGGCCTTTCAGGGAATGAAACTTTGTTGTGGGGAGACACGGGTAGATATACTACTTTGGTGCTTGTATTCTACTTGGGGGGGGAAAAAAAGCCCCGTCTGTTTGAGACTGAAGTATGCAAAACTCTCATTAGTTTTAGGTCAGCTTATTTTAAACTACAAAATGT
>VXBO01011378.1:253622-317591 GCA_013400135.1 Rhinoptilus africanus | reverse complement strand
TTCCATCGTGCATACTGAGAAGCATGAGTACAATACATCACTTCCATTATTGGTGACCACAGTCTTGTTATAGTCACTTCAAGTTCACCTTCTTCCTTTTTTTCCTCTGGACAGGTAGCACTCCAAAGACACCTGAGTGGTACATACCAGGTAAATGGACTTTTGGCATATTCTTCTGCTATGTGTATATAGTTGTTAATACTCTATATACTTTCCTTAGTTTTGTTATATTACTACTGTAATACCTTTTTGATACCAGCAAAGGTTATGACTGATAGAATTTGAGTCTGAGAGAACTCAGAATGCAAGAAGGAGCATTGGCTCTTCCCAGTGTCAAACTGAAATTTCTCATTACATTCAGAAAAAGAAAGGGCGTGTTTTTCAGAATTTATTTCTTACGTGTGATATTTCTTCTGCATAGATGAAATTGGGATTCATGGAGCCCCGCTTGTTGTTGATGGAGCTGAGCTGTGGTTTGTACCAGATAAAAACCTGAGCTTCCAGGAAGCTATTTTCTACTGCCAAAAAAATGATAGTGATTTAGCCTCTGTGGATTCTTACCCAAAACTCAGGACAATACTATCTCAAATAGAAAAGGTAAGAGGGTGTAATCTGTCTAACAGATACTTTCCGCTATAGGGAAATTTTCTTTCCATTTTTTCCAATATTAGAAAATGTTAGTTCTTAATTTCTTTCTTTTCCTGTTGGCCTTAACAGTTTTTAATTGTACTTAAAAGGAAAAGATGAGTTGAAGAAAATTATTTTCACGTCAGCCTTGTAAAAGACTTTTTTTAAATTTAAAAGTAGCCTTAACAGCATGTAAACCAAACCAAGTTTCAGCACCTCTGTTATGACCTTGCTTCAGTGTTACTGCTTGTGAGATAAAAACCCTCTCTCAAATTAGCAGCTTGCAAGCTTTCTCCATGAAATTTCTCCTGACAGAAAGTTACCTGGAAGGAGAAATTACAAAGCAGGAGAAATTGAGGATTTGACCTGCTAAATCTGTAGCCTTTTCACAAACTATTTGTTATTAGGCTCTCTGCTGGAAGAACAGCATTATTCTGAGAAAGGAAGGAAGGATGCCAGCTTTAGGCAGCTTGCAGCTATGTCCTGGTTGTCTGGTAGAGTTCCTGCTGTGAATCTGGGGAATGATGTATCTAGCACACGCTTAAAACAGTGCTGCAAGGTTTCCTGGAACTTTATTCAGCAGAATAGAAAATGTGGGCTTTTTTTTCTAGTAGGTTCAGGAGTCCATCTGCTTGGCATATAAGTCTTGAACTGTATCCTTTCCTATTGCTGAAGAGTAGTAATTCCTGCACATTTCAGAAACATTTTAAATCAAAATTAATTCTGTCATTGATTTATCCTTGGTAGAGTCTGGAGCTCTTTCTCTATCAGTTGTAAAATACTGGGTTGGTTTTTTTTATTATTATTTCCACAGTTATCAAACAGCGAACAGAAGTGGTGGCTGAAGTTTATTGATTATGGCTACAGCTATCATTCACCGTATGTAAAATAATTATGGGATGTTTTATTGTAAGCTTTCTTTGATGTGATTTTTAGGAATATAGTTAAAATATTTTTGTTTGGAAACTATTCTAGTTATCCCCAAATTTGTAAAAGGGTGCTGCCTCTGTGTCATCCCAAAGAAGTAAGATAAATAGTTTGAACTAAGCTAGAAAACCACACAGCATTATTCAGTGTTCTCCACATTTGTTCACATGTACCTGCACCTATTCTTGCCATGCTGAATTTAGACCTAAAGCAGAGAGAGTAGAACTGTGTCTGTACTCAGACAAAGCAAATAGTGGTTAACACAGTATGCGTGTACAATTAGAAAGTGGGTCTGTTTCAAAATATTGTTGAAATATTTTAATTAGTTGCCAAATTCTGAGTTCTATTCCCATTACAAGTATTATCGACATAAAAAATGTAATTCAAAATACCCTAATAATAACTGAATTAATAATCTATTCCTTGTGTGTCTGTCGGAGCCTCTGGATTTCAGGTTCTTGGACTCTGACATCTTAGTCTTGTCACGTGAATTGTTGAAATCTGTGGTCCTAATAGCTAATGCATTTCATTGACCTTTAAAATGTTTTAGTGGATAAGCTCACTTCTATGTTCTGTTAATAAATGGGGAACTGAAAAACAAAAAAAATCAGAAAAAACCCTGTCTTGAGGGTAGCTGAGAAATACCTGAGATCAAGGAATGTGAAACTGGTTTAAGACGTCCCTCTTCCAGTTAGGTAATGCCAAAATCTTGTATAGCCTTGTAGAGCTGAGATGACTCACAGCAAACCTTGCATCGTGCCGTTCATGGCTGCAGCGAAGGATCATGGGCTTTTTACAGGGAAAATTCTTCACTTGCCAAAATACTATATCAATATACTACTTTGAAAATAAGATGGGGGCTATTGCCCATTCTCTTCACTCATCCTGACAATGTGCCAGCGATTGCAGCATGGTGATAAATAGCCTCCTACCCTTGTTCTGCATATCTCCTTAGTGCATTTAATTTGGGCAAGGTACATAACTACTGAACCTACCACATATTTGTTCCTCGTCTAGTTTTTCCCCCCTCTTTCCAGTGTTGTAGGGCATCTCCTAGAAAGAGTTACCAACCTAAATTTTTGTTTGCACTGGCTCTGTTGCTATCAGAGCTTCCCCTTGAAGATTGCATTGGATTGGAGACTGATTTTGAAATCTTTGTATCCAGTTTACAGTTATTTTCACGCTTCCATGATCGATTCCTGAGGGATTGTTGGTATGTTTCTAGAAAGAACTGGTATAGAGGTAAGGTTGTTTTTATTTTTTTTCAGCTCTCTCTGTCATTATTCTATTAAAAAAAAAAAGTAATTACTCTTCTGCCCAAATTCTTACATTGAATGTAAATTCATGTTCAATTAGGAGTGAATAACTTCTTGATGATAATCTGATTGAATTTTGAATCATTTATTTCTTCCTTATGGTAGAAGCCATGATAATATTTCTTGATGACCAGAGGCAAACCTGAATTCACATGACAATTTTTTAGGATTAATTGTCATTCACTTTGTGATATAAATTGATCAGATGAAATCTGGTTTTTGGTGGTTACCTTTTTGTGTTTATGCTACATACTCTGACCTCTGAAAATTAAGTCTTAGAGTTGTGTGCATTAGAGGAGCCTGACTGAATACTTGCAACCACATATGCATCTAGAGATGCAAATTTCATTAAGTACTGGAGTCATACTGGAAGAGGCTCACAAAGTCATGGAAATGCCACCTGGTGGTACTCGAAGCTTCTTATTTCCTTTTTTCAACATTGTTTTGTATTGAGGAAAATGTATAACCCCTGGAGAATAATTAGTTCCTCCTGTCTACTAGCATTTCCTCTTTAAAGCACATTATTCTGTGATATGCTCCTGACCTGTTTTCATCACGATTAGACAAAGATTGCTCTTGACTAGGAAGCCAGTCCAGTTACTGTAGGAGTCATGTAAAGCACTACAGGCCAGATGCTCTCCATATGGCTGTTAAAGGATTCCTTTTGGCTTTGATGACCTTCAGGTCGCACACTCTCTATGCCAGGATGAAAGATTAGTCCTTGTATTCAAAATCCTCTTATTTCATTGTTTTTCTGTTTGAAGTTTCCCCTGCCTGTATGAAGTGTTACTACTGGAAGTAAGGCATCAGACTCTGGATCTTTAGGAATATCACTGTCTGTTATAAATAATTTATGTTTGTCTTTTACTTTGCTGTTACATTTAATGCTTTAGATTTGGTAGTATTTCACTGCAGTTGCCCTGAAAAGGACCTCATTTCAAACCAGTCTTTGTCATGTCTTAAAGTATGGATGGCAATCGGAACGTGATAGGAATTACCATAACTGTTTTAAAAAGTTTTTATTTCTGCAGACTACCCAGTTAACTGTAACATGAAACTGCCCTTCATCTGTGAAAAAAATAATGCCTCCTTACTAGAGAAACATGATCCCAGTTACCGTCCAGTCAGAGGAGGTTGCCCTAAAGATTGGCATCAGTTCCGGAATAAGGTACAGAGATAATACAGAGCAATCATCCTTAACTCTTTTTCATAGTCCAGTAAGATGGAGTGCCCTGCTGAGCCCTGAGAGCCCCTGTGTTCGGGAGTGGACTGGGAGGTGGCTTTTGAAAATTATATGCGGCAATTAAAATAATTCCCCTCCCCGCTCCCATTCCTCTTCCCCTTCTCTGTCCCTTATTTAGGATTGATATTTCTTAATTTCCAAGCAGTAAATTTCACGTTTTTTGCTTTCCCATCACCACACATTTAGGTCCAATAATGTTGGTTGTATCGTCTAATCTTAGACTCTGTTTTGGAGGAAGAGGAGGATTAGAAAGGGAGAGGATGAGGTTTCTGTGGCAGAAGCCTCTTGATTCTCTTGCTCAGTAATCATAGGCAGGCAGCAAGCTGGCAGATGCTTGGCTTCCTAAGTTGCCTTAAGGACTTAACTCACTTAAGCATTAGAAGGAGCTTTTAAGAATGATCCAATAGAGGTCAGAAGCCATACTATAGTATATCTTAGTACTGTCTTTTAAGGCAGTCATCTAAAGTCTTAGTGAGACTGATTCCTGTTATTTGGCCCACGATTTTTCTGTACGTAAGAAGGAGCGTGCATCAAATCTGCACACTGTGTTGTGACAAGGTTTGCAAATTCACTTCATATTATTGCAGAATACAGCTTTCGAGTTTGCATGCAGTTTCTTCCAAAGGTAACACGTTACAATACAGGTTCCCGGCCCAACCTGTCTCACTTCAGAATTCATGCATGAATTCTCATTCTTAAGACACAATGTGATCCTGGTGTAGCCAATTAAAAATTACTGAATTCTAATCTACAGTGAATGAGGAGTTACCCAGTGGGATTATTCATCATTATATATTTAGCTATTCTGTTGAATCTAATAAGAAATGCATGCAGCTAATACCAGTTCCCTTGCTTTCTGAGAAAAATAATTATGTTTTATTGCAGGAAATGAGAAGTGACTTTTTAGGGTTGGCTTAAGAACCTTTTCTTACAAGTTATTTCTTCAAAAGCAATGGTGTCATGAAAATCAGTTTCATTGTGTTTATTTTGCAGTGTTTTATGAAGATGAAGCCCGAATATTTAACATTTAATGCAGCTAATGAAAAGTGTGTAACTTTTGGAGGCACTCTTCCATCTATCTCAAATCAAGCAGAGCAAGGTACGATGGTGAACTGGGGACACTTTTAGTATGCAGCTTCTCTTCCAAATGCAATGTGGTTCTGCTGAAGAACTTGAGCATAAAATCACTTAGCTATCTACAGGCATGCTGGGAACATTCTAGAAATCCAAGACCAGTTAAAAATGTGTTGTCTGTTGTTGTTTGCATCCCTAGAAACATTACATGGAAATGCAGTCAGCAAACATTTGAGCCAGTTCCAAGAGCAGCTTCTCTCTGTGATCTTAACCTGCTATAAAAAGAAAAATTTGTAAAACTTTGCATTAAGGGTTGAGGGTTGAAGGGTCGCCACTGAATGAACCATTCCCAAGTTAAAACATAACTGAGACTGTTACTGCACTGTGCAAACCACCTTAGGGGCCACTTCCAGGACAAGCTCAGCTGTCTGTGTGGGGACAAGATGGCAATGACAATGTCCGCTGGAGCACGTGGGACCCTCACTGTCTTAAGTGTGCTGAGCACAGTTCAATATGGCAGTGTGTCTAAATGGGCCCCATCAGCAGGCTGTCCAGGACACTGATAGGGGATGGAAGGCAAGGGGGCTGCAAAACACAGTTCTTCCACTTAGGGACCTGCGTCTCAGCTGTCGTATAAACTAGAGTCATGGAGGTAAATGAAATGTGTTCACATTGGTTGCGAGTAGCATTCAGCAGTAAGTGCTGAATGAGACAGCTGTATTTGCACCTGTATTCTTGTGAATAGCTAACAGTTCTCTGCAGGTATATCTGAAGTAGCTCATTTGAATTCTGTGCTGTGCACAGTGCATGTTTTCTTTATAAGCAAATAACCTCTTGCCAAACGGAATATGAGAAGTGGACTAGGGGGCCACTAGTGTACCTGCAGGCAGCAGCCGAATGCTGATATTTACTTATTTATTTATTTATTACTGCTATTATTGGGAAGGAATAGGGCTGTAACCATACAGGAATATACGTGTCTGAGACCTGCATGGTTTTGGATACTTTTAAGATTGCAAAAGCATAGCTGCTCTGAAATCTTACACAGCGGGATCTTCTGTCTGGTTTGGTGCATATGGAAATGTTCGTTATTGTTTCTTGCTTGCTCTTTATGTAGGCTGCTTCTGCTCTTCCCAGTGGCATTAGGCATCTGGGTAGCTCTGACATGTAAATATTCAATGCCTTTCTCCAGCTCAGAAAATAGGCTGAGGCTAGTCTGGCATGTGGCCAACAGTTAAGACATGTCAGCAGTAGCTAATTACCTAGGTTCAATTTGTCATCCTAATCTAGACAAGCTCAGGGAATGCCTTTGGTGCCTGAGGGGTTACTGAAGCCCATTGGAGCCAGAATACTCACTAAGAGGGGTCTTATTTAAGGTATTCCTGGCTGAACTTTTTTCAGACTAAACCTGGCTTCCTTTGTGCTGTCCTGCTTTCTGTGATGGTGGGGTGGGCAAACTCTGCCAGAATCCAAGGAATGGCTCTGATTTATGGGATATGTCAGTAGGAGAGGAAGATGGGAGATAAGACTTCATCAATTCACAGAGGGCAGGAGGGAGCTGCACATAGATAATAGAAGATCTTGCAGACCTGGGGAAAAGCAGCTTCTGAAGTTTGTGTAGAAGTGCAAGAATACAAAGTGTTCAGAGAAGCAGGTTAAGTCCACTACCTGCTCCTCAGATGAGAATTTGGAGAACAAATACCAATAGTCTGCTCCTTTCAGATAAAATCAACATGAAAGCTGTTACCTTATGGAAGGAAGGGATGATAAGCATTTAGCAATCACAAAGGGCTGGGAAAATTAAGTTAATAAAAATGGGGGTTGCATTATCTTATTTATGTGAAGTATTTTTTCAGATGTTTACTGTTATTGTCTGAACCACTATATGTACATTTACTGTTCTACTCAACAGATCATATAACGTCCTTGCTTCCTGGTATGCCAAAAGACATTTGGATTGGCTTGCAGTTTCTGTTCAGCACAAGGGAAAACAAATGGATAGATGACAGTAGACTGTTGTATAGTAACTTTCACCCACTCCTGACGGGAAGATTAAGGAAAATTCCACTGGACGTAAGTTCTGACTCTTGACTTCTCTTGACTCTATTGAGTGATGAAATTTGGAATATTGACTGTATGGGGGGAGGGAGGGGGGGAAGCCAAAAAATATGTATGTTAACAGATGACATTCCCCAGTTAGTGGTTTTAATTGGCAAACAAAGGTGACTGACAGTAATGGAGTTCTGTTTACCTTTATTTGGATAACTGAACTGAGATATGAAACACTGAAGGGTGAAGGAAAAAACCTGAAACAACTCTGTAGTGACTCTTTTGGAACTTCTGTTTGCAATTTAAAGACTACATGGAAACAGTCATCAAAGTTGTCATCAATAATACTTGGTTCAATTACACTAAGAATGCCTCTGTGAACCATTATACATTGGTATTTTGCTTGCTGCTCTAACCAAGATATATATAATAAATTTAGTCAAATCACACCTTCAAACAAGATATATTTTAAGCATTAAGTCATTTAATTTAGTATTCTCCCATGTATTTAATTTACAAATTCTGTTTGAGTCCAGGCACCTGATAGTGTTTGTAAAATAGGTAAGCTGTATTGCATCACTTCTTTGAAACTTTTTAAACAAGTTCAGACAGCTCGGGTTCTCCTAGCCTTTTGTTACTTCACCTTCTCTACACAGATATGTTTATGCATTACTTGAGTCTGATAAGCATATTTCTGGTTTTCAGCTTTTTGATGAAGAATTTAACAATCAGTGTGGTGTAATCCTCAATGATCCCAAATCACAGTATGTTGGAACGTGGAATTTCACTGCTTGTGCTGACAGACACTTCTTGGGTATATGCCAGCGGCCTATGGGTAAGTCTGAAGAGTCAAACTAAATTATAGCCAGAGTCTGCAGTTAAGATACGTGCACGAGGAGACCTTTTAATGCATGTAAATTGTTGCACTTGAAGAGCAAGATCCTTGTAGAGACTGAGAAGGTAAGTTTTGGAAAAGCAGAGTGTGGAGGATGATCTGGGATCTATTTTGGAATTTTCCCCTTTGTTTTTCATAGCCTAGTTCAGAGGGAATCTGTTTTCCTGAGAGACTCTGTGTGATTTCAATGGAACCATGCTTCAGCAGACAGGGCTTTAATGTCCTGTGAGTATGGAGGTGATGTACATCAAGGGGTGGAACAAGTGACTCCTTTTTCCTCTTCAGAACTGTGTAACTGAGAAGCCCTGAGAAGGAATCTTGCAATATTTGTATCCTCCTTAAATGTGTCCTGTGTTTTTTAGCACTACCAGAATGTGAGGTATCAAATACTCTTAATGTTGAAATCGGCCTCCCCAGAGCAAACCTTGTGGGCATACATGGAGAGTGCTAATTTGGAGCGATGCATCTTTCCCTAGCTTTGTACAGATCCGTTGGTGTGAGTGGGTTTTCTTAATCTGAACTAAAAATAATATTCTGATGTAGCCATGTGGGTTGGTCGACATCAGTTACTGGAATCAGATCAAACGCATATAGCTATTCTACGCATTTAATTACTGCTATGAGCTAATGTTCAGCATACCCACTTCTGAGTATGTTTCTCTATGTAAATAATCCTCTTAAGTAACTAACATGCTGTGCACTAAAAAAAAAAAAAAACACAAAGCAAAAAACAAGGTGTGCAAAGCACCCAAGAATATGCCCACCTTCATTCTCAAACACTCAGAGATTTTCCGCTCCGTTTAACACAAAAAGTCTTCTTTACTTCAGTGCCAAATACTTCAGAAATTCCAAGTGTCAAGATTAGAAGTCTGGATGGAAGAGATGAATCATGAACACTCAAAAAGAGGGGGTTTTATTAATAGGAGGTCTACAATATATCTGTGTAGATCAATATATTACTAGTCGAGGCTGACTAAAATACTAAGCACTCTTTCCTAGCTACAGCTGTGGAAGGTGTAATGAGATGGGGTTTAGGACTGCCAGAGAATGTGTCCTGGTGTAAAGTCTGATGTTATGTCATCGTTGTATTGGGGATCTAAGGATAATTCAGGCTGGAAGGAACCTCAGCAGGGTGCAGGGACAGCTATGAGAGAGTAAGGTTACCTAAGGCTTTGTCCTAGGGAAAAAGATGATTCGGGTTCCTGGGAAATCTTGGCGTGATTGTGATTTGCAGAACTTCCTGAGATGTTAATCATCAGCAATTACTTCTTTTAAAAACGGACACTTTCCTTACTGCTTAATTTCCCATTTGGTACCCCTTGATGTGTGATGGCACCCTTGGTTTCATGGTTCTTTTTTGTAGCTGTTGACTAAGTGAAAGCATTTGGCAGCAGACACAAACCACTTCTAACAATCTGTTTCAGCCTTGTCAATTTTCTGATCTATTGAAAGCTGTAAATTGCCTATAAATATCAAATCAATATTATGTTTCTGTCTTCTTGTGTTTTGGAAAATGGCCCTGTCAGCCTATCAATCAGCCATTTATATCCTCTTTATATTTATAGAGTGCTTTTTATTCCCCCCCCAGTGAGCCTTTTTCTGCTTGAGATATTCTAAATGTCAGGGTTTTACTCCCTTTTGAAAAGCCAGTTTATTTTTGGTTTCGTATAAAATTTTTGGTCTTACCAGGTTTGCATGCTTTAATTTACCACCCATGGGAATGTTTGCATCTTTTATTAACTGCAGTTGCTATGCATCGCTGAGCTGTATGCCTTCAGTACGATGCTAACTCTGATAACATTCAGTGCTTAGAGCACAAATAGTGAACGATACCCCTCCCTATGCAAGGTGGATTTTCTGCAATTAGTTAAGCACATATGGAGGCAAAATCAATTCCCACTATACCCATGGATGGCCGTAAGGAATTCTGGGAGTGTGCTGGACACTGCAAGATCTGCATAGACAAGTTTTGTGGCTCATTAGATGTGCATAAGCATAAATACACAGGCTTCACAGAGATAAATGAGTCAAGTTTGGCTGTTGCTATATTGCAGCAGAGAGCAGTCACTCTCTCCTGTTCTTGTATTTAATTAAAGTTCTAGAATATGTTTTAATTGAATAAATAGGATTCTTAACATTTACCAGTTAGTTAAAAATAGCAAATATAAAAAGATGTGAACCTAAGTTGAGAGAGATACATAAAAAAAAATAATCCTCATTTTTTTCTTTTATATATTTTCTAGATAAAGTGTCAAGGATACTTGCTTCTAACTATATGATCATTAGCATAATCTACTGTCTAAGAATTTCTTTTTTCACCCCTGGGGCGATTTCAAGCAGGTCTTTGTGTTTGTTACAGAGAAATTGAGAGTTTAAAATATATTCCAGTGTCTAACCACCTAATAACTGGATTTCTTTCTTATGTATAGGAACTGCTGATAACCAAGCAGAGCAAGTCTTTAATGAAACATTGACCTATCAAAATGTTCAATACATGGTCATTATGAAGAATTTGTCCTGGAATGATGCCATGGCTGCATGCATAAATAACAAGATGCAGCTGGTTAGCATCACAGATCAGTTCCAGCAGGCTTTTCTCGCTGTTCAGGCTGCCCTTCGTAATCGCCCACTGTGGATTGGACTCTTCAGCAGAGATGTAAGTTTTATTTTCCCCTCATGCTGTGGCTTAAGGTAATTTTTAGAGTTGCGTGAAGTGGAAACTGGGATTAAAAAAAAAAGCAGTGAAAAAATAATTTCTGGAGTAACTGTTTTCACTTAAGGATATAAATCTTGAGACCTTCCAGATGGTTGTTCTAAATCTTCAGTTCTCCAAGTTGTTGAACTCCACTGGACAGATGGATGATGAGTAGCCAATTCTTTTAAAAGATTATAGAATCAAGGGGGATATATTGTAGGGTACCATCATCACAGGTCACTGAATCATCTTTGTCTCCCTTGTTAATGAATATCATCACCACTATTTACAGTACCACTCTAGAAAGACAACCCAAAATCTGTTTTTAAAGGGAAAAACTAGAAGTGGCAAATAAAATCTAAAATGAATCATCGAGCACTTCTGGAGATACATTTCTAAAGCTTAACTTAGACTCTGTTGTTACTTCATGTTACTTGTACCTTTATTTTGAGTTAGAGCGAGACAGCTCTGAGACAGATTAGTGGATTTTTATTTTTTTCCTGTTTTGTCTTTGTAAAAGTCAGTGCAAGAGATACTGTTTAGCCTTTATTAGACAAAGGAACTCTTGAAGATCTTCATTGTAGATTGAGAGCTTTCTCAGCTGTTAATGAAGTGGCTTGGGTTTGCTTGCAGGGTTTATATTTTTGTCAAGCACATGTGTCTTGAGATAATTGGAAGAAAAAAGTTGATATTTGAGAAGTGCCTTAGCTACAAAGGCTGATGGTGCTCTCTTAGCATCTGTGGTGTTATGATCTTCCTATGTCAGGAGTGGGTACTGAGTGTTCTAGGCAAAGTAGGGTGGGGGGAATGGAAATTTGAGTATATATTTTATCAAGGATATATTTTAAAGGAAGGAAGCATTTAGTCTTAGTGAACGTGGGGAAACCAGAACAACCTATTTTCACTCCTCTTTTGAACCTTTATCTGTAAGTGAAAATCAAATGATTCATTTTGCTGCATACAACTCAGGCATGCACAGCTTTTCACTATTGCAACACTTTGTTATTTGGGTAGAATTAAAAAGTCACATGAAAGGAAATTATAATGATACTGGCCAACAGAACTTGTTACTCCAGTGTTGGAATTATAGACTCAAGAGAAAGATACAAGATAAATTAAATTAAAAAGCGGCAGGGGGATTTCCTAAAGAAAACGTTTAATTGTAAGATTCTTAAAGGATGGTGTGCTTGTTGTATGTAGGTTTTTTATTATTAGTCCTGCGTCCTCCAGGGCGGGAATATGTCCGATTTATTAAATCAGTTAAATATTTAATAGATTATTTTCAACTCGGTGTGGAGTAACTGAGACTGGGCCTTATTTTCAGATATTATCAGTTTTCCAGCACCAGATAATTATATCCACTGTCGATTTGCAGATGAAAATCATGTAATACAGATACCTCATTGCCAGGCCTTCCTCCATAAGCATAGTAGTTAAATATCAACATTTGATAATTTGCCATCCACTTCAGCTAAATCATATTTTTGCAACTGCAAAACTTAACGAAGCTTGTTTTATGGTGAGCGGCAGATCGGAACATGAGGGCAGTGAAACACTTCTGGTTCTCAGTTCTGTCTCTGACACTGTAAATGTGTAGGCAATGTAAATATATTACCGTGTCATTTTCTGTACCTAGTATTTTTTACTATGTAAACTCATTCCTTTTACTTATACAAATGTTAGGGTGGAAAACATTATGGCTGGCTGGATGGGAAACATGTTAGTTTTAGTCGCTGGTCTGATGATGATGAAGAAACAAGTGAAGAATGTGTGTTTTTGGATACTGATGGCTTCTGGAAAACTTCTGACTGTTCCTCTGAAAATCGAGGGGCTATTTGCTACGCATCAGAAAGTATGTATCCTAGCATAATACATACAAAAGCTGGACGTTTTATTGTGAAGCATATTTGCTAATTGCAGATTGTAACTTCAAAATTACAACTTTTTTTAACTTATTTCCTCAGACAAGCAGGTTTGCATGCCAGGAAAAAAAGAAACACTGAACTGAAAGGTGTAAATTTAAGCCACCTGCAGTTCACAAACCCCTTCCAAACATATACCAATTACAGCAGAACAGGTAGGGAGATAGCAGGACATCTTTTTTTGAGGGGGACACATATGTAGCACAGCCCTTTTCTGAAAGATAAACAAGATCTTTCTGAGAGATCATCATAGATTTCTTCCCTGTGAGACCATTATAACTTGTTTTGGGTTTTTTTTTCTGTGAGAGGATGCAGTTAAGCCATTGTTGTGCATACTGAGTCACAGTAAAGTGTATACTTAGCATTACAACATCCTTAATTATTTTGTGCTTGCACTCTGAGCAACTGCAGGAAGAGTCCTTCTTGCTACCCAGATAAAGACACAGAACTGAGAAGTGTTGCCAGCTGTGAAGTATGTAATTTGTTATGGTGATCTAACTTCATACAAGAGGCTGTAAGACCAATTTAGTTATTGGTCCACACTTAGCACTTTTATGTAGGGATTTTATTCTTAAACGTGTATAATGTGACAATTATGAAAAGTTGCAAGCATCTGTATTCTTCGATAATGCTTGCTGCTGGTTTTGTGACATAAAAAAAAAAAAATCACCATTATGAGGAAACTGAAGCACATTTAGAGGATGATGCTTAATTTGTCTTGCATGTTTTTAAATGGTACCTGAAGGAGTTTTGTGGTGTGTAAGGTTAAGCATTGTTATTAAATCATGTCTTGAATGTCATTTTTCCCTTCTTTAGAGAAGACTGAAAAAGAACAAGTTACACAAGTTAAGTGCCCGCATAAGATCAAAAATACGCCCTGGATATCATTTAGAAACAATTGTTACACTTTTATGATAACAAAAAATAGATGGAGAGAACTGAAGTCTCAAGAAGCTCATCATTTATGCAAGAAAATGAGTAAGTACTTTGTCATATTACAGGTATTTATGGACTTATATCAGCTTCAGGGAGATGAGTTTTAGATCTGAGTCACTGTCCTACAAAGACAGCAAAGCGAGTGTTGAGAGAGGTTGTCGCATTTGGAAATGTGCATTAGTGTTGTGCTGTCTAATGCTGTTTGCCCTTGGTACTATCACATAAAAATTGCCAGGGTAGGAGAAATTGAGAGAGAGATGGCTAGGAATTCTGAGATCTCTGAAAAATTGGAAGGTTAGTTTGTGGGGGTTTTTTTCTCTTTATAATTTTAAATAGGTTGGGTCACTGTTATCCCCTTGGCAACATTCTGGCTTTACAGTCACAGTTAATTCCTGGGGGTTCCCCCTCTGCCCCTCTTGCTGTGTGGAACACTTAAATGAACAAAGGAAACAGTCTGAGAATAGTCCAATTCAGAAAAGCACGTGCGCTTTTCCTGTCCATCCTGAACAAAGAGTAAGCTTAGGAACAGCTTCCCTCATATTAAACCATTGCTCATGCCACTTCAGATGTGTGTCTTTCCAGAAGCTGGCTTTTATTTTTCATGAACTGATTTCAAGTCAGTCTTTTTCTTAATACTGTTTCTCTACTAAGCAGTTCAAGAAAATCAGCGAAGACTGGTTATATTTTTGTGCTCTATGCAGAGAATTTTTACTACATAGAACTTGAAGTGATAGTAGAACCCAGAAATGCTTCTGGAGCTGATGTCTTTCATTTATCCACAAGACCAGGGAAGTGCTGTTGATAATACCTTTGAAAATTGTTTTTGTGCTGTTCATTTAGTTATTATGTTATAAAGGTCTAGCCTTTACACATTCTTTCAACAGACCCAGAAGCATTTGTTTTGAGCGTTCGAGATGAAGAAGAGAATAACTTCGTTACTGAGCAGCTTCGTTCGTTCAGTGGTCTGGCTATGTGGGTCTGGCTGGGTGTGATTTATGATGACAATGGTAAGATTTAAGGGGTTTTTTTCTTAATAACTGAATTGGAGGCAAAGTTTGCAGCATTTTAAGTGTATGTTTCTTGCATGCTTCAATATACAACTAAAGCCTAACTGAATGCAAACCTATAATAATGCTTTGTATTTGTATTTATCTTCTAGTAGAAAAGAACTGGACATGCTTTCTGTTTGAGTGATAATTAGTTCCAGCACATTTGTTTAGTCTAGATTTGATTTCGATGGAAAGCAGGACTTAAAAGAGCCTGGATGAGTAATGCTAACATATATAACATTGTATATGGAACTGATTTACAGTAACTTAGAGTATCACTGCACGTTTTTCCAAAGTGAATATCTGTTAATGTCATTAATATATTCAAAGTTAAGTGGTATTTGTACACATAATGCCAATGTTTTCATAAATATGCAATTTTTTCCACAGATAAAGTTCTCAAGTGGTATGATGAAACTCATCTGACTTACAATAACTGGAGGCTGGGAAGGCCTAATATAAAGAAGAACAGCTTTTTTGCTGGTGTAAATCTTGATGGGTTTTGGGATATTTACAATTACTCTCAAAGCTGGCATGCTCATCACTATAATGTGTACAGTATTCTCGCCTGCAAAATTGAAAGGGGTAAGTAGTGGAGAAGATTTTGTGTAGTGTTGGATGAGGGTCATAATTTAAGTCCTGGTTCTGCAGTACCTGCTATCTAAGGCTTTGGTTTTGCTCCCCGTGAAATGCATGGCACAGCTGATGTGGGCTTCTGGGGTTATATGGTCAGTCACACATCATCATATACAGCATCACTGCTGTAATGCTCTCATCAGGAGTAATATCTTTGCTGTTCTCCTCTATCAACTGCTCAGAGCGTTCAAAGTAGCAAAAGATAGCTTACGTGCTTGTACTAGACACTTCAATGCTTGAGTTGCGTTGATATAGGTGGATTTTAATGCTTTCTATATGTTCCTAGTAACATGAATGAAGTGCACAGAACTACTTCTTGTCTTACTTTTTGAAATTAGGACCCCAACAGCACAAGCCTCCATTGCCTGAGTCTATTCCACATGGAAACAGGACATACAGGATCCTTCAGAAAAAGTTAACGTGGTATGAGGCGTTGAGAGAATGCAAACACAATAGGAGTGATTTAGCAAGCGTACACAGTGAATCACAGCAGTTATTTCTAGAAGATATTGTCAAGTGGGATGGCTATCCTCTGTGGCTTGGGCTGTCAATTCATGATGTAAGTATATACTGTTCGTCACCTCCGTAACAGAGCTTGTAAATAATTTTATGCATAGGATAGGAAATATTTTCTGATGATTTTTTCCAGTTTCTTGGAATTTCTATTCCATGTAGAATATTACCTAATTTTTCAACCCTGTGTAACACATATTAAAATATATTACATTTTAGTGTGTGTAACCACACTGAGATATTTTTCCAAATCTTTGAAATTTTAAAATAATAAAAAGGTCCCGCATCATGCCTTGTGGCACAAGGAGGTGCAGTTTGCAACAGTACCTTTGGAGGCTCTAGATTCATGGCCCTCTGTTGGATCGTATTCCATTAGCAAATAGAGTCAGACAGGGCTGTATGGAGCCTGTTGAGGCCTGGGTCTCCAAGGCAGTTCAGAAACTGGCTTTCCAGCAAGTTACGTGTCCCTTCTCCTCGGAGGTGTAGCCCTAGACAGCTGCAGATCTTCCTCCTCCTCTCTCTGCTTAACCTTGGAGCCAAAAGCTTGTGGCCTCAACCCTGCTCCCCAGACTTGGCCAGGGCAGTTAATTGGCAAAAATAGCTCTCTGTGTGATTTCTACGTGTACCTTTGCTACCTCTGCCCATCCTTTGGTCTGAATGGGTCCCTCCACTTCTTACAACTTGACCTTTCATTGTCACAGGTTTCCAGCAGTGACTCTGAAGTAGGAGGTAGCACAGCAAACCGTTCCCGAGCTGGCCAGCTTTACTCAGTGAGGCTGTTTGACAATCTAGCAATTTGCAACGTATCTAATAACATTCCTAGCAAGGAAGACAAACTGCTTAAGTGAAACAGCAGGATGAAATTGAGAGAGAAGTTCCCCCTAGAATAAAACGAGGCACATTGCAGGTTTACAGACATGCTGCACCACTCTCTCAGTTCCCATAAATAAGCAGAGTTTCTATATTAAGATTTGATTGGAAATGACTGGAAAATGCACACTATGTTGTACATTTATTTAGTATGGATTTAGAAAATGAGGCCACCTGCACTTTAATTTATCACTCTACAACAGATAAATGTTGCTACCTAACTTATTAATGACTGACAAGATTTAAACCACAACTGTATGTTTGGTTTTTCTTTAATTAGGGAAGTAAAGCTAATTTTGAATGGTCAGATGGAAGCGACTTTGACTACTATCCTTGGGAATTGGAGAACTCAAATACTACTGAGAACTGTGTTCTCTTGGATACTAAAGGATCGTGGAACCGTACAAAATGTACAAATGTTGCGGAAGGTGCCATTTGCTATAGCACTCCAAACAGTAAGTGTTATTTTTAATATTTTGTGTATTTTGTCTTCACATGGTGTATTTTGAACTAGAAATGAAGGCTAGAAGAGTTGTCTATCAGGAGCAATAAAACACTTAAGGGAGATTAATTCTCTCTATTCCAGTAGTGAAAATCTGAACCAATCCTGGTCACTTCTTGCTCACCTGTGATATGAATATCAAACTGTATGCATACTTTCTGAATTAGAAATCCTTATCAAACACATGCACCAAACTTCAAAAACCCCTAAAAGGCAAGCAAAAATGCCTCCCAAGCCTTTGGGACTTGTCTTATGCTCACTTTCAAATAAACTCACCTATGACACATGAAGAAGGAGTTGAGTCATGGTTGTCGGTAGAAGTAGTCCTTGTTAATGCTTACTGTCCCATTACTACAAGAGACTATGCACAAACTGCTGCAGCAGAAGTAACATCAATTTATTTTTTTTTCTTTGCAGAGAGACAATTACAGCCAAAGCAAGCGAGCAGAGCTCCAGGGTGCCCACAAACTAGTGGTACCCTACAATGGATACAGTATAAGGATCACTGTTATGCATTTGACATGGCGTTCTACAATTTTTCAGTATATAATGCGGAAGATGCTAAGAAAGTCTGCCAGAAACTGAGTATGTTTAGAGTCTTTATCACATTACAACTTGTAGTTAATCCGTTATTTGAGAAGAAAAAAAAAAGCCACAACCAAAAAAACTACACTGGTTATACATCAGCTTTTATGCTTCTTTCATTTAGGAAAAGTAATAGCAAGCTTCATTTTTTAACATCTGATTAAGGTTCTTGATAAAACTCTACAATGTGCTTAGTGTTTGGTACATGGATATCTGCAAGTAAAGTGCAGAGAGCCATTGACAGGGGATTCAGAAATGTAAGGCTTACAGTTTGGAGGAAACCATTTTATTTGCATACAATTAACTTTTTATTATAAAAGTTAGTGCTATTAGTAGTGATTTCTTACTATATCCTTGCATTAGCTGCTTGCTAATAGTGAGCTTGCTAACCTATCAGATGGTTCAAAGTACATACTTTATAGACATGATCATTAAGGCACATAATATCACTAAAAAACAATTTTATGGCAAATGAAAGGATTTTCTCTCTTCTTTGATAAGCTGTGTGGGGAATTGTATTGTGGAAGATGATGTTAAGCAGGCTCGCTTACAGAATTTTTAATCACCTTAGCTTAGAAGCTAGTGACTGTTGTAACTTTCTTTAATAAAGAGTTATGTTATGACGTGAAGTTGAACTCGCTCTGTAGGATGAAAAAGAAAAGGTGCAAGGAGTCCCAGTTCTGGATGCAGTTTTCTGTTGAGTCCTACTGGCCTGGTAGTTGAAAGAGAAAGTGATCTTTCTCTAAATTTAAGCTTCTGGCATATATTTGTATGTATTTGGACAGAATGGGTACACTCTGAGCCTGTCTCCAGCATACACTTTCCTCCCTCTTGTTCCTTATAATACTGTATATAAAAACCTGAGGCACAATGAGGGACTGGTTTAGAAATTAACTTGACTCAGCAAAACGCTGAGCTTTTGTTCACCTATGTTTTTGAAAAGGGCTTATTACTTGGGCAAGTCTAGTAATTCTGAATGGGGCGTATCTTTTGATATCTTCCACATATGAAGCCCGCAGCTGCAGTAAGTTTATTCCCACTTTATTTTGTATGACTGCTTGAGTCACCAGTCATCTGAAGCAGTCTTGTATAACGTGCTGTATTTTAGGAAATAGGGGAGCTTATGTCTTTGTTCTGCAGGTTACTTCAAGCTAATTTCACAAGCCCAGATCAGCAAATCTTTTCTCACAATAATTGTTCCCACAGAAAACTCATTGTACAAGCGCAATGAAAAAAAATCTCTGAAGTTGTAATTCCTGACCAGTTGCCTCTTCCCTGTAGATCCCTCATCAACCCTGCTGACTATAGGGGATGCTGAAGAAAATGCATTTGTGAGCACACACATAAAGGAAAACGATCTCATCACCAAGAACGTGTGGCTTGGCCTCGCGCAGAGCTCCAAGGGTAAGAAATAGCAACTGTGTACGAGAATGAGTGTTTCATGTGGTAAATAAAACCACATAAATCCTCAAATAAGAATACAGTTTTGTAGTGTTGATAACCTACAGTCACTCCTGCCTGAGGTTGGTATCCCTCATTTGGCATTATAAAGTCTTTTGGAGTTCGTTGTAGCTTGTTGCTTCCTGTTACACGCCTAAGATAATCAGAAGGCACTGAAATTTGTTTTCCCCAATGCTGTCATTGGTGCCTAATAAGTTAAGCTGCAAATGCATTAAAGCGATGTGTTCGTATTACTGCTTTTCATATACAAGATAGTCAGTCAGCCCGGTTTCTTTTACCAACGTAAAGAAGTGAATAGATTGTGAATGAGATTGTGTAGCATTACAGCATGTTTTGGTGATCTAAACTAAGAAAATTTTTTTTCCCTGACAGATCAGTCGCTGAACTGGCTTGATGGCTCATCGGTTAGTTACGCCAACTGGGAAAATAGAACTGCAGAAGTCAATGAAAAATGCAGCGTTATCCTGTCCACAACTGGCACATGGTCCAAAGTTGACTGCAGTCGTAGTCAAAGCAGAGTGGTTTGTAAAGCTCCTTTAGGTACGGAAGCATTGATTTTACCTGAGACTGAATTTTGCAGTGACTATATTCAGGATTTTCCTTTTTTGGGTGGGGAAAGTCTGTGTTGAAATAGTGAAAGTGCAATTCACGATCAAGTACCTCTGCCTAAGCAAGAGCCTTCTTTTGCTGTTTCGCTGTGAAATTGCATTCAGGGACAAATTCTCTAGGAATTTACTCCTCCTGCTCTCACTGCCTGCTTAAAGGGTAAGGGGGAGAACTGAAATTTCCGCTTAAAAGAGAGCATAGAGTAGTTACTATCACTTCTTACCAGAGGGCGTCTCTCATGGGTGAGTCTTACTTCCCCTAATACGTTCCCTGCTGCGTAGACGGGATCAGAAAGACTTCTGAAACTGGCACCCGCAGCTCCAGAAAAACTCAGGCCTTGTGTTACTTCCTCATACTCTGCCACGTCCAGGAGAGAAAGCACTTACCTGGGCACTGAGCAAGCAAGCTCCTGAGCAGCAGTGGAATCTGTACATCTTCCCTGAAGTGGAAATGCAGGAATAGATTTAACGTCATGCAGCTAAGGAAGACCTCAACAAGATCTTTTCAGTCCAAGGGAAGCATAATTCCCTTCCACTCAAGAGAGTCCAGGAACTTGGTAGATTTCTGAAGTATACAAACCTTGAAATGAGTGCAGCACTTACTACTAGCGGGTTTTTTTAATCTCCAGAGGTCCATTCCAACCTAAATAAGAATAGGAAATTAACACCAGAATGATAAAAATAAGCTAGTAGATGCTGACTCATATGGGAACCTAACTTCTGCTTGATGAAGACTATTACTATGATGAAGCAATTTGCCTTATCTGCAACTAAGTGTGTGCAGTATTTGTGTATAGCTACCTAAGCATCAAACCCATGGCAAAATATTCTTACCAAAACTCTGAAGGAATAACTACATGTGTTTTGTTCTCTTACAGGTTCTAATCACACTGGGGTGGCTGTAGCATTTGCCCTGCTAATTATCTTAGTCTTCATCATAGGATTGGTGTGGTATCTCTATAAAAAGAAGCGCCTTCACTGGAGTGCCTTCTCTTCCGTACGCTATCAAAGAGGGATGAATGATGATGAAACTGAGGATGTGTTCACAAAAGACAGCTATTGAGAAACTGTTCCTTCTGGGCAATTGAGCGTGAACTTCACTGTGTGAAGCCATAGGGAATGAACTACTTGATGTCTTATTACTACTTCTTGTAAAAGTAGCAAGAAGATTATTAACGCGGGCTAAATTTTGTTCTTTTATACAAGTGCAATTTTTCTTCAAGTCCTTGGTAATTATTTACACTTGGCCTCTGCCATTTACGGTGCAAGGTTTCTAGAGTTCTGTGATATTTTTTTTTTAATTTACAGTATTTTCTTTTTACTGGAAAGAGTTTTTATGGAGTAATTAATGCCAACAGTACTTCATGCAACATCACCTTAACGAATGCACTTAAAATTGCTGCATGAATTCTATAATTTTGTGCAATTATCAATCAATAACTTTACCCCAAATGATGTACCATTTTGATACACTGTAAGGGTCTTGCTGCTATCATTGGGTTACCCCGTAGAAGTTAACACAAAGACGATAAATAGGAGACAAACTGTGTTTGTATAACAACTTTTATAATAAGCAGTAATAAATTTTGACGTAGCAGGGGAGAAGGGAGTTATCAGACAACTAAGCTTACCTTCCCATCCAACTAGAATTTAAGTTTTCTTCTTATAGTGGAGGAAGGTCATATTGAGATCCACAACCACACCACCCCCAAAGACACACAAAAAAATGATGTTAGAGCGGTGAGAGAAGAATCTTCCTTAGAACGCAGAATGTACACTTTGAACAGAGAGTTACAGGGAATACCCTGAACTAAACCCATGCTATCTGGGAGTAAATATAATAAACGTAGAATATTTGAAGCCTGAGACAAGCTGTAGATCACTACTGTTGCCCCCTGAAGGCGGTAGTGGGGCTAACAAAAATACCCAATAAGGGCTAACTACAAACACAACCAGAACGCAAGGTACAGTGAAAGCCTCAGCCCTATAGAAACTTCAGACTACTCTGAAATTAGACCTGAGTGATTTTCTTGTAGATCAAAACACAGAAAAGACCTGCTCCATTTCATGATCTGTTGCGCTGTGACACCCAAGGACAGGAGTGTTGCAGTGACAGCGTTCCTTCCTCTGTAACGAGGTCCTCCAGACTCTTACTTCCCCTAATGCTCTTATTTATACTAGGGTTAAGTGCCTAACTCTATAGGTGAAATGCGTCATCTGTCCAGAAACAAGATAAAGAGATATCTAAGGAAAGAGTGAGAAAAGAATGTTTGGTAAATAAGCTTGTGTATATAAATGCTAAAAATACTTGAGTATTTTACATAAAACTTAAACTTGATTTTTGTATGTGATGTGTCACTGTGGCCTTTTCTATGCACTCCAAAGAAAGCTATAAAGAGAAAAAGGGAAGACAGATTTGTATCACATTAATTACTCTAACGATTTGGTCTTGAAAAAGCCTGTAGACTTTTTTTAATGCACAATACAAGGAAGAGGCACGTTTATGTTCATGAAGGAGGGTACGTAAGAGACCAGATCCAGTCCCCGCAGTGTGAGCAATAGGAATACGCTGGGTCTGACGCGCTGAGAAAAGTACTACTGATCTCTCTCAGGCAGCGCTGCCAGGTCGCCATGGTCAACCGCCTTCCCCCCGCCCCCCTGCAGTTTACTTAACGTTTACGGCACTTTTCTTTGTTCCTGTTTGCACTATTTTGATAAGCAAGTGTTTATCATCTGTATTGAGAAACAGAGAACTTGTAGATACCGCTTTAAAGCAGCAGCCTGCAGGGGCACCCTAAAGGAACCGCTGTGGTGGTTTGCTGATCAAAGAAGTAAGCACTTTTGTTGTTTATTTGGTACTTCGGGCACAATTGTGAACGCTTTCTTTCTTTCTTGAGGTAGCTTCTAGGAAAAAAAAAAAAAGTAGTTCTGATGTTAGTTGCTATGTAATGAAAATCACCCTCACCCACCTTAAACTTCCCTGGAATGAGAAGTGTTTGAAATGTACCAAAGCCTGGTTCCTGTCCTCTCCAGGGTGAGCTTCTACGCCAAAGTGCTTTGCCAAATGACTCCTCATGCAATGGACTAAAAAAAAAAAAAAAAATAAAGAAGCGTTGTTTATTGTCCTCTTTCTACCTAATGGCAGTAAGTGGGGAAAATGATTTACAAATTCTCCTGTCTTAAGATTTACTAGTTTTATAGATGTTTATACTTTGAGCATTTTTAGGTGTGAATCTGAAGTGGAAAAAGGAAATGAGTAGTAAAATCCTGATTCTCCAACGCACATGAACATGTACTTTTTATAAAAAAAAGAAATCGTATATTTTAATCTTATGAATGATGTAAATAATTTTTTAAGGCCCCGTTTCGCATGTTTGTTTCATCATAGCTGAGTTGTCTAATCACTGGTACTTCCTCTTTGAGTAAGCACAACTGCCTGGGTGCAGGCGAGTAACCCACTTCATTGGAAAGGCATAGAAAGATTATTTAGCAGTATTGTTACTGAAGGAATAAAGTTAAATAAAACACTAAACTGCTTACACTGGTTTTATTTCCGTGGAAGCAGTTACCACAGCTGAGGTACAGCTCATTAATCACTGGATGAAAAAAGCACCCAGCGCAGGGGCTGCGGTCACAATTAGTGCAGATAAGCAAGTGTTACCATGATAAGAAAGCTTTAGAGGTAATAAAAATCTTTGATTTATTTAAAAAGAACGCCAGTAACTTTCTCTCTGCAGTTGAAAACGCACTTTATCCTGGCACATGGTTGTACCTAACTTTTATCAAGCTGCTTCTGGGTTTGCAGAGAAAAGGAACATTATTCTCTGCCTTTTTTTCCTCCATTCAAGGTGTAGTTCATCTGCACCTTGTGGCCCATCCTAGCTCCAAAGCTAACGGCTCCCAGCGTAACTCCTCATAAAATATGGGCGATGTTAAATTCCTTTCAGCCATGTAACGTTTGCAATTAAAGCATGGGCTGGGTTCTTTTTGAGCATCGTCTGAACTCTGAATTCCAGACCTCCACAGTCTGCGGCTGCTGGTCGAAGGGCAGTGTTATTTTTATCTACAGTAATGGCTCGCTGGGAGAAGCATCCTATTGTGCAAGACCATGAACGAGGTCATCTCTTCCAAAAACATTAGTTAAAAGCTGAAGATGATTTGCAGGGAAATAGAAGTACGGAAATGAAGTGCTTGTCCCTCGTCACAGAGCGATGGAGTTGGGGAGACATCCTAAAGCTCCTTCACCTCAGAGCACAGCCGGGCTGCTGGGCGCTGGTAGCTCTTGGCAAAAACTGTCCAACTTCAGGTGAACGCGCAAAGGTTTTTTGTGCTTTTACAACTTGACACGTGACTCATTGGCCTCCCTCTTGTCAGGACAGAGGCACGACTTCCTCCCAGGGCGAGTAGAGCAGCCTGGGGTTTGGTTCCCCTGCCTGAATCCTGCCCAGTCTGAAGCCTGTGTGTCATGGAAAGGTTTGTCCACACCTGCCAGGAGACCAGCCAGCATTTTTATCTTCATACCACTTCTGAGTCAGTGACTTAACTGACATAGAAGCGAACCACAAGTCCTTATCCGTGAGCACCATTGGGGCCTGATGCATTTGTTGTATTTCTTACTATTATTTTTTTCCTTTTTCTTTAAACCACATGCGCCATCTGCTCATTGCTCTGGCCATATGTTACACATCTAAACGTGTTTGAAAGGAGGAAGTAAATTGCACGGCCCACCAATGATACATTTTCTTGGTGTGGTTGCAAATAAATGGAAGACCAAACGTTGCAATTTTTGCTGCTAAAAGTCAGGATCAGCATTCATACCCTTTCCGCAGCCGCCGTTGCTGTGCGTACGGAGCACGGCGGGGTTTGTAGCACCCAGCCTCATAAAAGTTAGTTGAATTCATTCCGTTGTCAAGAAGCACATCAAGTTCTTATGGACCAAATTAAGCAGACTGCGCAGTTTTAAAGCGAGAACTATGAGCAGTACTAAGTCAGATTAGGAAAACCAGGAGGTGAGCTACTGGAGAGAACAACTCAGTTGTCACTCTGATGGACCTTTCCCATTTACTTCTGATGAGTTTTAGGATGAGAGTTGACAAAGCACTAGAAAAGGTAATTTTCTGTTGGTAGCAAATTAACTTGCAAATGGTGTGTAGCATAAACGCCAGAATAAAATGCTGCTACCTTGGGTTTATTCCTTTACGGTATTTTTCACATTGAAAACTCCTGTGTGCTCTGTTATATTATCTGCTGGTAGCAACTAAGATTTTTAAGAGATTTGAGGGGGTGGGGGAGGATACCAGATGAGGTTTGTATTGTGATTACACAGTAATGCAACACAGACTGTAAGTCCTTCTGGATTTCTATCGGAATGCAGAAGGGACTATAATTATAAACAGAACAGGAATTGTTTGTGAGCTTTGCTCCTTTACAGCGTAAATAGAATAATTTACTCCAAGGTGGCTTTTAAGAAAGTGGAATTTCAGTGATATGAAATAATTACTGCAGAATGTGCTTGCTTCGTTCTGCTGGCCCCTTGTGTGCGCATTTTTTTGTTGCAGCAAATGCGAGCAGAGGTCTTTCTCCGCAGGCTGTGCCTCGGGACACTGGTGTGGGCAGTGAGCGTTCTGCTCCTGCTTCTTACTCAGCTTCGCTTTTCAAGTGTCATGTGTCACAGTTTCTCTTTGACAGATGATACAGAACAGATAATTGTACAACCATGTGGTGCTTGTATCTGTTAAAACTAGCAAGCCTTGTATGCATATTCAAATCAAACTTACACAGTAGTTGGTTGAGATGATTTCACAAAGATGCATGACTGAATGTCATCCCCATTAGCAACCGAACCGCTTTCTGTTTCACTGAAATGTCTTTATTTTCATAAACATGATCTGGGTATTTAAGGAGCATCTTGTGTCAAGTGAGAGTTATGAATTATCCATGTCTGGGGATAACGTGAGGGCACATTCACGCAGGGCTCGGATCCTGATCTACTTTGAGGACAGGGGCTGGGTTCCTGACACTTCCATCTCGTGTTTTCTCCTTTTTCTGCTTTGTGCCTGCTCTGTCTCATACCAGCTTCACAGCAGCGATGAATAAGGACCAAATGACAAACGTGCCACCACAGACACAGGAGCCAGCCAGGTGGAGACCAGAAAGCATCGCTTCCTGAAGGGCGGCAGCCAGCCGTCCACCACCAACAGCCCCACTGCACGGGCACAGGGGGCTGGGAAAGGGCTGGAACAGCCAGGGTGGACATCGAGAAGGTCCCGTGGCAGCAGGACACCGCAGCCTTGGCAGGGGTGGGTCCGCTCCCTCCTCAGCGAGCCAGGGGCAGCCAGGGGCAGAGCCGCCCTCTCCCCCCCAGCCCGAGCAATCCCAACACAACACAGAGGAGTTTGCTGTGGGCAAGAGCCAACGCTCCAACCACTCCTCCTTCTAGCCCCCGAGGACTCCCTCTGGCCACCCCTCCCTCTGCAACCAGGGCTTCTCCTACCATGGCCCCTTCGTTCCCTGCAGCAGCCTCACCAGCAGGACCAGCGCTGCTGCCCTCCCCCCGCCCCGCTGCAGCGCAGGGAGGACAACCAGCCAAGATGCAGCCACCCCGGGGGAGCTGGGGGGAGAGGGCTCCTGGTTTAAATTCTGCTGTGCCCGCCCTGAGGAGGCACAGCCGAGGGTCCTCTGGCTTCCTCAGCGTGGGGCTGCAGCTGGAGAAAGAAGCCGTTGAGGTCAGCTGCTGCTCCGGGCACATCTGTCCCACTGCGGAGCGGTGCCCGGGCCAGTGCCCAACCCGCCACAGAACCAGCCGAGCTCCCGCCCAGGGGCTGTCCCTTTTTGACCTGGCATTGCATGGGGTTTGCTGCTTGGTTTTACAGGAAGGACACCTGTTTGGGACGGTAATCCTGAGCCATCGCAGCACTTCAGGGAAGGCCCAAGGCTCTGCGTGCCGAGGGGCAGTGCCTGGGGACTGTGGGTGGCCACGGACGTGTCCCTGGGTGCAGCGCTGGGGGGGACGGAGCCGGGGTCCCTCCCAGCCAGATGTGCCCTGCAGCTGGCCGGGCTGGGCCAGCCCCCCGGGGAACGGGTGGTGGCGCAAGTCCGGTGAGAACCAGAACCACCCAAAAAACCGCGTTTGCTCTTGGTGGCATCCAGAGCGAACCCCTGGTGCAGGGCCCGGGCACGCGGTGGGACAGAGCCCTCCCCGCCGCGGCTCCGAGGGCTGCCCAGCGCGCAGCCCTGCTTGAAGAGCAGCGCTTGAGCAGGCGGGCAGAGAGAAGGGAATTTTACTTGCCATCAAATTCTCGGCAACCACCTCTCTGTTGACAGTGGCACGGGGCCAAAGTGCACAGCCAACTGCAGCGGTAGGCATCTCCGGTGTAAAACGCGGGCAAGAGCTTAGCAAATTTGCAATCCACAGATCTGTATTTTAGAGCGGGAGCTGGAATTCACGTGAGGGGGACTTGCTTGGATGCCCCAGGGGAGCATGGCTGCTTTAAGGCAGCGCAGAGTATAACGATACAACATACAGCCTACATAAGGGAAGGCTGCGTGTTTCGGAACAAGGTGTAAAGAAACAATTGAAGTTTACAGTCAAACTGGTCTGATAATTAGATATAGCTGCTTGGGATAAAAGTTACCAGGGGCTGCGATTTTACCTGTAAACTAGTTTATGTTTACTGTGTAGGTGATGATTATAAACTGTGTCCTGTCCCAGACCCTAACTCTAAGCCCCATTGGCATGAAAATGCTTCATATAAAGGAAATGTTAGAACATACAAACTTGAATTAACGGTTGGAGAAACACTGGGGTGGAGGCCAGAAGGGACTGCAGAGTCCTGCAGAGTCCTGCAGAGCGGGACTTTGGAGATGATTCACTCATCGCTCTGCTTTCACCACAGTAACTGCCTCAGAACCCATCCCCTGGGCTCGCACGGGACATCTCCCACTGACCAAAGGTGTGACCCAGCCCCAGCGTGAGTGGCAGCAGCTGGAAGGAAACCTCCCCCATTGCAGCTGCAAACTATTTTCCATAATTTGCTTCTGAGAGGAAGGGCTGTTGTCTCCTCATGCCGATGATGCCAACTTTTCACTTACAAGTTCTGAGCAGTAGATCACCAAGGAAACATCTTCACATGAGCACACAACGTCTGTGAGTGAATACAGCCTGTGCAATCCAATAATTTATTAAACTTTCATCTTGTAAAGCCAGTTACAAATTAAAAAAGACAGCAGAAGGAATTCTGTAATAGAAATGAGCAAAATTACAACAAATAGTAATAATGGGAGTTACATTCCCAAGTGGGTTCAAGCTGCCTGCAGCAACCCAAGAGCCAGAACACAGACAGTGCGGAGTTAGGACAGGATAATCAAGGCTATTGGGATACATAAAGATGTAGTCAGTGTACGGACCGATACAAAGTGTTACTGCTCAGCTGGCCTCTGCACCCCTGTTCGCTCTCACTGGTGACCTGCTCATCTTTGTAGCCTTTGTGGCAAAAAAGGGACATTTGTAGGATCCTTCAGTAAAGCTATTTAAGGCAAAACTCCAGCTGAACATACGACACGCAGTAGTGGCTGCCCTCTTCGGCTGCTGCTGTGGCAAGTGGACACAGTGTTTGCACATGCTGCAGCGTAGTGGAAATGAGAGAAAAGCAGGGATTATGTACAGTGCTTTTTCTTGTACTGTCAACCTCAAATATACAGTGTTCTGCGACACAGTATTAGTGACACGGCACGATTTGACGATCAGTCGGAACAGAACTCGTTGCATACCGACTCCGAGTTTTCTTTTCTATGAAATTTCTATTTCATAGCTCGCAGGCCTTAGCTGCCACTTCTTCAGAAAGGGAGACACCTGATTTTAAACAAACATGCAACGAGGCCCACATTAGATACAGCTCTTCAATTTCATTAAGAAACTGAATTTTTTCTTTGCATTCTGGGGTCACAGGAAATGGCTAGCCACTGGGGTTCTTGATTGTTAACGCAGCCCATTTATGATATGGCTGATACTGAGTAATTGTTTTAAACAATGAAATCAAGCTTCTGAAGTCAAAAGACTGAAGATGACTGTCATCTGTCACTGAGATGAAAAAAAAATCTGCTTCTTAAAATTGCAAGTAGCTGCAAAAACCTCCCAGAAGCAGTTGTTTTTGGCAAAACAGCATCAGTTTTGCTGATGACTAGGGACCTAGAGGAGATTGGAAGGGGATTTGGGGATCCAGTGACGGGAGCAGCTCCAATTAGAATTTGGAGGAGGATGAAGGGTTTGGCATCTGCTTACAGTAGTACAGAGGAAGTGAAATTCTTGCCTATAGACATTTATCCAGGCACCTACTCACTCCGTAGGAAACAGTTCACTTAAAACTAAAGGTCGGGGATGCAAGTCCTCCTAAAATCCTGTACAGAGAAAGGATCTTAACGTGGGTAGGCTGCTCACCATAAAACTCCCTGACCTCCATCTAAACCCTGGAGTTTGTGAAGAGCAGTTCTTTTGGAGACACAACTAAATCCCTCTCCCCACCTGGGCTGTAGAAGGGAAAGGCAGTCATTAATTTTTAGGCAACAGGTGCTGCTTGGAATGTACCCACGATGGCACCTGATGATCTATTTCAGTGATGCTGCTCCCAAAGATTTTCTCCTATGTTGGAGCATTTAGAATTTTAACTTAAAGTGCCACTTTTTAGTCATGTACCTGTGAACCTCTATTGGAAGGTAAAGAATCACCTCGGGTGTTTTTATTCGTTTCTTTGTTGAATGCTCTCTCATGTAGGGTTTGACTTCTTAGTTGGACCACTTGGCTTCAATGATACAAAGGCATTTTCTTTTAAGACCAGATCAGATCATTAGTATACCCTGAAGAAAAATCCACAGTGACTTTAGAGTTGCTTGCAAAATAAATAAAAAACAAGTATCCTTTTAGCAGACCATGCTGCAGTCCCACAATCCCAGATGTTTGCATGTTGGAAGCTTAAGTCTGCCTCCTGTAGTGCAGAAATGATTCTTGTGAATTTTTCTGCCATTATGACAGGTAACGGTGAAAGCAGCAGAGAAGACAGGCAGAAGGAGGAGGATGCTTCTGACTTTGTTTCCTTAAGGTACACTGTTCATCAAACAAGCAAAGGGAAAACAAGTTTTGGGTCATTAATGTCTAACAACAGTTCTTACTGTTTAATGTCTTTGGGCAGAGGTGCAAATCCGATGGTCCTGTAGATGTCACTTCAGTTTTTAAATACAGTAGTCAGTCAAGTGGAGTTCTTATAAAACATCTTTGCTACACTTGTGCTGGCAAGTTGCAAACACCGATCATTAAACAACGGCCTCTCTCTCGTGGCAGTTCGTTCCTATCACCTAGTCCAGATGCTAGCGTGACTGTCCACACTGGTGGCTGATTTGACGCTGCAGCGTTTCTTCACAATCATGTTGATGTATGCTTTCATGATCTTTATTATCTCGCCCACCTAAAGAGAGAACACAGTAACAGAGGATAAGCACATCAAAAACCTAATTCCACTGAGGCGTGGCAGACATTTTGCAGAAAAAAGACTCCCCTTGTCCAAAGGCATGGCACTATAAATTTTGTGTGTAATACTAAATGTGAACAGGACTGTAAGGAAAGACATGCTTGACAAGTTTGCACTCTCTGGTAGTGACACTTAAAAGACTTCTAGCTCAAATAAAAGCAACTTTAATGCAACTAAACTTTATTTTTTGAGTTTGTGAACTCCCCATTTATATACTGGAAGGGAATGAAAAGGACGAGCACACTCATGAACATCCAAAATTTCAAATTCCCAGTGTGCTGGAAGACCATTCAATCTCCTTCACTTTCTAACCAGCATCATTTTCTTTTTGTCTATCCCTGTATTCAAGAAGAGGTCCCATGCTACTTCAGGCGTAAGCTCCCTTCATCTTTTCCCTTGGCTGTCCAGTCCATTCATCAAGAGTTCATGCATATAAATTTGTCTAGTCTGGGGAAATTAGAGCTTTACCGAAGCGATAGTAAAACTGCACATACAACAAGTCTTATGCTTTCACGTACCTGGGATGTTTCAAAGAACATTTCTCTCTCATCCACTGTAATTTTGAAGGTGTTAGGCTGTGGTGCTCCGAAGAAAACAATGTGCTCATACTGGAAAGTTTCTAGTGGCTTAGGATCCCCTCGTTTGTAGACAGACACATTCTCTGTGCTGACTCCAAGCCAAAGATCATTTGGAAATCCACCCTCCTTGCACTGCAGAAAGAGAAACATAAAGTTTTGCATAAATGCAGTGGAGGATCAAATCCTCTTTGATTCAAGGAAATGCCCTCTGTTTCTGCCTCCTGTAGGACATTTCAACCCTTCATCCCAATAGAAAAAAATAGGATGTCTGCAGGAGGAATCTTGTAGGCACTCCTCCTGCAAAGATTCTGAAGTGACATGGCTGTGAGCCAAATACGAGTTGAATAAAAAATAACTGTAATACCTAACAGTTCTCATCAGATTTTAAAGTGATTTAGGAAGTCAATATTCCACTTATTATTTTACAGATAATACAGTGACTGCAAGCAACTGCCCGTGGTAATTCACCTAGGCAGCAACAAAACTGACAAAAGTGGAACTTGGGATTCCTACTCTATCAGGCCAAGCACAGTGGTCTGAGCAGGTTCTGTTGTACTGCTGCAGAACAGTAGTGCACGTTTTGCCAGTAATGACAATAGAGCTTCATTTTACTTCCACTTTCACGAGCTGTCACCTTCTAAAGCTGAGAGAAGTTTCCCAAATTCTGTTGGTCTTCTAATGAAGAGAGAATTTGTCTTCTCCCTTTATTTCCCAGGACGCACCAGCTCGCTTGCTCTGTGCTCTCTGTGTCACACCTCTTTGGGTACGTGGTACTGCAGGCTTACCCTAAGCTTGCTGAGGCAAAGCGCAGCCATTTCCTGAAATTCCCTTCTGCTGCCGAGCATGTAACACACAGAGCTGTATCCGTTCTCCAGAATGATGCCTCTCCAGTAGTTACATGAGTTTATACATCACTCACCTCAACATCAAAGAGGGTTGACCCATAACCTGGCCACTCCTTTACAATGGACATGTATTTCACCATGGCCTGATGCTGAGAGAGTCCGTGCAGCTTGGTCCATTTCTGCGCTATGCTTGCTCGAGCAGCTGAAAGCTCTTCCTTTACCCACATCTCCATCATCTGCTCCTCTTCCACCTTCTGCTTCTTTACAGACCCTGTCTTGAAGCTACGTTTCAACGTCCCTTCAAGGAAGCTGGTCCGCCTCCTCTCCAGCGTATGACTGGCAGTGCCGCTGCTCTTTGTTGAGTTCAGTATTTTGGATTTTAGTCTGTTAACTGGGTAGATTCCATCAAGAGTCCAACTTATTTTAGAATAATCTCCATGAAGATACTGCAGCCGTAGAGCTGCTAGGCGCTGCAGAGTGTCCTCTGGCGCAGGAAAATGACCATCTATGAGGCTTTCATGAGCCTACAAACAAACAAAAAGTCCCACAGACTCATTAGAAAGCAGAAGTACACTTTATTCGCAGCTGGGTCCATGTACAGATTCTAATGGCATCCGCCCATCCCAGAAGAAAATCCAGTCCCAGCAGGAAAGACATAATTCAGGAAGTCAGAGCAGACATTACAATAAAGAAGTCCAAGTCTGTAACTGGCCAATGCAGGGCAAACACCTCTTTCTGCAAGCCTGGACAGGACAGAGATCTCTGAGGGGCCCCTATCCTGTACTGAAAGTCTTACAGTAAGAACTTTTTAGGTCTGGATCGGATGGGAGAGACTGGAATTGCGGCAATCTGTTTTGTGCTGTACCAGCTACAGCTCCTGTGTGATATTAAACAGCAGTGAGTTAGATGTAATAAACTCAAGACTCTTAACCTTAGTCTCATTGCACACCTGCACCTCCCACCTCCTCCTCTTTCACCTGATCTCTCCCCCAGTCTTCTGGCTTCCCTTTGCCTGTTTTTCTGTGAAATATATTTATGGGGTTTTTTTTGCTACATCCATATAATGTCTGGATAACATCTACTCTCCTACTGTTATTCCTCTTTCACCACTCTCTGCTAGTGAAAGCTGTGTAGACTGAAAGCCTTGTCAACAGGGAGTTTGGTACAATTGAGTTTCCAGAGTACTGTGATGTCTTCTTCCTGGCCATTTCCCAGACATTCTGTAGTTANCCCAGAACTGGACACAGTACTCCAGGTGGGGCCTCACCAAGGCAGAGCAGAGGGGGAGGATGACCTCCCTCCACCTGCTGGCCACACTCTTCTGGATGCAGCCCAGGATGCCATTGGCCTTCTTGGCCACAAGGGCACATTGCTGGCTCATGGTCATCCATGAATACTTAATATTCATTTCAAGAAAGCCCTCTCAGGGAACCATTGTCTGTGTGATGTACATGCCATCCATTTGACTCTCAATGAGTTTCAATCTTCATAACACTCATCCCCTTTAACACATACCAATTAATCTTCACCAGCTATGGTTTTCTGAGGCAAGATCAAAGCGTGCATTAGAAGTAAGAAAGATGAGATTGATCACACAGCTGGGTACTCCTGTCAGTTTAGTTATGCATCCCTAATTGCAAAGTTATTTCATACCGGTGTGATCTCTGGCCTAACCAGCATCCTTGTGCTGTGGATTATAGTGACTTAAAAAAAAAATTACTCAGCAGATAAATATTGTGAACTACATTCTCATTTATTTTTTTTCTGCAGTACTCTCTTAATGCCTCTCTGTTAATAAGAAACAAAAGATAGGTTTGCTTAGGCAATTCCTCTAACACCTCAAGGCTGTGCTGTTCTTGTAAGCTGATATGCAGATAGCTAGATTTCCCAGTTTTCTTTACTCCTATGCTCTGCAAGCAGCTACTTTTAATGATTCTTCTACATCTTTTAAAATCAAAGATAAATTTTAAAAGCATTTTATTATCATTGGTCTTCCAGTTTTTTGAAGCCTTTGTTTATTTTTGTTGCTTTTGTTCTAATACTCCCATTCCCTACACAACTTTGTAGTGTATCTGCTTCGTAGATTCCAGGCAAAAATCCAACATCCTAAATTCTTCTGTTCAAACCAACATTCCCACTTCTAATGCAAAGGTAAGCGCCAGTTTTCTGTATACTCTTGTGTGCTTCTGCCACCCTGAAAACCAAACCATTCGCCCAGAGTGAGCTTACCTGCTCAAACATGAAGGCAAACTCCACTCCATCTTTGGGAACATTCTCAATATCTAAGAAGCAATAAAGCTTAAAATACAGCTGCCACTGTCCTTCCTCCTCTTCCTCTTCAGAGCCAGCAAGTCTGTAAGATAGGAAAGAGAATGAGAGGGGAAAAAAGCAGTAATCAGAAGCACCACGGTACTGGGATATCCACAGTGCAATTCATGATATGAAGGCACCCCTGGATTTCTGAAACAGAGCATACAGAACCACCTATTTTACTAGAGCAATCTCAGTGCAGCAGACTTTCCAGGAAATTCCATCTTTTCCCAGGAAATTTTGATTCAGAAAGACCTAGAGTTCTTATCAGATATTCTTGGTCAAAAAATTAGTGGTTCTAGATAAATGCAAGAGTTGGGGGCTGGACACAAATTATTCCCTGTTTTTAACATAGTGTTTCTATGTGACCTTGTGACTCTGAAAAGCATCAGCCTTGCCACCATTTGGAACAATTTTATTTTGGTCTTTAGAACACATATAAAATAGACAGCGGCATTGCCAGCTTCTTTCACTATTTATTGCTTTCTTTATGTATCTGACCACAAAATCACAGTCCATGGTAAGAAACTGGAGCTGCATTTCTATACACAAATCTTGCTCTCTCTTCTATATAGCTATCATGATGTAAATTGACAAGATCACTATCAGGCTTAAGCAAACCGCACCTGAGCTCTGCTAGTAAACTGTTAGTCTTTGATAAAGGTATGGCTAATTTTGTCCTGACAAGCCTGAAAAAGAATGCTTCTTGTCACTGAAATAGATGTGAACATGGTTTTCCACAGTGAGAAAGAGCATTTGAACCTTACCAAAAGGAAATTCAAACCAGAGTAAATGAATCACTGCAGCCGCTTTGGATAAAACTACATGACTGTACTATCACTTAACTCAGTGTTGCATCCAACCGGGAGTCAAGAGATTTTATGAAACATTCTTGTACCTCTCAAACTTGGCCAGGATATCAGCCACAATCACCCGACTCTCCACAGCACGGTCCACCTGCTGGTTATGTTCGAAGAGTGCAAACATATTACGGCTGTCCTCCATTGCTAAACCTCGGATCAGCTTTTCAACCACCTGCAAATTCAGGGAGGGACAGATCACAGAGATCGCACACATTTTCACAACGAAGATTCAGTACCTCTTCAGGACACATGTCCAGGACATTTGGACACAGATCTCCATCACATTTCTCCCTTGGTTATCTCATTTTCAGATTAAGGAATTCTAACCCTAAAAAATCATTCCCTGCAATGATGTCATTACTTCTATTTGATTGTCCTTGTTGTTCCTTCTCTGAACCTTTTCAGTCTCCACTACCCTTTTGGAGATGGGGGAATTGGAACTCTGCACAAGATACAGGCACACAATGGATTTAGATGTCATGATGATACTCTTGGTTCCTCTGGTAACAATTCCACTCTACTACAATTTCTACCTCTGTTTAGCACTAATGTTTTCACACACGTGCCTGCTATAAGCTGCAATCTTGCTTCTGACTTGCTAATGATTAAGTTACTGGTAGAATATCCCTTCCAGAAGGATTACATTATGAACTGAAATTTCAACTTGTCCAGAAAACTGTGTTTAGCAAGTCTTCAGAATTATTACCTTTCCAATTGGCAGAACACCAAAAGAATTTAGATTTTGCAACACAATTGTTAAGTGATATTCTACAACCTGGGCACAGGCCCTGCATAATTCTGAACCTGCAGAGTAAGCTGAGCTTTCCCTACAGACTTTGCAGTTACAGCAAATAAATTGTAATAACAAAAAAAAAAAAAAAGAGAAATTGGAAAAAGAAGTCCCTTCAACAGAGCCAGTGTCCAGACACAAAGATGTGCTCACACCCAATTAATGCTACTAATGCATTACCTCCCCAGCGCTTGTGTGAGAATTGATGGTTATTTTACAGGAGCCACCGCCATGGCAGTACACTGTTGTGGTCATTTCTTCACGGGTGAGAAGAGCCTGTATTTCCTCTTGGGAGGGCACAAACTCCCTCGTCTTTGTCCTCTTCAGGGAATCACTTATGAATTGCGCATACCTGTCTATTTCTGAGCCTGGGAAGAGGTCTTTTACCCTAATGGTAAAGAGAAGCAAAAAAACCCATTACACAGCGAAGCAGAAAGCACGTGCATTACCATATAGCTTGGACTACTGTAGATAAAGAGTTTCATAGAGATAGTGATGTCAAGTGCAACCACAGGACGAATGAGCCTGCTTATTTCCTAAACCATACAACCTGCTTTTACCTGTCATTCCAAAGCCACTTCAGTGGCATTTCTCAGCAACATATGAAATAAGCAGTTCAAACTTTCAGGGATGTAGTACCAGCTGAAGACAGCAGGATTAACTACTTAGTTTACAAAATTAAGAACTACGAAATCAAATGTAGCCCTTTTTCATTTATTCTTAATAGTTTTTTTTAAGTTGCTGGTGGTGCCTGAGCCACTTTTACAGTATTTTCCAGAATCAAAAAGGTAGAAAATAGATGCTTATACACAGTTCTCTTCCCTCCAAGGCCAGCAGTTCTAAGTATAACATTATCGAAACTCCAGTGACAAAAACATGAAATGGCAACATGGCGTATTCCTCAGCAGCTCTTAGGAGGAGGCCCTGGATGTAGATATTTGGTGTACTGGCACAAATTTCACCGCACTAGCTTGGAAGGAATCAAACAGTCTTTATCGACCTTTCTCATCGCTCATGAATGGAGCGTGGCTCCGTGGCTGCAGCTCAGCCCCAATGCAGACTGCTGTGGAAAGCTGCATTCGTTGCTGAACGTGAATTGGGAAGAAATGTGAATGATTGAATTCATGAAAATGGGAGGTTAAAGCTGATTAGAAATACAAAATGTAAGCATTATGGGCTTAGTTAAACAAATAAATATTGAAAAATTATAAATTGGGGTTACAATATATCTACTGCTCCACAGTACACATTTTGCCTGTGGCAGCTGCAAGGTGGTACATATTTCACTGTATTTGAACGTACGGTCCTCACCTTTCCTGCGGGTTGAGAATGTTTATATGGACATTAGTAAGCAGTGGGTCATCAGCTGTAAATCCACTTTTAACACAGGCTCACGGTATTCTGTTTGGGTAGCCTTACTTTCCACATCCTTTTGACACAACAGATGGGTGGCAAGGGGGAAGTTTGAATGCAACAGAACAACTGTTAGCACAATTCTGAATTGTGCACAAAGGTAGGAGGCTGCAACACCACAGGAAGATGTGTGCACAGGAGGAGGGTGACAAAGCTAACTACAACAGGTCCTGGACAATAAGGAGAGAGAAAGGAAACAGGCTGCAAATGAAGAGGACATGTACCTTCTAAGGTGGAACTTGAGGTAGCGCAGGATCCCTCTACTGGGCAGGAAGGTGCAGCTCATACATGACATCAGCTGCCAGTGGTGCAGGTTCCCCGTACTGTTGGGATGCGGCATGTGATTAGTTTGTTTGATGAGCTGACAGTACACTTCATCGCGAAGGGGCTTTAAATCATGGCAGGTCTGCAGGATGCCTTGGATAATGGGTATGGGGTCAGACACTGTCTCGATTTCCTGAAGGGAGTTAAAGATCTTCACTGCTTCATCCTGTAAGCTGCTGTAACCCTTCTCTTGTTGCACTGGGGAACAATCACAAAGGTGACAAGAAGTGAGCATCTCCCTCATTTTCTACTGACCCAGCAATGCTACTAGCAACTGTACTAGTCTGTCACAGAAGAACGGCAACCCGAGCACTAGCTCATATCCTGAACTTAAAATTTATACTCAAAATTCATTAACGCTCCCTCTTGGAATGTGTAAATGCAGTTTTAATTAGTATTTGGCAACATCTAACTTGTCAACATTGCAAATCCATTTTTGGATATACTGTGCAGAAAAGCAGAGTAATATTTTTAAAAGAAACTAGCACTGAAATCTAGTTCAGGCTTCAGTGTCTGCAGATGAGGTGCCAAGAGACAGCTTTTGGCACCTCATCTGCAGACATGGGTGAAGGGGTGGCAGAAAGCCATCTCCTCACCCCAGAGCAGCTATAAAGCAAAAGGTCACTAATGCAGTTAAGGCTTTAGGTGCCTGAATGCAGACATGGAAGCCTGGCTTACAAACTTCCAAAATTCTCTATTGTCCCCATGTTAGCTTTGACCCCTGAGCCAACACAGAATTTTGGCAAACTGTTGCACCACAGATGCAGCTTTTACCCTATTGTATAGATTTAAAATGCCTACACCAACACTGGTTAAGTCTTCTAAGCACCTAAATATCTGCTTTGAAATGCGCAGAAGTATGTGATACTTCTGCAGACAGTGTATTGCTGCAGGCTTGCATTCTCCCTTGCCATGTCTGGGGCTACAGGTCCTTCTGAATCTCCTGCACAGCCACTGCTTCTCCAGTGGCCATGCATTAATTGTACAATACAAATACACACCCCTATAGCAGTAAGTTCCACAGTGTAAGTACTTGCTCTGTAACTTTTCTGTATTTCAGAAATTTTTTTTCTGGGCTTTTAACCTGCCACTTAATTTAATCCTTGTATTATGAGAGACAGTGTGCAGTCACTCCCCTTTCACTTTCTCCATGATAGTCCTCTAAGCCCTAAAAACTTCTATTTGAGGTTGAAGAGTCCTGCTCTATTTAGTGTCTTCATTGTAGGCAATTCTTTCTATGCCTTTGATCATCTTTGGGTAGGTTTTTACTTCTCCTGTATCTCTGTTAAGATGCGGAAGGCCAAGCTGCATCCTGTATTCAAGATGCAGGTGCACGATACATCAATACAGCCACACAAAGACTTTATTTTTCCTTTTCTAAGCTTTCAAAACCTTGCGTTAGCTGTTTTGCTTCTGTGCTCAGTACAAGAGTTGCCGTTTTCGTAAAGCTATGTAAATTTGTGTTCACTTCCCTGAGCAGAACTAGATCACTCAGACCCATCGCTGCCTATGTGGCAGACTGCTTTTCCCATATACATTGCTTTGTGTATCCAGATGGAAGTTAATTTCTGAAAAGGTTTTGTGGCCCAGTCACTCTGCGTTAGAGATTCTTCTATAGGTCTTCAGCAGCAGCTTTCAGGTTTTTTTATGCCAGTCTGGAATCATCAGCAAATCACTTTGGTTTTCTGGTAGCCTATCAAACAGTCTAGCCCTTTCATGTTGCTGAAGCATCTGAAGAAAGGATTCATTTAGTCTGGTTTTACAGCAGCGTCTGTATGCATACTATCCCACTGCCAGTTGCGTGATGCAGTCCTGTTGTAGGATTTCCACTGGAGCCATTCACAACCCAGTTGCAGCTCAAGGATGACACATCCCCTAGGTGGATGATAAACTATCTGCCCCCATTTACTTTACGATTCAGTGTTCCTAAGATATGAGGCAGTGGATAGAATACACTTCGGGTAGAGAAATGGACTGTTCCCTCTCTCTGAACCCTGTGGGCTACCTGCCCCAGCTGCACTTCACCTGCACAGAGAGAGCTTACAGCCCACTTTTGCTGTGCTCAGGCTCCACACTGATCCTCTAAACGTGAGCAGATTCTGTCACACGGGTAAAATACTTACAGCTGACACTAACATCTCCGTATGGTAGTGGGAGCAGTGGGGAATGCAAAGGGTGCTGGGTGTATCGCAAGATTGGGTTCCTCCTATACGTCTGCTCCACTACTTCAAAGTTTGTGCTGTTTTCCTGGGGAAAAAAAAAAAGAAAAAAAAAGAATTATCCTCAAATGGCGATAATCTTTCACAGGATGTCCTTATATATTTAGGTTCAATCTCAACCATGTTTATGTAAGTTTCTGAAGGTCCATAGAGGGACTAGGTGACCAAAGCATAATTCACATATAAAAATTACTCAGTACATTATTCCTGAAAATGAACCATAAGAATAGCCATCCTGGGTCATGCCACAGGTCATCAAGCACAGATCTTGACGTCAAATGTGGCTTGAGGCTAATACCTAATACAGGCATGTAACGGGCATGTATGGCATGATTCCTCCCTGGTACATCCCTCAAGCTTTCAACAGTAAATGGTTAACGGACTTTCTGACCACAGATCCACCATGAGCCTGTCCTCCCTCAATTTCTCTGGTTGTACTACATGTGTTTACAGAACAGACAACTAAAACACACACACTGTTCAAAATCTAGGCCTGTCACTATCATACACACAGGCATCAAATTCTTCCACGTTTTGTCCTATATTCTTTCCCTAACAGTACTTCATGTTCCATTTGTTCTTGAACGCCGCACTGAAGTTTTCCAATATTCTCCACAATCACTCCCAGCTTGCTCTTCCTGAATAGTTACTGTCTAATGGCATCTAGTTTACAGCTCATCACAATGTGTATGTTTACATATACATTTCTTCTGAAATATGCTTTGGTGTGTCTTCTAACATGATTCTACATTTAATTTGCTACAGTTTCTGGAACGAAGCCTTTTCAAAAATTACTCCTGCTACAGTGGCACAATTTCTGCTATTTTGAAGGGCATTTTCTTTCCACTCTGTACTCTGCTATTTAACCACATGAGCCTTAGGTATGAAGAGGACTTCAGGTTACAGCTAAGTCATATGGCTGGTAGGTATGGAAATTTTTATATTTGTGTCTGGAGGATGCCCAGGAGAGGAAAGGATGAAGCAAGGATGTGCAAATACTTGATGGTGTAATCCTGCATGCAATTTGTAACTGAATAGCAGTGGTAGCCCAGACTTATGCCGATCAGTTAACATGCTAATTCAAAATAAAGTTCACCTAAGATTTGATTATTTATTTGTGCAGTCATTTAGGTTTCTTTTCTTTTTTTTTCCCTGCCTAAGACAGCAACCCCGTTTCTTGCCACATTCTCAGCAATGACTGGGTAAGGCCAGTGGTGATCTGGCTACTCCCAGCTCACTTGGGAATGAGCACGATGCCACCTACCCTGATGTCACGAATGAGTTGCTGTGTAGGCGTTTCTATGGGAACTTTGCTGTCAATGACACCTTGAATGGCAGAGGCCCAGCGCATAGCTTCATTCAACAGCTTCGTGTACAGTCTGTAGGAGTGCTTTCGCCCATGGACAATGATGTTCCAATAGCCTGTGGAGAAACAAAGAAGCTGGAAGGTGAAACTTGCTTCCATGTTATCTTCTCTTTTTGTCTGTACCACAGCTGAGGAAAACTGTTGCTGTTTTGATAGCAACATATGGCGGGCCTGGTTAAAATTGACTAGGTAGACATTAATGTCCCCCATTCACAAAACATATGTATCAGCAGGAAGGTCCCAATCCAGGTTTTGGTACACAGACAGCTTTCCAAGACACACGTATCTCGTCGTGTAACATGAATACTTCTGTGGCAATCGGGCAGCTCACTTTCACAGGCAGGGTTACAGCAACACTGTGCTCTTTGTCACTCAGAAAACGACCACCCTAAACACAGCACCCAGTCAGATTGCCAAATCAATTCTCTTAACTTTTAAAAACAATGTCTTTGACATAATCTGAGAGAACAGGTCAGGGTGATGACAATTCACCCCGCTAAAGGCAGCCTTACACATCTGTTGAGATACTCTGCCAATGAGCAGAATACATTTCCTCTCATCTCATTTTAATAAATGCTTCCAGCCTTTTTAAAAAATATTCCAAGTAACTTCACTACTCAGATGACCAGTATTTCAAGTCTTGTTCTAAGGTTCACCTTCTTTGCCAGGGGGATTCACCCTTTGCCTCATAACCCAAGTTCCTCCCACACTCATAAGGCAAGCAATGGAGGATCCTGCCACATCCTGCCTTCCCAGAACTGCACTGAAAGCAAACATAGACCCTTGTCATCTCTTGTTTCTAACAACTTGAGTGATGCTACAAAAAAGACTTACAGTGTATGCCCTTGCTCTTATTTAAGAGAATGACACTGACCCCAGAGACAAATGTGGGTCACACCACAAAATGACAGTTATTTACGGAGATGGACTGATAATTACAGTGTCAACTATAAGAATTCATACCCATTTTCCTATGTTGGAAGCACTTAGACAGTGACACTACTCAGTGAAAAAATATCAGCACTGTGTATCTCTGTCAGGTGTGACTTACTGTCACTTGCGTCCTACTCGCTGGCCCTTTGCAAGTCTCTCACAGTTTCTGTGGGGAAAGATGCTTGCAGCCAGGCACAGATCCTCAGATAACATCAAGACTACCTTCTCAATATGACACACCATTACATTCCTGCACCATCCCCTCTTCAGGCAACTCCACACATGGAAAGTCTACTCCTTACTGCTTTCTTCTTCTTACCTGTGTCTTTGAAGACCCTCTCATCGGGCTGCACTACGGAGCAGAGGCTATTGAGCACGAGTGTGCCAAGCTTGGCAGCTGTGCGCTCAGATGACTTGTAGTAATCGAGGGCAGTGTTTGTCAGAACAAACCAGCGTTTCTTCATCTTCAGAGAGGACATCTTGTTGCTGCTCTGAACCTCTTTATGAAGCCAGCCTAGCACAGGAACACAAACATGTCAATGGTTTCACCACTACAACAGTCCTGTCTCTTGCCTGGTAGCTCTCTAACTCTGGGACCAGAACTCCACCTCTCTGGAAAAGGCTCACGCTGGGACCTACCGGCTCTTCTTTACTGGCTATAGCAGTATCCTGCATAGTCACTGTAAGAAATTAGCCCAAAATTTTCCACAGAGCTGTTCCATCCTTCAGCCCTATGTATTTTTTTATCAGTGATCTGTGGTTTAGTTTACCATCACCATGAGTACACCCTCCATTCAGGATGCTTCCCTCACAAGTCACAAACATCTGAATAAATAATTTACAATTCATTCCTCCAAAGAGATGCCAAATGCCTATCCAAACCTTGATGAAAGAGGTTTGATGATACATGTCTTCCAGTAGAAAGATCTGTAAGCACTGCATACATCTCTTCCTCTCATGGTCGGGAAAAATAATTTCCCTCTCATTTTAGATTCCTCACAAAAGAAAAAAAAAGGAAAAAGAAAAGAAAATTCAATACTAGAAAAGAAAAAATGACAGTCTGCAATTGCTAAAATTGTCAAAAAGACAATTTTGCATTTTGAGCTGTAAATAGCAATGTCCACCCACAAGGCAAAAAGTTCAAAGAATGTGGGACTAAGCCCAGAGGTTCCATATGAAGAAAAGATAGAGACAGACCTTCCCGAGCGCATGCCTTCGTGGCTCCACCACTGTCACACACGTATCTTACTGTGAAGTGCAGAGCATACATTGCCTTTGCAAAGAAGCATTCCTTTTTTTCTTTAACTAATGAACAATATGAGATAAAAGTAACTGTTGCCTTGCAATTAAGTATTTTGAATTTAAGGTACTCCAACTGTTGTCTCATAATCTGCTTTATATCATTCAGTCTCCTTGAAATGTTTAAGACTAGGATGGAATGCTTATGGCTCTTTTTCGTGACCCTTTTCTTCCTTCCCCCTGCCTTGCCATGACCAGTCTCAGATCTTTATTCCTTCATAGACACTTTCTGGAAGATGTAAGGCAACTTGCTCATGCACTTGCTTTCCACAGGTTGGATCAGGAGTGTCTCCGTACATTTAAGACCATGTGATAAGCTGAAAGTATTAGGGAAATTTAAAAATATTTGAGACAAATGGGGGAATATTTTGTAATATGTGTGTGATCACTGCTTATGCATCAGCTCTTCCATCTCCAGCTAACTAGAGATATAATTTAAATCTTTTGCTCAGCCTCAGAGAATTATTCTTACCTCACTGTGTCCACCATAATCAGGTTAGTTTGTTTAGCTGAAGACAGCAGACAAAGACCTCTCTCCCTCTCTCTCTACATGACAGGTGTCAGAAGGAACAGAGCTTTCTGAACACAAAAGCTGCAGTGTCATGTTAGAGTCAGTCTAAGCCAGCTGCTCCTAAATGGCAGCCATGCTCCTATTCCCTGATGGCATTTGCTGGATGTGTTGAAATAGGCTACAGAACCAACATCAGAAAATTGAATGCATAAAGACGTGCTTATTTTTTTCCAGCTTTAGCTTTCTGAATCCACCTAACAAGGAACTGGTTAAGAGCCAGTGCCAGCACAACACAGGACATGGCAAGCAGCAGGCAGGAAGGTGGAGAGGAGCAAATAATGATTGGTTTTGGGGAGCAGCTAAACCCTAGATAGGATTAGCTACAATCAAACCTCCCCCTCAGAATATAAACAGAAGATGAGTTTCACGTGTTGTAATGGCATGCATTTCCTTTTACCTCTCACAAGGAATTCCTGGCCGTCAACCTTAGATTCGCCTTTTGGTTTCTGTAGTAGGGAGATCCAGTGATGCATCTCCTCAGGGGTGTCGCTGTTGCAGTGAATCACTCTGTTTGCTGTGATGATCACAAAGGAATTTGGTCTGCCAGAAAATAAAAGCATTAAAACTGGTCGTAACCATACGAATATCTCAACTCACAGCATACCCAAAGACATGTCCTCTACCTTCCCATAAACAGTGCAGAAAGATTCTGTGAATACAAACTACAGAGAAGTGTAGAAACACTTAAAAGCAACTACTGTACAGTTGGTCTGCAAACAGATGAACGCAGAGACCAGATAAATGGAATTAAACATCTTTCAAAAGCTATTTCCGAAGACTAGAAAACATTATTTAGCTAATGACCAGCTGTAAAATGTCCCGGGTTCGTAAGCAGAGGACTTTGTTCTACCTTCTGATTGGACTGAGCTAGTGCTTGTACCACTGGGCTGAGCTAGTACAGCCATTCTCCTCCTACTTATTAAAACCCAGTGATGCAGTGGCAAATGTAGGTCCCAGCAGGGTCAGCTAAAGTGGGTTTGGGATTGGTTTTAAAAAGGATGATCCTGACAAAACACAGGAAAAACTGTTATGTTCCTCTTAGATGACTTTATCCTTCTCTTGCAACAGACAAATGCAGACTATGAAAAGAATATTGACTATGACGCACAGAATTGACGCTTTACAGGAAAATGAAAAAAAAATTAAAATGACCAGTTCCAAGAGGACAGACTCAGAAAACTTTGAAAGCAAACACAGATTTCTATGAGAAAACAGAGAAATTGAAAAGTAAAACGCAAGTATGAAACAAAAGGCAAAAGGTGCAAATCAAGCAACTGTCTGGCCACTGCATAAACCTAAAAATAAGCTGCATAAAAACTACAGTTGAAAATTAAGCAATCTCCTCAAAATTTGTTTAATGTTGATTCAAACATTTATACTCCAGAAGAGTGTACCTCAGCAGATACATGAACAAATTTTGGTTGTTCAGCTTATTATTTGTGCCTAGTTTTTTACTGGGATACAGATTAACTATGAGGAGCTCAGACTGAGAAGTGGCTAAAACATTTTGATCAATGAAATCTCAGTTTGCTCCCAGATGGGCATTTTCTACACTAGTAACCTGAAGTCCTGGCAACCCGTGTGAGAAAAAAATCAGATCACAGAGGTAAATAACTTAATAGCTAATATTTTACTTCAGCACTGTAGTAAGAATCTTTGCCCTGGCTGAACCTGTTAACACTGTAGGAAATAATTAAATGTTAACATAAAGTGATATGAAATGTCCCGTAATCTCTTCTCTGAAACTAAGCAATCTGTGAACTAAAGGTCTGTGCTCTGTTGCAAAGATTTCAAGAGTACAAATGCCTAAATTCATCCATTATTCTTCCACAATGCTGTTTCCGTCCCCTAAATTTACAAGATTAACTCAAAATTACTCTGTTGGAAAAGTCAATGTTCTGCTTTTGCTATAAATTTTTGTTCAGTATTAATAGGTAAGACTGTAATTTCTTGCCATTGATATTATGCTGTTTCCACTTCTAAGAGAAAAAGGAGAAACTTTCGCTCAAAGAAAGTACACATGTCAACTTCATGCCTGGTAAATGACATAGCTTGAAACAAGCTAAAGACTTCAGTTTCAGTTATGTTTATTTGTTTGGAGATAAATTCTTAGGAGTTTAAACAAATGCAAACGGCAAAGAAAACCTGGACCTTACCCACAAAAATATGTTAGAGAGTTTCTGATCCAGGAGATGGTCGCGTTGCTGTACCTACCTATCAGGATTGTCTGAGGCACAGACAGAGTCAATAAGCCCAACGTCCAGGGTTCCCTGTACAGTGAGAAAGACACAGATAACAGGAATTGCTTACATCTTAAATTACAGACATTCTCCTTTGTGAATAGGATTTGAAGTGAAAACATTCTTCTGAATTCCAATAGCTTGAGTAGTAATGAACATACGAGAAAGGCACGAGTGAGTCATCTTTGCTCCCTAAACAGCATGAGAAGATGTGCAAGGGCTCCACAGCACTGGAGAAAAAAAGCTACAGATTTCTGGAAAGCACCATGAAGGTCTGAAATAACCTTTTGCTAGTATCTCAGTACTAGAAAAATACATAAATACATAGCTCTTCCCAACTGCATATCTTCCCTCTGGAGTAACCATTACCCAAACTAGTCCAATAATCCCATCCAAAGACATTTTATCTGCACAAAGCAGCCCTCCTCTTCCACACAAAGAGAGCTACTGGTGATCAAGCTGAGCAGCCCACCACAACCACCAGGTTCCCTACTGCTTACCCTCTTTTCTATCAGCTTTGCTGGTTTGCTATAATAATTGTCCAACTTTCTTATACTGCTCATGAACTACAGCACTGCATGTGCTGGAAAAACACGCACAAAACAGTTAAACACAGAGGGTTCTAAGCATGCCCACAGACTGGTTGCACAATAACTCACCACAGCGTTCTTTGGATTGGCCTGTTCATCTTGCATTTCCCTCAACTGCTGTGCTGTAGCGCTGTGTACTCGGCTCAGGACATTAAACCAACCGCTGGCAATCGAAACAGACTCAAAGTTAGGATTTGGGTAGTGAAGCTAGCTCTAGAATACGATCAAGGAACCTGGAAAGCTGCCTGTGGGAATATTTCTTCATTCACAATTTCCTGAGGACTGTGCTACGAAATACCTCTTGGGCTGATCATACCAGCCCCTAATGTCTTCCTCCTTATTTATCCATGAAAATTCTGTGCACGTTCTTCAACCCACTGAGAGCTGCTCCCGCAAAGTCCAGTTTTCTGCTTGCTATTCAAGGAGCTGTAAGCAGGCAGTGGCCTTACCAGGCAGCACATGTCAGTGGACTGAGAAAAGCATACAGATGCTGTAAAGACAGAGTCAGTTGGGAATCTTCCTGGTCTAGAGTCCTAGAGACGCCTGGAAGCCTTCTTAACTAGCCTCTCTCTGATCTCCTCATAAACTTGAAAGTCATATGGCTGTCAACTAATCATGGGTTTTATTATAAGTTAATTTGCAGTTATTTGTCTGTGAAAGGGCTTCTCATTACAGACATATCTGGAGGCTATTCCCTGTTGTAGAACAAGCAGATTCTTATCTGCAGCTTCCAGTGAGATCCGCAGACATCTAGACTTCATGAAGGATTCTCAAATTGGATAGTCTACGACATCTGCTAATCTGCCCTTTGCTAGTGCAGGTGTTGGTGTTTTCTTCTCCTTTGGAACAGAGACTGACAGGGCATTGACAGAGGCCACATTTGTTTTACACTTGCCCTAGCAATTCTGCAGTGTTATCTTAGGGCACGACTATTCCAGTTGTGGAAGTTCTGGGTTAAGAAGTTACTGTTTCTTCAGCTGCTGCCCCTTGAATTTGCCTGTTTCTTGTTCATGTGGCTGTTCTTTAGTCTATTTCTGTTAATTTATTTGTGTCCAAACACTTTCCCCCTTCTTCTCTCTACATCCAAATGAAATAACAACAGACCCTATAACTTCACAGAATCAGATTAAAGTAGATCAGAGAGATAGTTACACTGGCTGGGCTGAGAGAGCAGAAGCCTTGGTAAGAGTGGGAAAAGAGGTAAGACAAGAGCAGCTAGAGACAGTAACCTCTTAACTTGGCTTCCTGTAGCCAGAACAGGTTGCCCAACCTGCCCTTAAACAACTGATTCCCACTGCCAGGCTAGGACGCCAAGAAGGAAGGACATGAGTCATTTGTTTGCTTTGCACTGGGAAGATTTTATCAGATGACACTACAGACTCTGATAAGCTGCAGCCTTTTCTCTGTCTCCTGGATAAAACCCAGCTGCTCTCGCAATCATTTACAGACAACATGAATAGACTTTTTGTTTGATTCAAGATTCCATTTAATAAATAAATCAGCTATTAGATGTTCCAGTTTATATTAAGGTTTTGTGTGTCTCCTGAAGTAACCCTTGAATTCAGCAGGCTCACAGCCACATAAGAAGGCGGCAGTCCTGTGACTGGCCAATAGGCTGAACCACCATCTTGGTAGCTACAACAGAGTCCCTGAAGTAGGTGTGATACCTCCCAGTAAGCACAAAATGACACTTGGGAATGAATCCCCTCTTTTCTCCAGCAAAAGGGAAGTGATTATGTTTCCCATGATCTCCCACAAGTAGTTCGGTCAGACCTGCACTGAATGAACAAACCTAACAAAACTCCCTCCCCTCTTATACCTGGCATCTTCAGGTGACTCTGCGACAATGTGATAAACTCTGTCTTCTGTCACAATGTCCAAAGCATTCTCCTTCTCATGAATGTCCACGATCTCCCTGGAACACAGCAAATCACAAGAGCCAAAACTGAAAACCTTCCACAGGCATAAATTCCAGCTGGCCAATTTTTTTCACATCGTACAATTCGCCATACAGAAGGGAAATCACTCGTTTAGATCTCTTGTAACTCCACCAGAAACACAAAATTCCTCTAATACACATTAAGACTTCTAGGGCCCCCTTAAAAAGATTTGTGCAGTTAACCTACTACAAAAGCAAAGCTTAAAGCGTTAAATGGATTTTCTTCAAGACACGAGCAGACTAGACGGAAAAAGAGATAACAGGGAGGTTGACATAGAGGGCTGTTTACAAAGTGGGGTGGGCCACTCTTTTTGACACTTTACAGGCCCATATAATGCTAATAGGTGACTAGTCTCTTACAGCAGGAGCTGAGGAATTGGCTATGGCAGCAACAGGAGCATTCAGGGCTCAGGAAAGGCATAGTACGTGCTGCCAAACTCAAATCCTGCTGTGAGCTTCATACCACCTCTGTGAAATGCCTGGAGAAGCCAGGAAACAGATGGAGTCAGGCTAGGGGAGCATGCATGGGGTATGCAGTTAATTAGCCCCTCCTGGTCTGACTCCATCCATGGCTTGAAAAGAGCTTCTGCCAGATTATGAAATGAAAGGCTGGAAAAAGAACTTGTCATTCTTTTTCAGCCTCCTCCACAGTAAAACTAGAAGCTCTAACTGTCTTACGTTTCTGATTCTCCTAGCCCTATGGAAGACACATAGACCAGTGAACTGGCAGCACTGGGCACTTCATTATTGATTTAGAGAGTGAATAATAGGGATCAAAAGGTTTTATTTCTTCACTCACTTTGCCCTTCTGATATCAATTGTCCCCTTCAGCTTTTCCTCACTATCATTCTCAAAGTACATCAGCTTGGATTCTCGAAGCACAAACCAACGGCGTTTCCAGTTGCGGCGTGAAAGTGTTGACATGCCTCCACCTTTTTTATAGAGCCAGCCTGACTTCAGTGCCTCTTGCTTGGTGCGGAACCACATGAAGGCCTCGTTCTTCAAAACACACCAGCGCCTTCTCCACGGGTTCATGAGACCTCCTGCGAAGTGAGGGAGCAAGATTTCATCAGACATGCAATAAAGGCCATGTTTCCATTCTGATCCAGCTTCCTGGACACTGAGTTGCCACTTCAGCTCCTACATGAAACACGAGAGCTGAGTGAGAGAAACAAGGTTATGCTTAAGTTTGGACTGAGAAAAAACAGAACAAACTACTGAAACAAACACAAAATATAGAAATATATGCACTACTCAAACATTTTTCTATTGTCTTTAGGTTTGTAGTTCAGAATGAGTCATTTAAGCCCATACAAAGTGGACACAATTAGGTCCCAGTGGCAAAGATACCCAGTCTAATTCCCTGACATCCACCTCCTAGCTCTTTGGTTTATTTGCTTTTTTTATTAAAAAACAAGAAAAAAAAAGAGAGTAAACTGAGAACTAAGGGCAGATGAAGATGATTCTGGAGAAACAGAAGAGGAAAGCGGGTTTTCTAGTCCATCCTTCCACAGTTTTGGCTAAAGCTGCTTACCCTTCATGTAGAGATAGCTGTGAAAATAGGGTGGTCCTGAGCCATTGAAGATAGTGACTCGTCCATTACAAAACTCTTCATCTGTATCAATGTAAACATCCACTTCCTCTTCACTGTCCAGAAACTAAAAGGAAAAGAAGAAATACAGGCTACTTGAGCATTCCTGGTCACAGGAGGAGTGGAGCCAAGTAACAAGGCTAGAGAAGTCACATGATCAGAAGGTGCAAAACTACACATACTCCCTTTACAAAAAAAGCAATACAGTAAAACTAGAGGCTTGACAGCTTACCCATTAATGCCTAAAGCAAGAGTCTCCAGAGCATGGAATTTTCATACCAGAAAGGAGAGTGACATTCGGCTGTAGACATGGCTAGAAAAGTCCAGTTACCAGCAGTTACAAACCTTCCTGTTTCAAGGCAGAGGCCACAGTCCAAAATCTGATTTAATGGGATTAAGAGAAAATTTTTCATTTTGGAGGACTTTTCTGATTTTTTTTGGCAGACATGCCAAGATGTAGCATGGAAATGTTTGTTTTATGTAGCGCTAATCTATCTCCAGCAAGGAAATGTCTTGCTTTGGGTTGATTAGGATAAAAAACATATTACAGGTTAACTGAACCCTAAACCCAAAGATCTAAATCACTGACATAATAGCATTTAGTCATCCCTGTTCTCCAACCAGATAATGGCCCTCAGCCATAAGAAAGTACTTCACACGTGAAATCCCAAATTATTCTATCATTTCCTTTACCTTAAATACAACTTCCTTAGATTGGCTTTATTAATTTAATACTAATGAAGTCAGCACCTTAAGACTTTTTGCTTCCTCAGACACATGTTCCTTCTTTTCATTTTTCCTTCTGTCCTCTCTCTGTGACCACTTTACGCTTCTCTTTTGTCTCATTCCTATTCTACTCATCCATTCTCCCTCTCTTGCCATTAAGTTTCAAAAAGCAGGTACTCTTGGATCAGCAGCTACCGATGGGATCTTGACCCAGCTGCAGTTATCTCTTCCTGTGGCTCATGCCATGACATAGTATCAACTGGATTTTTCATGAGTCTTACTCAGTGAGGAGCCCAATAAAATCCTCTACTTCTATTTACATTTTAAGAAGAACGGTAGAAACTGGCCGAGGCTGTGACAGAATGATTCATGACTTGACGATTACATGACGGTGATCTGTGGGTACCCACCCACACAGAAGGTACCTTTACTCAAGCAGATCACATCATAAAAAATTCTGATGGCTGGCAGCTGAGATTAGGGAAATGCAAACAGGAAAAATCATGCAACTTTTTAAGAAGGGTCACAATTTGCCCACTGGAAAAGAACAGAAAAGGAAGTAAATTGAATTCCTAAAAAATAATATTAAAAAATCAATAGTTTTCTAAAGATATTATGTAGCTCAAGTCTCTACTCCCAGGGACTTCATTTATCGGAAATATTTTTATGGCTGTCATTGGCTTCACACCTGAACTCATCACAATCTTATGTGATGTGACATCCTGTTCTGTAAGGGGATTTATCGTTTCATTATTCAGGAACCAGCCTGAGGGCACTCAGGAAGTCCAGAGCCTAGTGTGGGATCTAAGCTGAGATGCTTCAAGTGCGAGGCTAATAGCCCAGCTTACTACCCTGTCATTGTCCCTGTGGTAGGAATGAAAAGGTTCATTGGTCTTGGTTGTGTGCCCCGGGACCCAGCCTAGATCAGCACAGTAATTTCTTCAAGCCTTAGAATAGCTTCACTTGTATGTGGTAGCTGAAAATAAGTCCTTCGCTCTGAACAGTAACAGCACTAGAACAAGAGAAGTTTTAGTGACAGAAACAAATCACACCCCAGCCTTTCCCATTTCCTCTAGTGATTGTCCACTAGAAGCTCAGGCTACTTCTGTGAAATCCCAAAGGTAGAACACATACCTCCAAGATACTAGTTGCCTGTTTTCAGTCTTCATAAAGGGTGTTACATTAATATATGGTGATGGAAACGATCTAAAACAGCCTAGGTACATACATGCTAGCTTTGTGTACCAGTAACACTGGACAGTCACAAGCCCTCTGGTGTTCAGCCTGACTTTTTTTTCTAGCTGATTATTGATGTAGGAGAGAGTTATAGATTAGTAACAATACCCAGAGCAAACAGGCATGTGTTAAGAAGGCAAGGATGTTATAATTATTAACAGTCACACTAACATCCATAGAGGTGAAGGGAGGGATTCTTACCGAGTCCAGGCTGCCACGGTTGGAGTCCAGGCTGGTACCATGGGAGTGTCTCAGACCTTCCTCACCATTCAGGGGCTCAGCTGAGGCACTGCCTGCATCTCCACAGCCATCAAACTCCTCATGGTCATAGTCAGACTCCACATCTTGGGGGGAAGTATAAATCGGCTCTCCCACCTCCCCGCTGTTACTCCGTGTATCTGAGACAGTGCTGTGAATGCTTTCTGCTGGGTCAGACAGGAGTCTCTGCTCTTTGGGGCTAGTGGTTCTTTCCAGAGGTTGTCCTGGAGCAGCGACAGCCTCTCCCACTTCCCTTTGGAGAAGTGGAAAACTTGTGTCCGCACCTTTCTCTGTGTAGTTATTGCTGTTTCTTGTGCCATGCTGATTCAAGACCACCAAACTGGAAGCTGGCCGTCCTTCGTCATCAGCATGAAAACCTTCATCCACTTCTTCTTCAGCCAGTGGTGCCACCAGGCTGCAGTCAATGTTGAGTGTCCCCTCACTAGAAAGTGAGTGCTCTAAGTTCTGCACGCTTTCATCCAGATTGCCAAAATCCAGCAGCTCCAAGAACTCCTGGGCCACCCTAGATGCCTCCTTTTCCAGCCTCTGGATCTCTTCTTCTCGCTGACGATTGATTTCATTCCTGGTATTGTCACAGATGATAGACATGTGATCCTCCTTCTGTTGCTGCAACTTTTCAATCTCCTTCTCCAGTCTTAAGATCTCCTCCATCTGACGTCTCTCTTCTTCTTGCAGGGGAATATCTACCTCCTCAGTCTTTACTGCTTCCACCTTAAAGAATTTGTAAGAGTGTTAAAGCAGTTTATTCAACCTGTACGTGCTCCTTGCCTGGACCTTTCATTCCTCCTATCTCCTGTGCTTGCCTTGTACCTCCCATGAGCAAAAAGATGACTCTGAGCATCCTCTCCTTTTCTGATCAGCATCTGACATCACCCATGGTGTAAAAGCTAAAGGTAGAACCAGTGGATCTTTGCATACCTCCTTTTTTTTCAGCAGCCTACCTCCTTTCTGAATCATACAAAGTAGTTCACTGGGATCAGTGAATTTTTGGAAGAGCCTCTCTGTCTGCTGTTCATGTTATAGCCCTTTGTACGCTACAATTTGTATAAAAGCATTCTGAAAGTCCATCCTCTCTTTTTGATCTCACACACATACAGGAGAAAGCAACTATATACGAATACATAAATGCATAGCCTGCTCAAGAGGTCAAGATTCCCAGAAACTCATTAAAAGATTTGGGATTTTGTTGCTTCCTGGGTTGGAGGTTTGACCATTAGCACCTAGGTCTGGAAGGGATATTTGCAATGAAGCAGGACTGTATCCACCCTAGCCCTACCCCACCAAAATTCCACCCAGAATTTCTTGGCACTCTTTAGCATCACTGGATGGCCAGCTGGCTGGCTGCTAAAGACTCTGTCTTCCTCTATTCTTTACGTTGAAGTAACAGGAAATTCCTAGCAAATACACAATAACTAGACGATGGAAGATACTGGTAACTTTCACTGATGTTTAGCTGTAAGATAAAGCCACTCTCCCCTCCATGGAGGATGTTGAAAACATGCACACACAAGAAAAAGCAAAAATAAGTTCCAAAAGGATTTCATGTACTTCCTTATAAGAGTATGGCAATGCCGCCAATGAATCGGCCCACTTAAGCCATAATCCTTGGTTTCTTTACAGTTACCCTGTTTCTTGTTCTCTACTTCACTCTTACTTGTGGACAAATGCATTTTTATACTCTAATCTGACATCTCTCCTGAACTGAGTGTGCCTGAAACTGGGGAACAAGTGGTTTGGTAAAATAAATAAGATATACAGCTGTTTCCACACACCTCAGGGTAGGTGGTCTGCTCTTTGATATATCACGTACCAACAAACAATTAGATCAGTTACAAGGGGTTTATTCTAGCCAGACGTCTGCACTCTTATTTTGGCTGTTACAGGCAACAATCCAGCAAAACAGACTGTGTCACGGCGTAGCACATCACAAGGTCATGTAATAAGCTCAAGCAGTCGAGATAAAAAAGGATGCTGCACACTTAATACAGAAATTTTCAAACAGGAACTATGCAAGCTGGTACACGAGCCTTGAGGAAAAAAACCTCACCATATTAACTCTGTGCACCTTTGCCAAAGCCAAACACCTGCAGGTTTTGAGTGAACAAAGCCCATTTTTAAAATAGTGTTGCCATAATAACAATAGTAGCTTCAGGCAAAGTGTGGGCAATGAAGGACCCTTCACAGATACTCAGAGAAGACATATGAAGAGAGTAACTGTGAAACTTACCTGAGCCACCTGGAGTAGTGCATTCAGTTGCTCCTTTTCTCTGTTAAAAAACAAGAGATGATAGTCAGAAATAGATCCAGTTCTCCTACATAAGCCTTTTAGAATTACATGGACACATCATCCCTCCATGGATAAGGTTAAAATAAGGTACCTGTTGTATGATTGATTTAAAAGCTTTTGTAATTTAGTAAAAATCCAATTCTCTGTGGTTGGCATGACCTTTGTGGATACAACAGATTTTCCCCATGCACTTAACTTTCAGATCAATCAGGAAATTGGATTAGTTGGAACACACTAGGAAGGACATTGGAAACAGTGACAGAAAGACACATCAGTCAGACTCGTAATAAATATAAATAGAATCTTCTGAAGTACTATACATCCGTGCTATTACATGAGGTTGCACATGCATAATTGCCAGATATCAGGAAACTGTGTTTAGTAGGGTTTTTTTTTAATAGAACAAAATTACTGCAATACCAGGATTGAATTTGTGTTTTGTTTTGCTTTTACTAAATTAAAGTCTCTCAAAAGTTATCAAATTTTTGTACTTTATTAGATGACTAAGCTGAGAACTTTCTGTTCTGAAGACCTGGGTACTCCAGCTTGCATAACTTCTTAGTGGCGTGCAAAACGTAGTTTACTAGTAAAGGCTGTAAGAGTCAGAGTTTGCTAGTAAACATGAGTAGAGGAAAAAACTATCACATGGTGCTGCACCTCAATCCAGATCAAAAAGGTTGTACTCCAAGGGAAAGCTGTCACTATAGCCAGTTTCTCCGTAGCAAGCACGCTACAAGCAACTGAACTACTAGACCGACAAATGCCAGGGTCATGCACAGGGAGCAAGGTTAGGACGTGGCAGGACAGAAGAGTCTGCCTGTAGGAACCACCGTGCAGCTAAATTCAGACTGGCAGTGGTAACTTTCAAAACCATCATTCAATCCCGTGCAGAACAAGAGGGCAACAATATTTATTTCCCAGGCCCTGCAGCTTCTCCCAGCCAAATTCTAAATTGCAGCTGCAAGTCACAAAGTCCTTAAAACTCTCACTCTTGTGCGCTCTCTCTCTCTCTCAAAAAAAAAAAATCCAGGAAATGTTTATAAATGAAAGCTGACATAAGTGAGATCCAGATGGTTGCAACTCTACTGAAAGATGTCTAACAGTAGTCATGAGTTAAACAACTGCCTTAAATGATACAAGGGTTCAAGAAGCAGAGCCATTTTAAAATAAATTAGGAATACCACCTACAGTCTACACACTAAGTCCCGCAACCGTTCTTCACATTTTTTAGACCTCTGATATTTCTTGCTGGTTTCCATCCATCTCAAACTGACCCCCACTCTTCCTGAAATGTGATACCCAAAACTAGGGACAGTACTCCAACTGAAGCCTTACCAGTGCCAAGCGGAACAGAAGAATCACCCCCACACTTTACAGAAACAATTCTGTTTATAGACGGCATTTGCTTTCTCCTCTCACACAGCATGACACTGGTGACTAATACTCAACTTAGCCTCCAGACCTTCTTCCTGCTGTTGAAGCAAATCTCTGCATTTGATTATTCCTTACTGTAGATCTGCATATGTCTCTATTGAATGTTATCCTATGCTTTTCAGACCATTTCTTTAATTTGCCAAAATTATTCGAATTGTAATCCTGTCTAGCTATACACTTACTCACCAGATGGTTTTATCTGCAAATTTAATAAGGATACTCGTATTTCCTCATCCAACTTAGTATGAAAACATTGCACTAGTACCATATCCAGCACAGACCATGGAAGAATCCCATCCAAGAGTTCTCTCCTACTTAGCAAAGAACTACTGTTGTTTACTAACTAAAATGCAATAATACAATGCAGTAAAACCATAAATCCTCGTCTTGTTTCATTTACTTTTTTTCCAAACCCCATTCCTTATAGTGTCTTAGAATATTGTCATAACATATCAAAGCCCTTACCTACTCTCTGCCTACCCAAGGTCAAGTTACCTACCCTTGATAGCTTTTTCCTATCTACAACGCATGTCATAAACTATCACAGAAGGAAACAGATAACTTTAATACTGTTTGTTCTTCAGAAATCCACACTGGCTCAAAACTCCTTTATCAAGCATTTACAACTGTTTGACTATTTGTTTCAGTGTGTTCCTGAAATTGGGGTTAGGCTGACTTGTCCACAATTCCCTCATTCTTCCTTTCCCCATTTTAAAAGGGGGTCATTATATTTGGAATTTTCCAGTTTTATGGAAAATCCATTGCTATCCAGAAAGGAGGAGAAAGAGAATACCCACTGATTCAAATCGCTTCATCTGATTCTCGAAGTACCCAAACATTAATTTCACCAAGTCTGGATGACTTCTTTGATTTATCTGAGCATTTTCTAACATTTTATTTCCCTGCTAGGTTCTGAATTCTTTCACATCTGTGCTAATTGTATTTAGTGTCCAATAGCCTTTTGGAGAAGAGCACAAAAAAAAAAAAAGAAGAAATACCTTGGCTCTCTCAACAATATATTTTTTTTTTCCTGTTGAACAGTAGACCAAATTGCTCCATGTCTCCCTTTCACTACCAGTGTATGTACAGTAACTGCATGCCAACTTCAGAGAATCACAGAATGGTTCAGGTTGGAAGGGATCTTAAAGATCATCTAGTTCCAACCCCCCTGCCATGGGCAGGGACACCTCCCACCAGATCAGGCTGCTCAAAGCCCCATCCAGCCTGGCCTTGAACACTTGCAGAGAACGGGCATCCACAGCTTCCCTGGGCAACCTGTTCCAGTGTCTCACCACCCTCACAGCAAAGAATGTCTTCCTAATATCTAATCTAAATCTACCCTCTTTCAGTTTAAAACCATTACCCCTTGTCCTATTGCTACAAACCTGTAGTTTGCTATATCTCAGTTTGCATCTCAGTCCTTCTAATTTTGTCTCTGCTACGTGTTGGGTTTTTTTGGTTGTTCTCAGTAGATTAGCTGTTTTGCAATTTCTATGGACATCCACATCATTTTTGAGATCAAATGGAAGTTCAGGATTTAGCCAAGTTGGTCTGCTAGTAGAAGAGCACATACTCACTCCGAATGAAGCCATTTGACATCAAGTAGAAAATGAAAGCAAAATGAGCAGTCCACCTGATTCCTAGAAACACTGACGCTTTTTTACAATGATGCTGAGTTCAACACATCTTTCATGGGCTGGGAACTAGAGGGCGGGGGCAGAAAGACTCTAGAACGAATAAGCTAAATAGATCCTTTTATCTAAAACTAGGTAGGGAGAAACTCCACTTAGTACAACGAGGACTGTAGACCTGAGAGAGTGACAGTGGCATTTGATATCTGCAAACTAGTTAATGGCATTCTGAACTTGTACAGCTTCGTGTTGCTGATGAGGCTGCTGTTGAAAATTGGCACATTGATAAAATGGAGCCTTCAGTGGTGTTCAAGAAATTCCTTGACTAAACCGTTCACCACTGGTGTCACTGATTCCATGTCTTGTCTCAGCAGACACATCACCTGACAGTCTCCAGTGAAACCACAGGCAATCTCTTTTCCTTGTGACAGGCTTCTAACCTTAGAATTTTCTGATGCTTGTCACGCATGTTAGTCTGCCAAGATCCAACCTCGGGACAAGTATGTAACAAAAGCCTATTAAGAAATGTAACCAACTATTTATGAAAAAATGCCACAGGATTATTTTTTCAATTTTATAGAATAATCTTACAGTTGAAGTTTTATGCTTCTTAAAACTAAAGATTATAAAGAGAGACACCCAATTTGGACAGGACGTAGGTAACCATGGAGTGAAAAGTAAATGATGCATGAGGTGCAGGATTCTCAATACGTGTACTGTCACTGGTCACAGATTGCCTCTTTTTGTCACATGAGCTTTTCCTTTCCCCTCCTGATCTCTTGACGCATCCACATCCCTGATGAGAGATAAAGAGGAGTAGGAACAGGGAGAGCACGCGTATTCTCATGGTGTAAGAAGTGTAGTAGCAGCACAGGTGCGCTGCCCACCTTGCTCTCTGACCCAGCTTACTGGACACACCATGACCCGTGAACTCTGGTACCTCCTCACACTGTTAAACCCTCCAGATTTTGGAAGTCGGCACAAAACTTCCTTTACCACTGCAAAGGCAACAAGAAAATTATGCATTTCTGCCCAGTCCGTGAAACTGCCTGCTTTCATGTATATTCCAAAGCAGAAAAAACACTAAAAAAGCAGAGGTAAAAATACATCAGAATTAGCTTTCCTAAAGGAAACAGGACACTCCTTTTCCTCTCTGCTTTTCTATTCTGAGTTGCCCACAGCCCACCCCAACTCTGCCCCTTGGCACTGTGACACTGTTCCAGTGTTACCATCACGTGAGTGCCCCAGACCCGCTTTTACGCCTTAGTGCTAGGGAACTATGAGTGCAAGATACCATCTTGTACCTTTCCTTCACCTCTTCCTCCTCCTGTTTCCTCCTACGCTCCTCCTCTTCTTGCCATTGTCTTTCCTCTTCCTCTCTTCTGATCTGTTCTTCCTCTTCTTGCCTCCTTCTCTCCTCCACGTCCTGCTTCCGCCTGAGCTCCTGCTGCAGCAGGTGCTGGTGGAGGCTGCGAGCCAGGCGGCCACGCCAGTGCTTCTGCAGGGTGACTGCAGAGGCCTTCAGTTGCAGCAGGCTCTTCTTCCAGAAGTATGCTCGGTAGTTCTTCTGGATTATAACAACACTGGCTAGCACCTTTTGATACTTCTTCCTAAAAACAGAACCAGATACTTAATGCGCCAAGAGGCCAAGACATGCTTTGCGTTTCCCATGCCCTGGTACATTGACCAATCTTACCACATCCACACAAAAATGAATTTGGAAAAACATTGCTCAGAAATGACACAATTGCTGTTCCCCTACTGCCACTACTCATAAATCATATTCCCCTCACTGTTTTCACTCCGATATCTACCACTGGTTTGTTTCCATGGGCACCTACTTTCGTGAAGACCCTAAGAGGATGAAGAACAGCTATTTGGCACATGGAAAGAGAAGGTCCACTGGCCCAAAGTCTCCTTGCATTGCACACCACACACGTATACTATGCAGTTGGCTTAATCACTCAGTGTGGATTTATTATAATAAAAACATACAAACGGCCTTACTACAAGAGAACAAAGTCCCACATTGCCCCATCTTTTAAGTGGCCAAAAGCAAGTTACTCCAGGAAAAGGGAAAACAAGGCAAAAATAGATTTGGCCACAGTAATCTCGTATTGTTTGGGGCAAAATGCAATGATACTACAATTGCTGAATGTAACATTGTAACAGGCTCCCATAAACATACTTACAGTGCACAACATTTTGCTTAAATAATAATGATACCAAAATCAACTCTGCAGCACTTTAAAACCAAACAACATGGTAGAGTCCCAAAAGAAAAGAATCATCATTTAAGTATTTTTGTAGTCTAGTGAGGTTCTAGAAAAGTCAGTTCTTGCCTCTGCATTACAGAATATTTTTATCAAGGACCAGAAAAAAAAGCGACCAGTAGAAGTTAGTACCTGACAGACAAACTGGGCAAATAACAAAAGGGTTACTGTTAACATGGTAATCTCGATCAATTTGTAAACTAGATTTGAGCAAACATTAAACAATTCAAAAGAGCCAAACATCAAGTCTTCTACTGAAGAACCAAAGGCCAAACACACCTGATGTGGGATTATGTTAGGAAGCAGCAAGCCAAAAAAGGATTTAGGGGCCACAGGGATCAACAGGTGAAGGCAAACTCCCAACACAGTCTTATACTTGCAAGCAGAAATACTGTGTAGAAGGTGACTGCACTGCGACTTTTATCCTCTGCTCAGTGTTTCCACCTCCATTTCAAGAACAATGTTAGAGGCTCAAGTGATTTCTGAGGAAGCAGGACTGGAACCAGAAATCCTGGCTTACAGAAAGAAAGTGTTTGCTCCATGACCTTAAGAAAGAGAAGGCTAAGGAAAGGCTTGATCCCAGTCAAAGTACCCACAGTTTTGGGGGGCATTTCTATTTATTCAACAGGGGACATAACAAGATTTAAGTGCCCTGAAGCTGAAGTCTATTCAGGCTGAAAATAAGTGGACATTTTTTAAAGTAACTTAATATATGTAGAAACCGTAATATCTTGCTGTAGGGAAATAATAATTGGTACTATTCAAATCAAAACCTTCTTTACGCCAAAGCAGAATTTGCAGAGGGAAATTCTATGGGCCTGTTACCCAAGATCGTGGTCCAACAGGCTACAGTAATCCTGTGAAGTCTTACAGTCCTAGAAAGCACGCTGCAAATAGCACATCCTTCCCACAGAATTTCTGCAAGCCCCTGAGGAAAAGACACACCTCAAAATCCCCTTCCTGGCAATCAAACCCCCTTCAAATGGCTACAGGGACCCATGCTGACAGCTTGCCACCTCCCTGCACATCAGATACGTCAGCCTAGTCAAGAAAATCAGGAGAGGGATGCTAATAGCAGTAGTGTGCAGGGGTCACGCTCTTTTCCGTAAGTATTAAGTCAAAGGGAGGAAGCACAGAGAAAAGAAGAGGAAAGGGAAGAGGTGATAAGGAATGGGAGGTTCTAGATGAATTAACTGCTCCTGGGCTGCAGCCCCCTCACCCCTGCTCCCGCTGTCCTCCCTGCGCCCTGCACATGGGGTGTGAACAGCTGCACACGCACCTTCTGCCAAGGCAGATATAAGTGCATCAAAAAGGGCACTCTGACTTTTACAAAATGCATCTGCCAGAAACTCTCTCAAGTGCAACACGTGCCAAGCCCTGCCCAGCTACAGGCCGGCTCTGCCTCCTAATCTGCCAGGCTGAAGTGCCCCCTCATTCCTCATGACCGCAGCCAAGCCTGCAGATGCCCTTCAGCTGAATTGCTGCACACAGGCTGTGAATTTCATTCCCCTTGTTCAGCCTTCCACTCACCCTCTTGCACTGGTCAAAGAAATTCAACCTGCAGCCCACGCCGAGGAGCTGGGAGACATTCTGACCATATATCACAAGAGAAGGTGGGGTGGCTACAAAGGCTCCAATGCTGCATTTAGAATTTAGTTAATTATTCTTTCTATGAGCTGTAGTTAGCAGTTATGCCTCCAAGGACCAGAGAAAATAGGGCTATGGAGTAATTTCCTACTGGCGTTTCCCCTGAGCAGTAAGGTCCTACAGAAACCAGGGGCACAGCCAAATTTTTACATGGATCCTGCAAGCCTGGGAACAGTTACGTTACCTGCAGCTCAGAGTACCGCAGATTAGCTACAAAAAATGGTGTCATTTGAATGGGCTTGATTTTCTTGTCTCACATTTTAGTGACCAGACAGAGATAGTAGGCTGCAGGCAATGAGAGCAAAGAAAATGTTCTCACCCTTAGGACTGGTTCTCCAGGCCCACAGAACAAGTTCGCAAAGAGGGAGAAACCAGTAAAATCCTTCCTGGGGTATACGTACCCTTCTTCCCCAACCTACTTTGCATGAGACCAAATGAATTTAAATACGCTTATCCTTGCAAAACTAACAGAAATGGTGTCAAGCTTAGAGCAGCACACATTGGTACTGCTGACCTCTGCCTAACTCTTCACAGATGATTCACTGCTTGCCCAGATGAAGTCCCTCTTTCTGGACTTCTCCAATACAGGTGCAGTGCAACTGGAATTCACATAAAAGTTTTCCCGTCTCCCTCCCTAGGTCTTTCTGCACTCCCTGCTCTCCTCCCCTGCAAAGCCCAGCTCCCTCCAGCCGCTTGTGAGGATTTCCATTCTGGCTGCAGAAGCACAGCTTGTTCTTAAAGATGAGACTCAGAAGAGCAGTATGTGGGACAAGGAATTCAGATCTATGCAGACTGGTGGACCACAAGATTTCTAGCCAAGGAGAACACTACTGCAACACTGTCTCCATCACAGCCCTGCAAGGCAGCAGATACCTTCCCTGGAACCCAGAAAAGCACTAATCCAGTTTGCCTGCGGTGATGTTTCCCAGAAAAATCAATTTTCCCGTGCTAATCCCTAGCCCTCTCTCCAACTGCTAGACACAAAGTGAAACAGAGCAGAGGCCCTGACACAAAGAACTTGCAATCTCATGTACAAACAATAGAGCTAGCTCATTTGTCTTCCAAGAGGGAAATAAATAAATGAATAAAGCCCCTGAGACCAAATGTGTATTTTGCTGATATTCCACATTGGCAAGGCAGGGTACAACCCTTGCACACATTTCCCAATGCAAAATGAGCTACCTGGTGTAACTGGAGCTCTAATAAGAGTGCCTGCTCAAACAGCTCTGCTGGCCAGGGATTTCACCTCCTCACACGCCTGACTGACAGGTGTCTGGAGTGGAGACCAGCCAGGAAAGAGCATCTTACTGGGATTAAGTGTGCATGCCACAGCCATTAAGGAGTCAGCTGTTACACTGCCTGCGAGGGGCAGAGGAGGGGCGGTTTGTCTGCAGTTGGTTCTCCCAACCCTCCTCCGGTCAGGTGCAAAAGGGAGCGGCAAGAGGAGATTACTGGTGCAAAGCTGGCCAAAAACCAATTCTGAAGAGTTAATTAAAAGGAGAGGGAGATCACGAGGCAAACAGGCAGGGCGAGGAAAGAGGGTGAGCAAAGGCAGAGCTGCAAGTGAGGAAGAAGCGATATGCAGGGGGAGCAGAAAGCAGAGTTGACAGGCATAAGGAGAAGGAGGGGACCCAAAGCATAGGTGGGGCCCAGCCAGGAGAGCCCCGAAGGCAAGGAAAAGGTGTCATCGGAGGCAAGCAATGGGTACAACGGTCCCTACAGCAGCCTGCTGAGCGGCACTGAGGGAGGGTGCAAGCGTGTACAGAATTGGAGAAGAGGTGGCAAAGGTGGAGAACGGTTTCAGTAGAACAGATGCCAGCAGGGAGGGCAGATCCTGCAGCTCTCCCTTAGAATACAGGAGGGGAAGAAGGGAGGGATGCGAGGGGACAAGAGAGCAAAGCAGGGGGTCGGGGCAACCCAGGCACGCAAGCACAGGGATGGTGGGGCAGCCCCCAGCACTGACCTTGCCATGTAGCCCAAGACGTGGGCTCGGATGACTATAGCAGCTTTCCTCAACTCCTCTTCCCGATCCTTCTCCAGCTTCTGCTCAAGAGCTTCCTTCAGGAAAACCTGACGCCACGGGGAGGAGTTTCAATAAACACAAAGAGAGGAAAGAAGTCAGTCCCCGGGAGAGCCGGGAGATTTCATCGCCGGGTGCCC
>VXBO01011378.1:196707-253505 GCA_013400135.1 Rhinoptilus africanus | reverse complement strand
GGCCGCCTGGCCCCGGGCTGCCCCCGCTCACAGCACCAGGAAAAAGTTCTGCGGGCACAGGAGCCAAACTCTGCGCCCAACCCCCGCCTCCCTCACTCCGTGGTCAAGACTTAAAAGAGAGAGAGGGAGGGAGCAGAGGAAGGAGGGAAAGAGGAGGGAGGAGGAGAGCCCGTGCTTGCGCCTGTGGTTAACTCTTTCCCAGCTCGCAGCTTTCCCCGCACAGTCCGGTGCCTCCCTGCAGCAGGCACTGATACCTACTTGGGTGATTGAATATTTGGCAAAGAAACTCCTCCGCGCTTCAAGGAAAGGGAGGAACGTTTAGGTTTCTAGACTCCAGGAAGCAATTTTAACAGCAATCCTAATAATGGAAGACAGTCAAAAGCTAAAATCCCTGTCGAGGTGCAAAGCTGAGCACCCAGCCCACAGGATCTGCGTGGAAGCTCAAGCCCTCCACCAACCTCCAGAAGCTCTGAGGTGGAGATGCTTCCTTGCTGAAGAGGTTCAGCAATGCAGCGTGCACTAAGGGGAACTGAGCCCCAACGGGAGAGGTCTCCAAATATTACCGATTGCACTTCAGTGTCCAGTATTTTAATTCTCAAGCTTCTTCCATCACCTGTACTTTAAATCTCTGCTTACTGCTAAATGCTTGTGTGAGGGATGAGGGTGCTCTCTCAGAGACAAAAGGACTGAGATACAAGCAAGCTAAGGGTATGTTTACAGGAATTGCGATGACTTATCTGAGCTACTTTAAATTAGATGGCCTGCATTATCTTTGCACAGAGTTCAGCACAAATTGCTGAAATAACTGCTTTGCTTTTTGGGATGGACTGCAGCCTGCATGGAGCTCCACAGCACTGTGGGCACACTGCTAGCAGTACCCAGCCTAGATTAAAGTTGGCTAAGGTATGTCCATACAAGCTGCAGTCACAGCAGCAACTCCCATATGGCTATGCTCGAGTGACCTGCTGCCTGACACGGGCTAAATCACTGCCAGCAGAAGGGACAACACTAGGAAAGTGCTGCCCCACTTGTTAAAGCACTGCTGTGAACACAGGCTGCGAGCTGACACTCATTGATTTGCAGAACTAAACAGTAAAAACTCCTTACAAATTTATGGGATCCATGTGGCTATGCTGAGAGGCCAGAGGGATGTTCAGAGATTTGAACAGTCACTTGGTCCAGTGTTCTGCACAAAGTCTCCTTCTCCTCACTTGCCTCCCCTTATGTCTCTGTATACCTTCCCTTCCATCACTGCTTTTGGCCTGATCACTTATGTAGGCCCTCCCTTTTTTCCCTCTGCAAAGACCACCGTGTACTGAAACCTCTTCCTGAGTTAGTACCCATTGCCAGTTGCTTCCCTGGACTCTAATTTCTCCCGGGGAGCCATTTCCACTAAGATGGCTTTAAGAAATGAGCTGTTTTGTAATGACTAAGCAACCATGGGTAGCCTTAAAAGAAAGTTCATTATCAAGGTACTGCCAACCATGAAGCTGGCATCCTTCCCTGCAAGTTGTACATCCACTCCCTCTGTCAACTCAATGATCTTTTAAAGCCGCCTTTGAGGCAGGGATTGCTCTTTCCATTACATTCCAGAACCAAGCATCAGTCACCCATTTCAAGAATGCAACCAGCAAAACACTATCTCAGTCCATTATCTTCATCAAATTGAAAAAAATATTCAAATATTCAGCCCACCAGTATTTCGCTAGTGAGCACAGACTTTGCTGTGCCAGTAAGAAGGGGGAAAGAACCTAACTTTGAGGCATGGAGAGTTCAAGAAGACCCAGCCCTAATCCAATAGGGTTTTCTATATATGCTTGAGAATGAGGAGTTAATCTCAAATAACATAACAACATCTAGTTATGAGCTATTGGCATTTTGAGGGTTTTCTTAGACTTCCCTAGATGCCAAAGAATTATTCAAATCCAGAAATATTTTTGATGCCTTGTGGAAATAACTTGGAAGGTGGCCATTTCTTTGTCATAATTCCTAGTCACTTTCTGAAAACATGGGATCACTTTCATCTGAGGAAGGAATGATTAAACAAAACATACAAGGTTACTTCTATCATATCTGCTCCTGTTAGACACCGGCCAAGTTTTAAACCACAGTACAGCACCACAGTGCTCCTCACACAACCTCAATGCCTGCGTGCACCGTCAGTGCAACAGTGAACATGTTACGGTTACGTGTAGATCAGTAGACACAAATGTAACTGTGTGTGCACCCATGGGCACATAAGTGGGATCATATGATTCTGGGGGACAACACTGTGAAAGCCGGAAGTGGGTCACTGTGATCTGGATGCCAAATAGTCTACGGAAACCTCCTCCTTCAAACAGGCCCTGCAAAACAGCAGGTTGAAATGTGGAAATCAGTGTTTTCTGACAGCAAGGATTACTGTGTAAAACAGCTTTAGGAAACCTGTGTTGTGGGTATGGGCAAGTATGGCAGAAGGTCCAGGTGCACTGAGGGAAGGGGCACACAAGCTGGTGCCCCATCCCAGCACAACCCCAGTAAAGACAAAGGCAACTTAGCTCAAGCTCTTCCATCATCACACTGCTTGTTTGCATCCAAGCCCTCATCTCTGACATGCCACCGGATAAAACCTGCTTTATATACATTAATACCTCTTATAAACATTAATTTGACAATTGCCAGCACAGCAGCTGCTCTATTCTTAATGAAAAACACAAAGATCATCCTGCCCTTCCTCCCCCATTTCCTTTCCCAAGCTTCACAATCCCCTGCACTAATTCACAGAGTCTTTTCCTTCCTCTTCCAAACAATTGCTAGGGATATAATTATCCTTCCATTCATTTTGCAGGAAGTATTCCCCCTTCTATAAGCTTTGCTCTTCACCCAGCCCTTATAATTCTTCCTAGGTTGCATCCCCATCGGTGTGTCACACCCTTTTCAGTAGCTACTCCTGACTCCATAAGCCATGGTTAGTTCTCACCAAGTGCTCAGACTCACTACCTGGGTACCCAGAACTGCCCCTCTAGCAGCAAGAGTGGCAGCAAGGGGACTTCCTCTCCAGGTCTTACACTCTGTGCTCCTTAGCTGGTAGCTTCACTTCACCCTTACCTGAAAGCCTCTGGAAAAACTAGGGCTCTATTCTTCATCAACTCAAGTCTTCTAGCCTGTGATACCTAGCACCAGCTAACCACACCACTCTGTAATCCAAACCCAAGACACAGCAGCTGGATACAGGCAGCAGGGAAGGGGCTAGGAGGAAGCACCACTGCTCTGCATGGCCTCACCTTGGCTTCTGCTTTCCTAGGGGCAGGCTTTCTAGAGGCACTGTCAGAAACAGGCCGAGACAGCCTTGGAGTGATATGTTCTTTAGAATAAACAGAACTGTTCCCCTCTTCCAGGACACACATCTCTAATCTAAACCATGCTGGATATAAAATAACTTCTACAATCAAACAAGGTGGCTTAACCTCTTCCCAAGTCCTTTCAATTTTCTTTCTCAGACATAAAGCAATACAAAGACTGCCATTCTTAATAATTTCTTTCTTCCCACAATGTTCAGACCCGACAGCAACCAGTGCCCTAGCAGAGAGACTGCTGTTTACCAACATGCCATGTACAGCTCTTCAGCCAAGTTTTAGTTTATAGGACAGAACCGTAAAAAAAAAATTATGTTGGAGTACATCCAGCATTTTGGCACAATACAAACACATTTTGTTTGCCACAATTTATCACCTGTATTGTTTTTCCAAAAGAATTTGTTTGTTCAGGTCAAGGAGTGAGTGAAAACAGACAGATGGACTCAGTCCTTCAGGATGCACAACGGGGACTAAAGACAAGAGGGATCCTATTGCTGCCAGGGGCTCAAAGTAGTCTGGATTTCCTGCTTGTCATCACTCTGTTTTAAGTCCCTGGACTCCAGCTATATAGCTTACAACCTTTTATACTCTAAAAGGTAGGTATGTGCAAGTGAGCTTGCTTCTCACATGCATTTCCCTGCCGCCCTTGATGTACCCCAGCAATCTTACAGCTCTTGTCATGCTAGGAAGAAAGTTCAGACTCCATGTTTACCAGCTCTAACCACCCCTTTCTAAAGCTTCCCAGGCACAAGCAGCTCTGCAACACACACACACATATACTCCACGCAGGACTTAACACTAGAATGCTGTGAGACTGGTAGCCAACCAAGCAGTGTGGCTTTTCTAGGGACAAAAATGACTGAAATGGTTTCCTGGATTGCTGGGACCAGTGAGGAGACACCAGATTCCCAAATCAAAAATGGGGAGCACTTTAATCCTAGAGTAGAAATGCAGCTAAGTGATAAAACCTTCTTTCTTGAACATCAGTGCAGGTATGTGAAGGAAGGCCTTAGAAACCTCAGGTTAACACAGCTCCTTCTCACAGCAATGGCCAATGTCTGCCTTGGTAGTCACAGAGTTCATAGCCCAGACTACCAATTGGGCTATTACGTCCTCTAAGAAAGGGAGAGAGAGATCTCACTCTCTGAGAAATGTCATAGTCTATCCACTCATTAAGAAATGATATCTCAAAGTAACAAATATCATTATCTGATCTCCTGGACAAATTAAATATGAATATTCACTAGAATTACTTCCAGTTCCGCTGTGACCCTGGAAATACTCTGAACTACTTTTTTGAAGGCTTAAGGGCAAAAAATGCAAGAAAAGTTGCTTCGATAGACCACCACATGGTCTGGATATGGACTGCATACCCCCTACTTAGAAATGCTGTCTGCACTAGACACCATCCATCTTGAAATATTCTTTGAAGAATTTCCTGGAGTATGTGGAAAGTTGTGATACAGAGTTTCCCAGTCCCAGATTTCTACAGCAATATACCTGACAATGCTCACATCTATTTCTGTGTAGAACCTGTCTCAAAGCTTGAAAAATTCAGACTGAAAGACCCGGCTCCCTCCCCATTAAGTGAATGATAACGGTACATTTCCATCTGGATGTCTGGAGAAAAAAAAACAAGACTACACCAGGCAAGAGAGAAGTGTTAAATGTTCACCAAAACAGAAGCAAAATCTATATTATTCAAGTGGGGAGAAGCATTTGGATTCCTTTTCCTAGAAAATGTGTGCTAGCATCTGGGCTAACTGCACAGACCCTCAGCTGAAGGCTGTCACACATCTGGTGATCTAGCTACCTATTCACAGTTTAGATATATACGAAGCAGCATCTTATTGCCTCCTGCAAGAATTTTGGTTAGCCAAGCAGAGCGAAATATCTGGCACAAGAGACAGGAGTTAATGACACACATTGCAATTGCGTACAATGACACCCAAGTTCCTCCTTGGATCCCTAAATTGGATCAGACACAACAAAATCAATCTGGCTTGGTCAATGAGAAGGAGTTTAGACAAAATCAAAAATCCTTCCACATCTCTAGGTAGATAACATGGGAAATATTTGAGATGCTACAGGTCAGTGGCACAGTCCAATGTATTTAAAGGGTCATTACTACTTTGTCCTTTCCACTGGCTTGAATCTCACCATATGCAATCGCATCCCCTTGCAGCTGGAACAAAGCCATACCCTGCCCCACACTGATGAAGTACCTTGGTTTTACCCAACTGCCATTCTTTCTTGCTGCTGTCATAGGTCTGAAGAAAGCCTGCACATACAGCTTTGCTGTTATCTGAGAAACTTGGCCCCTTCACAAGCATCTTGTACCTAAGAACCAAACAAAATCTCATGAGATTATGTATGACAGTAACCTTAACCCCCCCCCAATCTTTTAACTCTAATTATCTTCCTCCCGTTAGTTCTTCTTCCTCTGGGACATCCCTTCTTCATATTTGCCTTCCAATTTGGAAATTTCCATCCCCCAACCTTTATCTTTTCCTACCACACTGGCAATTATTGTTGCAATCCCAGTAATAAAATACAAACTCAACAGCATTTTTTAGTAAAGAACAACTGTCTTTCTGAAACATGTGCTTTCATCAGACACAAGTTATTTTGTTCAGTATAGGGGTGGCATTTAGTGCTCCAAGAGACAAAGGAAGCAATGTTCAATGGTCTCTTCTAGCCTTAAACTTCAAGAAATCCTTTTGATGCAGCTAATTAAAAGAAAGAATCACTCTTTCCAATACTCATCATCAACTATACTGTCCATTAAAATACCAGATTAAAGGTTTTAAGTATGATATTTTCTTTTTACATATTATGACCAGCAGCACACAAGCAAATCTATGGCAAAGCTACAAAAAAAAAAAAAAAAAAAAAAAAACCATCTGGCTACTTTTCCGTTCTGACTTTTACCCTAAAGGCAAGTCTCTGAAAGGTCTTCCAAATCAGTCTGTGATATGGGCAATAAGGCCATGTTTAGAAAAACATCCCACAAATGACCTACACCGGTAATAGCAGTTATAGAGGGAATGAATATATAGAATCATATACCTTGGGGCTGCTACAGCATGTGGTACAATGATAGCAATTACCTGCTGAGAAAGTCCTGGTAAAGGCGTCGTATAGGGAAACCTGCTCTCCGAACTTTCACTGTCTCCAGCATCCCTGAATAACGGAGCTGATTTAGCACCACATCTGGATTGAAGAGGTTTGGCGCCTACATAATGATCCAGATTCAAAAACATATAAGAGAGACAGAGTAAGTGTTGATCTTAGTATTACTTCTTTGCTGACTTGAACACAGTGACTGTTTCTCTGAGCACAGGCAGTCACAGGTTGTGTGTCCGTTTCTCTGTAGAAAGTCAGCCCTGCATATTTGGGCATGCCAGGGGGAAATTTGGGTCAAGGGAACAGCAACCTCACAACACAGCTTGGTGCAGAAAAAGGGATGAAAGGGAGTTGGGCACATCCTGGAAGAAAACAGTCTGCAGACTGCTGTCATGGTCAGATCACTGCAGTAAAGCAATGATATAATGCATTAACACATACAAAATGCAGAACTCTGACTCAGTTCTCTTTGCAGTCTCTCTCCAGTCAAACTGGAGACAAAGTGCAGAATTCTTTTCTGGCATAAAACCCCCAGCAGGCATCCTTCTGCTATGTCATACACGGTTTCAAAACACACAAAGAAAATGATGGGTTCAGAGATCCCCACCCAATGTAGTTAGCAGCATATCCTCCCGTCACAGTTCACAATACAAGCCAGAGCCAGCCTGTCTCTAAGCACCGTGACTTGCTCATGAAGCGTCCACCTCCTCTGCCTCAGAGACAGGGATCTGCAGGAGATGCTTCCTACAGCACAAGCCCTGCATTCCATAACATATTGCCTACAGGCACTACAAACAGGAGCAACTGCGTCTTCTGCCATAGCTCTGGGCTCTGCACAAGCCTGGTTCATCTTCTGGGCTTCATATCCACATAAAGAGGTGGGAATGGCTATGTACTATAATGGCTATATATATCATACTCAGCATGCAGTCTTTTCATCTGATACCAGGAGGAGGGCGTATTTTTTCCTCAACTATAAAACAACTAGAAGGAAAAAAGGAAGGTGAGGAGGAACTGCTCTTATCCTCAATTTGGACCCTGGCAGAGGCACCTGTGAGGCGTTTGTGCAAGTGAGTGCTCATGAAGGCCTGTGTTGCATGCATACATTTTGCTGGAAGACAGACTTGCCTTTTCTGTATTTGGTTTGATGCAGCGGATGAAGAATGGGTTGGATGTACTAAGCGTGGCCATCAGGGAATGGAGAGAATCCTAAAAAGCAGCAAGACAAAACCCTAAGGATCAGTCACTACAAGAGGGAATGGGGCTACATTTGATGCCAAAGGGTCTTCATGCAGCCCTCCCATTCCTAAAGTCCTTTGACTCTGCCTACCAAAACTTCAGCAACCCAGGAGATCCCTTCCAAAACAAAACACACCTCCGCAGTTAGTTTAACACTGTTTACATAACCATCCTTGTTCTCAGAGCTGTATAGCGGATACGAGTTATTGTTACAAGTCTCTCAGGCTTTAAATATAGGAAACTAAAACTGTGAAACTAACAGAAGGCTTGCAGACAATTTAGAGGGATGAGATTCATACCTGCAAGGTCCCCCTAGTAAAATTTTACTGGAATTGCCACTATGCTTGTAAAAGATGTGGCCTAAAAGGACACATACACTTAGCAGAATGACCAAACCAACATGAAACATTCAAGAACCTCAAGAGCTTCACATACTTTAGCAAAGAATGCTTTTCCTCTGCCACTCTGCTCAGTCTTAGCATCTCATATTTTACACCACACAGAAATCCTTGGGGCAGCGGCACTGTCTTTTTTTAGCACTACAACATTCCTGCACATTTTCAGTGCTGGACACAAAACAAGGATGATCAACTCCTCTTGGCTGCAGGCCTTGCTTTACCCATCTGCTCCTCCCCAGAAGCCTGCTGCTCTCTTGGAAAACATCCTACCCTGAATTGGGAACTGACAGTCGGTCTGCGCCTCTGGGTGCCCATCTTCAGTGTCTCTTCACTGCAACGACTGCAGACTCTTTCAAAAAGGTCATAGATGAAGTCCAGCCTAAGGGAAAAGAAAAGAATTAAAGAAGATGCAAGACACCCACCACCTGTGAGAAGATGGCTCTCATTCTCAGCTACCGCCTTGTCCCAGTGTGAAACACCTCATTTTTATTCCTGCTGTTCCACCGAGTGGCTGCAGGAGGCAGTTCAGCTGGGCACAGCGAGGAAATCAGTATTTTCCCTGTGGCTGCCCAGACCCTCTGGGCTGCCCTGTATGCCACACTCAGCTGCAAAGCCAGAAACCCCATCTCACACTGTCAAGCAGGATATTACACAATAGAAGATCTCCACTCTGCACCAGTTAGGACACCTCCCCAAGAGCTATATGCCCCCAGGCAAAACTAACTTGAAGGTGCTCCAGCTAGACCGTGTGCTGTCACGCCCCTCTTGACCTAGCTCTCATGGCCAGCATGCATGACATGCTCATGCAAGTGCAACCCCAGCCCTTCTGTGGCCAGAGGACTTCTAGAGCTACCCTCAGCATAGATCAGCTCTGGGGAATCGTCCATTATTTTGCTGCTCCTTAGACAGTGGTGGTGGTTCTTAGGAAGTGGCACAAAGTTCTCAAGCACTTCTTGTGCCTGTTTATTGGTATGACTGCTTCTAGCAGAATTTCCCTTTCTGGATTGTTGAAAAACCCTGAGTCCTTCTATTATGCTGGACAATGATGACCACAATTCTGGCTTGAAGCCCTGTGTAAACTGTTCCCCGGATGCCACTGTCTGAGTAAGGCAGCTACAAACAGCTCACACTCTCAACTCCCCCAGGCTGTTTCAAGGCTGCTCACGCTTCAAACTCTGCAGCGGGCTTCAGAGAAGACAAAATTCTGAAACAGTCTCCTTGGGCTGGAGCCCAAAGGCAATACATGGCATGTGGTAGAGTTGCTACTCAAAAACTTGTAGGGTCTGCCATGTTATTAGATGCCTCTCTCCTTCTTCTAGGCCCCACCTCTGTCTTCCAGACCTTGCTAATGGTCAAATTCAGCTAATTTCTCTAGGGACATATTGCAGCACTGGGATATAATATTAGAGGCCATGCCCAGTCCCACAGTGAGGGCTCGGTCTAAGGATAAGGATGGAAGCTCTCCACTAACAAGCAGGCTGGAAAACAAGCAGCCTCTGTACAAAGACTGGGATTTGACAGCACAGCAAAGAGCCTTGACTCATTCAGGGGCAAATTTGCCGTTGTTGGGACAGGGAGGTAAGACGAAAAAGAGAAAAGGGAGAAGAGAGGAGGCAGAAAACCAGCAGTGCCTGGAGGGATTTCTGTCATGCTTTTATAGATCTTTTCAAAACTGGGACAAGAGTACTGATTAAATCTGTGCCTCGACTTGACTTCTGCAGCTCTCCTTTCTTTTGCCAGGACACTTAAGCATGAGGAGAAGAATGATAGAGAATGATGCCTGATGCTCAGACAAAAGCAATTGCTTTCCTTGGTCTGGTTATTAAATGAATACGGCTTAGTCCAGCACAATAGCTGTGGCTTCCTCACAAGCATAAGGGCGGCATACCTGCTGTCCTTCAGCATGTTTAAAATGTCATCTCGAAAGGTGTCTCTGTTCTTCTCCAGAAAGCCTCTCACATCATATAGCACCTGCAACACAGGCAGAGCTACTAGAACAGTGCAGCACAAATCATTAAGCATTTTAACATTAACATGCCAATGTACAAGACCTCCAGCAGAGATACACAGTAACGCTGCAGGCATGTGCCAAGAACCGAACTTTTGGGGTTGAAGAGCTCCAGAGCTCTTTAGTTACTGGCAAGAAAGTGGCTTTCAGCCATCAATTAAAAAAACCCAAACCAACAACAAACCAGAAAGCCCTCAAAACCAGGAGCCAAGTGAATCACCTGCAGAGATTTGCCTGGGGTGTGTATGTGAGGAAATCCTCTGCAAGGTGTGAGGTACTCCAGTGCCCTGGCCTTCCAACCACGAGTGTTCAGCGGATATGATTCGAGGAGGAGGTTAGCCGTTCTTTAATGTGACACACCTCCATCTGCTCCATATCTCTCCACAATAAAAAGCAGCATTTAACCTTGAAGGCTTGGAGACCTTTTCCTTTTTTGCAATAGGTATTTAGCCTTTCCTCCTCCTCTACAATAAAGTCAAATTTTCCTTGTCACTTTTACTGTGGATTTTGTCTGTTTGTGAACATCCAAGAAAAAGCAACATAAGTAAGGAGGAGTTTATCCCCCAAACCAAAAGTTACCTCAGAAACTCAAACAAACATCCAAGCTGGAGAATATAGTACTGGAGAATGACACAATATTTTAAGCCCATCACACTCCCTGTGTTCTGGTTCAGGGTACTAACTGTGGGAAACACACCGCTCAGAGATATTATTGATTTTTGGAATCTAAAACCCAGGACCTCAAGCCCAAGTGCAAGCTTCTCACAGATGAACACTTACCTCTCCAGCATAATGTCTTATGCCAAACTGATGGTCCGTAACCCGAGGCTTCACATAGTAGTGGTTGCTCTGAAATGAAAGAAAAATTTTATAATGCCAGCGTTAGAATAAATAGGCTCAGTCAGGAACTCTGCCATATGACAATGCTGGGATGGGCAAGGACTTTAGCTGTTGCAGAGCCTGACTACATCTGCTGCAGTTATCTGCAGCTACATTACAAATATGTTATTCCAATAAGATGGAAAAGTCTAGCCCTTCAAGGCATTCCTCATGTGAGCAAGGGCTTGCAGAATCAAGGTTGGGCAGGCATGATGAAATGTTAATTCTTGCGTATCTGACTGAGGAGGCCACGGGCTCCACACAAACCATGCGGTGCAGGACACAGGATCAGGATGCAGGGAAGATGGCAGCTTTGCAGAACACCTACACATCTTTTCTGTGTCAAAGGAAATACCAAACCAATCTTCTGTCTTCCTTTATATTTCATCTTTCTTTGCACCTCTCTTCCCCTTTTTCAATATTCATTTTTCCTTTCTCTTACTAGCTATTCTACTCTTATTTTTCCCGCCTTTCTTTGTTCTGTGAAAACTGTTAACTGTGTAAGAACTGCCATGCCACTTGAGACCAATGGTCCATCCAGCTGAGTATTCTGCATCCAGCAGAGGGTAGAGTCTGCTTTGGAGGGTAGAGTAAGAACAAGGCAAGTTAATGACGCTTTCATCCTAATGCTCTCTCAAACTCCAGTTATTTTCATGAGGTTTATCTAACTTGTAACCCCAAGTGGATTTCTCTTTGAAGTACTTGCCCCTTCCACACCCGAACCCATGCAGACTTCTTGCATGCAGAGCGTCCCTTCACAGGGAGCTCTCAATCAACCACGCAGGGAACTACAGCGAGAAGGTTTTAAGCCTGGCTCCCATTACTGCCATTTGTCTTCTATGGGCCGTGTGTGACACTTAAACCCATCACATTCCCCCTTAGTCATCTTTTCTCCACCCTGCAGGGTCCCTTCTACATAGGGTTCCATACATAGTGTCCCATAACACTGAAGCTGTCCCAGACCTGTTGTTCACCAGGTCTGACATAACCCCTTCTTGAGTGTAGCAGCCCAGTGATGTACGCTGTTCAAAGTGCTGGTGATCCATGGATTATACAGTGCCATAACAATGTTTTCTGCTTTCATTCTGTTTCTTTCCTGGGAATTTCTAATACTTGATCTAAGTTTTTTATTACTACTGAGCACTGTGCTGATGTTTCCATGGAACTATCCATCACAGCATCTGTCTGGGTCTTGATCCTGAAGAGCAGCAATCAGATCAGGGCCCATCATTTCAAATGTGAAACTGGGGCTGTTTTCCTTCAGGCATACCATATTTCATTTATCTACATTACTTTCATCTTCATTTTACAACCCAGGCAGTCTCATAAAGCCCTTCAAAGCCCAGCCTTGCCCTGGGAATCATCAGAAAATTGCCACCTCAGTGCTCATATGGGAAGAGTCTTGCAGGCCTCCCTCCACTGAGGTAACTGACCATTTACATTCTCTGAATTTTCCCAATAGTGAAATAAGGATTACAAGCCTACAATTTCCCAGAATACTTTATAAAAATTAAAATAATTTCCCACCTTCTCAGATACAAGTACTAAGAAAATTTTAAGTAAGATCCTGCACAATACTGTTAGTAATTCATCTCTTTCATCTTCAAGTTCTCTTAGCAATATTAGGTGGATGGCTTCTGACTCTGATAATTTGTTAGTGCTATTGAAAAGTTCTTCATTGCCTTTTTTCCTTTTCATATTGACCCCATTTCTTTGCTCTTCCCTTTTCCCAACCCAGTCATCTTTTTCCAGCCACAAACTTCCCTCTCTTCCACTCCAGACATGACTGTTACTGACTCTCTCATGTGAATTGGCACCTTCCTCTCCTCTTCCTCTCTACTGAGCCCTTATATTTCATCCATGTTTACAACACTTCTGGTTCCTTCTCCCATCTCCCCTTATTGCTCCTCTCCCCAGTTGTATCAGAGGTCATAATCTCTTAAATCCCAGCTTTGTGCTTTTCCTCCTTAAGCCTATTGCACTCCACAGAAAACACAGAGAAGAGGGCCTGTTCTCTTATCACGTCCTTGAGGCTTTCCGGCAACGCTGTCTGGATGACTTCCAGTGCTCTTCCAGCCAGCACTAGAGACTTCAGCTGGTACAAAAAACACTTTTGCCTTCAAAAATGCAAACCTAGAACACTATCTACTTCATCATTTCTCCCTGCACTCCAACTCCTCAGCCTTTTCTATCTCTCATAAGCTCCTTAGAGTTCCACGTTAACTGCTATCCCTCAAAGCAGATAGAGGTGACACTATGAACAGCTTAATTAAAAGACTACTCAATGCACAGAAATCACCAGAAATAGCAACTAAAATGTTGTGGGGCATAAAGGAATACAAAATAATACTGACAGTCTCATGCTCCTGTAGGATAAACCACAGGTACCTTCTTACCAAGGGAAATGCATCCTGGTCTGATTATTTATCTCAGAAAAGAATAGAGGAAAGATGTAGAAGACTTCAGAAACAAGCAACAGAAAGAAAGAGGAGCTTTGAAATTTGTCCATTTGGAGACAAACTGAAGAGGCTGGGACAGTTCAGAAAGAAAATTCAAAAGAAGTGGTGTATTAAAAATATTTGTAAGTTCTGTATTAAAAGTTAATAAAATACCACCAACAATAAAAAAGGTAAATTAGGCATTCTCATATACCTTGACCTATATAATACAAGGGTCAGATGCAGCAGACTAAATTGAAGGCATCAATTTAAGTGTAAAGAAAGGAAATATTTCCATAAAACTGCATAAATAGACAACCAGAAGTCATTGCTATTGTATCTCATTTGTAGTTATGAGTATTACTAGCAGAGTTAGATGCAATTATGAAAAATGAGAATATTTGCATCTATGCCAATTTAAAAAAAACCTGCCAGATAAAGGATACAAATTTGTATATGCCATGGTTTCAGCTAGGATGGGGTTAATTTTCTTGCCAGCAGCTGGAATAGTGCTATGTTTTGGATTTGGGATAAGAAATGGGTGACAGTGCACTACTGGTTTTGGTTGTTGCTAAGCAGTCAAGGCCTTTTCTGCTCGTCATACTCCCCATACATACCAGCGAGCAGGCTGGGAGGGCACAAGAAGTTAGGAGGGGACACGGCTGGGACAGGTGACCCCAACTGACCAAAGGGATATTCCATGCCATGTCATGTCATGCTCAGTATAAGAAGCTGAGTGAAGAAGAATGGGGGGGATGTTTGAAGTTATGGTGTTTATCTGTCCAAGTAACAGTTACATGTGATGGATCCCTGCTTTCCTGGGGCGGGCTGAACACCCACCGGAAGATGGAAAGCAGTGAATGAATTCCTTGTTTTGCTTTTCTTGTGTGCACACCTTTTGCTTTGCCTATTAAACTTCCCCATCCCAACTCGGAGAGTGAGTGAGTGGCTGCGTGGTTCTAGTTGCTGGCTGGGGTTAAACCCCGACATTATGTTTTCAGGCTTGGATGAAGCCTGAATTGGGTGACTAGGAAACATATTAGCTGACAATGTTCTAACTAAGCAGTATATTATTCCATAATTTCCTGCTACAGGGTTTAATTTGCTTTGTTTTCAGTTTACTATTTACTATTTTACTATTTTCAATTTACTATTAAGAACAGAGTGTTGGCTGCATTAGAGACAGGGTAAGAGATTGCCATGGTGATCTCACTGTGCTTTCTGTGTCCCCAGGATAACTTTCTGACCTGCATGAAAAAGCCCTTCTACTCCTGTGTCCAGAATACAAGGAAGGAAAGGAAAGAAGTTTATTAAATAGGAACAATGAGAGTGCTTTCATTAAAAGTCATGAGGCAGAAGCCATCCCCAGCCCCAGGAGACAGAGATTTGACATGCTCTGGAGCAGACTCCTGTGAGTCAGCTGGCAGGGGAAACTCATGCAGACTGTGCTGCCGCATCCTGTGCCTGGGGTGCTGCCTCATGTCCCATCGCAGACCAGCAGAACCTGACCTGAACCCATGCTACAAATTCAAATATCCTCTACCCACAGCCTGTGGAATGCACCCTCCCTCTTTCTGTGTGCACAAGAAACTATTTGCAGGTTTCTTCACGTATAACTTCTGTTTGGTGCAGCCTTATTAAACACGCGCAGGTTCGGGCCTAAGGCATTTCAAATTTCCTGCACAAAGCACGTATTTTACATCAACAAAGCCTTCACTTTCAGTTTTGAAATGCTGATGGGGCTAACATACTGATCATTTGCCTGCCGGGTTATTTTCTTACTTACCATATGCTGGCTGTGAAGTTTTTCCAGAAGGGTGTTGTCTGTGCCTTTGGGGAATCGACTCTCTTCATTCACCAAAGCCAGTAGACCCAGTTTCTACAGCCAGACAAGAGACAGGCTTTTACAGTCAGCAAACGCTCTAACTACACAGCACCAAGCCAAGAACTGAAGATCTGGACAGTACACTGAGCAATAACCCCTGAGTTACACCCAGAAAAGCTTGAGCTGAAAGCAGAATTCTGGCCAGTCAATGCATACAGGAAGCAGAACATAAGTGGAGATTATTTATTAAGAAATCACGTTAAGGTTTTACTTTAATGCTGCTCCCTGTCTAAAACTATGACACCCTCCCTAAACTTACTCTCAACAATGAGCAGAGATCTGCTTTCTTGCGCTGGGATATGGCTAGAACAGCTCATACTTTTTCCAGGCCACGATGGGAAGTGGATCTAAGCGACTACCTTTTTTTACAACCAGAAGACCCCAGGGAAGGTCTCAAAGCGATCAGCAGTCCCAGCTGTGATCCCTGGAAACTGTCACAGATAACTGCTCACCTTCTCAATAAGGTCCAGGCACTCTGCATTATCCATCCAGTCAATGGCTTCCCAGTTTATCCCTTCCCTGGCAGTCAAGAACAAACAGAAGAAAGATGTGAAATGCAGGATCCAATGCCCTGAAGTGCAGAAGAACAGAAACAGTTGAGCATGGCAGCTGTCTCTGGACTCAAAACAATGTGCAAGAATTGGGTCTTGCCATGGCTAAGGGAAAAGAATAGGACACACAATGCACTGTTAACATAAGGAGATGGAGGTAGGAGATAGCCTTTCTTATCCATTCCAGTGATTTAGACTGATACATCTTACAGACATTGAGTAAATTCCACACCAAGCTCTACATAACTGCAGTTGGTCTCAGTTGCTTTTTCAGGAGTAATGAGCATCAGCTCAAGTGGTGGTGATGATGGACAGTTTGCTAGACAGCTTCAAGAGTCAACTGATGACCCACCAATCTGGAAAGCAGGTCTGAAGCACATCTGCCAGAAGACTGAACCACAAAATCATAGATCCACCAGAAGAAGAGACAGGAGCAACTTTTCAGGGAGAGTTTTGAAGGGGATGATGCAGATAAGCTTTGGCCTGACATACAGAGGACCTACAGGGTAGTCCTGCATCTTTTAGAACAGGAGCTGATGTAAGTACAGCAGTGCAATAAATCATCTATGAAATTCTGTAAATCTGTGATGAATGTGTTTCTCCCTGCCCCCTCCCACCTTATCATCTTCTCATACTCCCATAATACAGGCCGTTTCTGTTTGCAGAATTCAGAGAAGCCTGGGAATAACTCTTGCTCAGGAATACAAGGAAGACTGCAGGCTAAGTGTGAAGCTACTTACTGATACAGACACCTTTCAGGTGAAGGGGCATGTTTTGTCTACAAACCCTTCAGCCTAGGCTTCATACTTTCAGGTTCAAAGCATTCAGAAAGCTGTGGGCAATAGTTAGGAGAAACAAACTGGAATAATTTCTGACAAATGGAAAGAAGTATCTAACTCCCACAGGAAACAGAATATCTTATCCATTTAATGACAAAAAATATCAGTTCATGGCGTTTCAGATTTTTGCAACAATGGGTTCCAGAAAGACCATATAGTTTTACTAAAAGACCTCTTGGATTCCATCTAAGACTATGAAGTCCTTCCAGAATTGAAGGGAGCAGAGTTTTCTGAAACAAATCAAATCACAAATGAATCAAGTTGTCTCTAGTGCTGCAGACCGCTTTTCTAATCAAATGATGAAATACGTGGAGCTACTTACTAAACCTGAGGAAGCAGAGCTGATACTGTGAAAGAGGAGCTTTAATCACATCACCCTAGAATAACTTCATGAGTAGTCAAAAATAAAATTCTCTCGTTCTTTCCAAAGATCAGCCACAGAACTTAAACTCCTATGTAACCATCAGGAAAAAATCTTTTGTCATGATGATACCATTCTTAACACAAGCTTCCTGCAATGGTGGAATTGGCCTGAGAAGCGAGTGCATAAATAGTCTTGCAGTTTTGTAATCTTTAGAATTTCATGAATTGCCTATTCAACTGTCTCCCTTTACAAGGCTGCTCTCATTTGCCCTCACTGACCCTATTCAATTGCTTCATTCACAAACATAAAGGCTTCTGTTTCAGAGCAAGAACTGAAGTATTTGTCTAGCAGCCTTCTCTAGAAGCAGAAACACTCTAGAACATCCCAGGTACTTCATAAAATACAATCCAATATGAAGCTCACAGAAGAGAAACATCTGTGCAGAAGGCCCCATGCTCTTTGAGCTCAGGGAACAGCCTGATATAAATCTCCTTGCTGAGGAAAAGAATAAGAAAAGGCCAGTGACCAAGTGTTCTAATGGGTTAAAGCCCAGGATATCCCTATTCAGCTGACAGAAGTGAATCTGGACTTTCTAAATACTACAGGGCAGAAAGTTTTTGCTTGAAGACAAGTGACCTATGCTGGCAAAGCACATGGACGCTGCCTGCAGAGACACATCCACAGTCAGGGTTGCACTAAGTCCCAGCTGCCTGTCCTGCTTTAGTGGTAGGGACTGGAGAGCAGAAAGGAGGAATGATGTCCTCCAAACTACCACCCATGAAAGCAATAGGGGACCTCTCCCTCCATTTGTCACCTGTTGTACTCCAGCTGCTCCAAAGAGAAGATGTGTTTGTTGAAATACTCCTGGAGTTTCTCATTCGCATAGTTAATGTTAAACTGCTCAAAACGATTCACCTGTAGGAAGAAACAAAGATTAACATTATTTAATAGCTTAACATTATTTTCTCTGGGATCTAAAAGAACATGTAACAGCGACGGGGAAGGTGGCAGGCTGGAATAAAGCCAGAGAGCATGGAGGCAAGGGGTGTCAGATGGACATGAGAAGGACAGTATGGGGAGATCCACTAGGAAAACAGCTTTTGTAGCTCATGCAAGGTTAGTTCAGTAGGCCTAAGTGGTAGTAAAGAATGCTAAAGACAATCACATTTCTCTTTTTCTTAGGAAGAAAGAAATATAATTCCCTAAGTGTTAGGTCACTGGGCTTTCTATTCTGCGAAATATCTGAGGAGTCACTCTATGGCTGCTCAACATACATCCCTTATCAGTTGCAACCAGAAGCATTATGCACAGGATTCTCCACACAAGGCAAAACAGATGTAAACAAAACAAACAATGTGCACATATAGGAGTTGGACACTTAATTTGTATACAAGTCACAATTCAGTATTATCTATCACAGAACATCTGTTTAGGGTCTGTGTCACAAACCAGACCTTGAACATCAGCCTACATGAATACAGGTGGCAAAAATGGACAGCTAAATATATCTTGCAGCTCCCAGCAGGAAGCGACAGTGGAGAAATCCCAGAATGCCCTATGCTAGCCTAAACAGGATTCAAACCTACCAAAACTCCTTCCTATATGCCCTGACATCTCCCAAACCAACCCACTCTGCAAAAGACAAAATCCTGACCTGAAAGTTCTCGAAGCCAAAGATATCCAGGATGCCCACAGACTTAAAGTTTTCCTTGCCTTTGATCTTCGTATTAATCTTGCTAATAAGCCATGAAAAACACTGGGAATACAGCGCCATAGAGAGGGAGTCCCTGGAGTCAGCTGCCTGTAAATGCAGAGAGAAAAAATGAGTCACAGGGAGAAGACATGACATAAGGGGCACCACAAATCTCTGTGGGACTTCATGTTCCTCCACTCCTCTTTAGATGTCTCAGCCTCCGTACTGCTTGTGCATGGTGTAGTACTGATATTTACAGTCAACATTCAAGACTGCAAATAGCCCAGGCACCACAGATGTACCACGTCTGACCTTTGAGTAACGGAACTTCAGAGTCTGAATGAAGTAGCAAAATCCTTGACATCTTTTGGAACAAGCGCTGGGGCAGGGAAGGTCACAAAATACCTCATGACTAAGCCCGACCCAGTCATTTGCATCACCTGAGCCAGGATTTGCAGTGACAGGCAAGGTATCTCGGTTCAGTACTCCTAGTAGAGCTGTCAAATGGGTGTCCGCGCAGTTTTTCAAAAACTGGTAGGGCAGGATTTAATAGAGCAGTCTGTCACTGAGTTAGCCTCAAAATCCCCTCTCCAAAACTTTCCTGCAAACAGCATTATCTTACTGGAAGACAGGAGAGGCCGGCCAACAGCCAGGACACATGCCACAGAAGAGCATGGGTTGAGAGACCTTTCTGGAGCTGACCCAACATACCATGTGTCATAACTAAGTGCCAGATGTGGAAAAAATAACTTAAATTGTGATCACTAACAGGCAGTAGATAATAGGGTGTATGTAAGCGTGTGGATGAATGTCCAAAATGGAACTTTTGAAATCCAAGCAAAAGCCTGCTACTTGATAGCTGTAACAGGAATGGGCTGGTTGTAAGTTTTGATAACACTTGGACTAAACAAAAGTGGCATGCCCCAAATCCTCCAATTAATCAAAAGACATGAGACATAACCACAAACTAAGAAATTAAGAGGCTGATCACATGCTGTCCTGTACATACACTATTTAGACTGCAAAACCAGGGTTTAGGGTTCTGGAAAGAAGAGGAGGCCAAAAATAAGGGTTCCCAAAAAGAAGACATGATCCCTGAGCGTAGAAAAAAGAGACAGGAAAGAAGGTGGAAAAGATCTTGACTGGAAGAAAGATGCTGGAAGTGGGGAAAGACGCTGGAGATCAGAGACATCTGCAGACAAATGTCAGGGTATGCCCAAGGACCTTGGGTGATAGTTCCGGAGACTCCTCAGGAGCTACACAACATGCACAAACACAACTCTCTGCCCGATCCTCCTGGACAAACAGCAATCTCCCTACTGGGAAAAGCTGACTTCTAGTGAACATAATTCTGAGGGGCGCGTGAGCAAGTGTGTGAAATAATCAAGTAGGGTAAAAGCTATAATCTTGTAATTCCATAAATAAACTGCAGCATCTAGATCAATTACAGGTTGTCTCGCCTCTGACACCAGGGTAATTCCTTCAGCAGGCCTGGCCAGCAATGACAGACATCTTCTAAATGCACCTTCATCCTCTTGAGTTTTACAAGCCTGAATAACATGACCTCTCCTGTCCTGCTTTGCTCATGGCACAGGCCAACTGCCTCTGAATCCTCCCAGCCCCTCTCAGCAAGCTCCTGAGGTCCAGCCTGCAAGACCTTCCTTTTCACCCACTGTCACTGTTTTTCTCCTCCCTTCCCTTCCTGCTTAGTATCTGCTCTCCAGCAACCCAAGTCTAAGACACATAGCAACCTCCCTTCTCCACAGAAGAGAACATTTCAAAGCGTGGGCACAAACGGCTTTTCTGGGTATTTCTTCTCTCCATCAGATAGACTGTCTTATTAGTTGGCACTGAGAATGCCTTCAAGGCCATGGCTCTGCAGCGTCTCTGGCTACACAGTAAGTTGGATTCATTTTCCAGGAACAAGACCTCCCCGTCCAGCTGTAAGCAAAGCCGTTTTCCCCACAATATGGCTCAAATGAGATTCTCAAAGGATCCTTTCATCCTCCCAGCTTTGCCCGCCTTCAGGCCAGTTCATCCATTCAGCCCACTGAAATGTCAAAGCTCAGACGGGCAATGAGCCCGTTACACAATGAGAAATCCCTGGCAGCTCTATCAATGTGTTCCTGCAACAACAAGCGGGAATAGGTGGGCACAGTACACGAGGGCTGAAGTGGGAACGGTCTTCACAGGCCCAGTGTTCGGTGCAACAGGCTCAGCCAGTGAAAACAGCTAAGCAGCAGCATCCACTTGCTGTAACAATTTTCTTGCAGCTTTAGTACTTCCCTGGGCTGCAAGCAGTAAACATGGGGTTGAACATGCACAAATGTCAGAATAGCTATGCTAGCGAGCAAAGCTCTGTTCAGGGAGACACTAAATCCTACAACTGTGCACTGTTGCTCGGGATTGCGTGAAGTGTCTCTGGCATTACTTGTTATCCATCCTTTTGCACTGATACAGAAAGGTGTGGCTTATTTAGGACAGACAGCTGAGAAGAGAAACTGTGGTACTGGATACTGAGGATATCTACCACAGACTACAGGCTGAAAAAAAAAAAAGTCACACAATTTCATTGCAAAGAAAGGTCACAAACTATGAAAAAAAGATAGTATTTCTTAAGGGCAAAGCTTAGTTTGTGATAGATTAGCAGGTGTGTTTGCAGCGAGAAAAGAAGGAACTACTCTGCTGTAATGAGCCCTGCTGAGACTTCAGCTTCAATATGGTGTCCAGTTACCAGCACTCCACTTCTTGAAAGATGTGGGAAAACAGAGACAGGTGAAGAAGAAGAGATTTAGAAAGTTACTTACAAGGAAACATTGAAGGAACTGGATTGTTTAGCTTAGAAAAGAGAACACTGCATGAAAAACTTCACAGAAGCGGAAGCTTATAAGGTGGACAGCTGGGATGTCAAAGGTAATCTAAATATGAGGAAAATCTTTTCAGCTCCAGACTCCACTGCAGCTAAAAGCAGGATACTTAAAGAGGCTGTGAAATTCCTTCCATGGGAAATCTGAAGGAAAGTTAGACAACCGTCACAGAACGCCTAGTAACTCTGGTTTCTCTGCTGATGTAGCGGTTGGATTGATAACCCTCCGCAGTCCGTGCCAGCACAAGATTTCCATTAGAAATGTTGATTTTGCTATAACATTATGCTTTTTACAGCCTACTAATGTTGTTCCTTGTTTCACAGAGTCTTGCATTTTATTCATGAGAAGATTCTCTACAGTTATCTGTGCATGGACCTAAAACACCAAGAGTGCCCTCAAGTGATCAGCAACACCACAAGTTAAAGTTAGTAGGCACAATACCGTGATGAACCAAAGAGAAATGTAATAGATAGGCAGGACTGCCTCCAGAATACAGTACAAGTTCAGAAGATGAGAACTACGTATCAGTTTATTTGTCCTCTTTGCAGTCGTATGGATATACAAAGAAGCTCCTGTGGGGTAACAACCTACCATCTGCTGGATGTTTCGTGGCAACTGTGTGCAAGCTTTTATCTGCATAGCAGCATCGCAGTGTAACCTGGGAGTTCTGCACGGTAAAAGCACGCACGCATGCAATTACCACCAAGCATGTGATGTACCTTCTGCGTGACACAAGTACCACCAAATCCTGGTGAGTGAAGGTGACTTAAAACCGGCATTGTCATTTGCAAATGAACTCCCTTGTAAAGCTTAAAAAGCAGAGTCAACATTAGGATGTGAACTACCAACAAGGGCAATGTACTTGAGGACAGAGCTGAGCAACAAGGGGGTGTGAGCAGAAACCCTAAACTTGAATGGATGATACAAGTGGGAGATAGAGGGCCTGGAAATGCAGAAGTGGCAGAAGCAGGAGCACATACCAGGACACTTACCTGCTCCACAGTGAGAGGGGAGCTGATCTCTTCCCCACGCAGAATCATGGACCTCTGTGTCAGCACTTCAGACAGCTGGAAGGCGTCTAAGCCCAGGAGGTCACTGGCAATGTTCAGCACTAATAACAGAGGAGGACACACTTTTTTCTCCTGCATGGATCCCCATCACTCATGGGGGATCCATATTCTGCAGCTCAGTGAGGAAATCCCAGGGTCTCTTACAAGGCAAGTGACTAAGCCCCACCACAAAACACACTCCCCTTTACTTAATTCTCTTCGTCAGATACAAATCTGTAAGCTCACATACCCAGTCTGAGGCAGGGTCAGCACCCGTGACGGGCCACAGTTGGACACTCATATAAGTCAGCCTTTCTGCTGACAACAGGAAGAGCACAGCACTGTGTAAAGCTCAGCACCAGCAAAATATTTATTGAATGAGAAGATACATTTTCCTAAAGGCACAATAGTGCAGTCTGAGCATGGGATACTAAATTTGGATGCCAAGAAGAGAGACAATTAGGTTGAGTCTTGAAGCAGTTGTAATATATATTTATTGCTTCTGTCTGTTTAGGGATTCACTCTACCAGACCAGCTCAGATTGGATAACTGTGACAGAGTGCGCGCTAACAGATGCTTCAAAGGAAGAGGTGGGAAAGCCCGTAACAGACTACTTTCATCTCAGACTCCTCCCTGCTCCTATTTCTTACTGCTCTTTCAACACAAAAGAGAAACTGTGAGACTGCGGACTCAGTCTCAGTGTATCCAGGAGAACAAATGGATCCCAGGGCCACAGCCCAACAAAATTATAGTGGTGTTCTGGGGCCATGCATCCTGTAGCAATGGTTTTGTAGGGTTAAACTGCAGGGAACCTGCTGGCAAAGGCACTGCAGCCCAGCATAACAGAGGGAGAAAGAATGATGGAGTGAGCTTTACTGGGGGCCTTCTGCGGCTTTGCATGGTCTACCAAGTAGCTAGGGTCCCACTTACCCGCTTTCGTTGTAACCTGGGCCCCGCCAGCTGTCATGAATTCAACATTTCCCAGATGAAGTGTGCCAGAAAGAAGTTTGAAGATGTCTCTGATTTCTTCAGTGCTGAAGTCCACCACCTTCATGGCAGTCTATGCAAAACCATACAGCTAATGTTGGCTGTACACACAGCCACAGTACAATGGAACTACCAAACTCATGCCCAGCCCATATAACATGTAAAACTCAGAATTACAGTCACCATGAATCAAAGTGAAATGGGATGGCACAGCCCCTCTCTCAGCTGTACCTCTGTCAATGATCTTCACTGTCTCCTATTCTCTCCTTCACTTAGCCTGAGGCAGGTGGGCATTTGCCCAATCCTCAAGTTGGACTTTGCTGTCTGTCACAGGAACATGACATGCCTGTGTGAGGAAATCCTTCCCTCAACACTGGCGGTACTGGTTACAGATGCCACTGGACTGCTTCCACATTCTGCCTTATTGTCTTCCCTGAAGGATGGATCCATGCAATATACTTAATTTACTCTGATCCATGTAACCTCCTTAATTTACCCTAACTTAGAATAGTAGATGTACGTGGCAAGATTTAAAATCAGGCTTTCAGCACTGCTAGAGGGTTAGAAACAGGTTACCAGATAATAAGGAAGTATGGCACTTTCCCTCTGTCTTAGTGCATGCATGTGAGGCAGGGGTTTTGGGGCATAAATTGACTTTGAGGTGTAGATCCTAGTTTTCAAGCATTTGATTTGCCCATGTCAGGGTTCTAGTTCCCTTTTTTTCCTCCAGGCTTCTCAACTGAGGTATAAATACCATGTTGCCACTGAAACCTCTGCTGTACAGGAGATATTTCTTTCCATTAAATCACACCTAAGCAGGAGCTACTGAAATCCTAAGCTGACTCCTCTCTGTCTGGTTTCACCTACGTTATTAAAGCCCTCAGGCCAATAACCGCTTATCAAGCAAAACATGAATTGCATATTCATCCTGTTAAACCCATAATCTCTGGTAAAGTTACAGAAATCTGTGTGGTACTTCAGAACATGACATTTGCACAGGTGATACAACTTTGCCAGCACATTTTTGGAGAACACTACCTTCAGACCTAATTGTTCCCCTTCTAATGATCAATGTGAGGTTTCCTGCATCGGNNNNCAGGTTCGTGCTCTATAAAGTGTCCATCATTCTAAATTATTATTCATCCTTGACTGTTTCCCATGAACACTCTTTGAGCCTTGTTTTTACTATAGAGCAAAAACAGTTAGAGCTGAGTTTCAGACTCGTTGAACATCAAATTTTGACTTAGGGCAAATAAATTCTACCTCTGAGATCTAGACCCTGCAGCATAGTTAGCCCTGAGATTGTGCCCAGAAGTTCAGGAGGAGTTAGGACAGGACTCACCATGACCTTACTGAACATCTCTACATCATTGAGGTTCTCATCAGTCACACAACCAGACTGGTTCAAGTAACGATAAGTCTCTGGCTCAGAGAGGGAGAGGCTTTCTGCAACAGAGGAAGAAGAGGCAGGGAGAAAAAAGACAACAATTTATTTAGCAATCAGTCTTTTCATTCTATGATCTTGGTCTCACAAAACAGCGTGTATGTTTACCACAGGGAGAGTTCATTTGAACAGATTCCATATACCTCAAAAGCCACACCTAGATGCTGAATGTACTGGGGAAGGGGAAGAGAAGAGTGTGTGGTAACAAACCTTGCAGATAGTATGCAAAATGATTTAAAACAGTCAAATCCCAAGCTGCAGAGTCACAGAGGAATATTTCAATAGTGAATTGACTCATCAAAAAAACCCCCAAAAAAACAGAAGATGAAATTCAGTTTCATAAAGTGTACAGAAAAATAGTCTTAACTATATACATACAGTAATGACCTCTAAATTAGGTATCACCACTTGAGACAGAGTTCAGAGAGTCACAGTAAGATGTCTGAAGACATCATTTCAGTGCTGAGCAGCAGTCAAAATCTGAACGCAGTTCAGTTTCTTCAATTTTAGAAGGAACACAGAACTACAGGTCCGAATTAGGTCTCTGTACATATCTGTAGCACAACCCACATCTTAAATACTATCTGCAGGTTTGATTCCCCATTTCAAAAAGGACAGAGGAGAACTAAAAAATCTATGGAGAAAGGAGACAAGGATGATCAAGAGACAGAAACACATTACAGATGGGAGAAGTGAAGTAGCCTGGGATGACAATTTGGAAAGAAAGATGGGCAAGAATAGCAGAGATCTGCTGCAGGAAATAACCTGTTTTTTATGCTTTCTCTCAGTACTTGCTGATAACCATGGTCCCCACTATTTCCCTTTGCTTTAGATGGATGTCTGAATTGACCCACATGGCCATTACTGCATGAACTCCCCAGAACTGAAGCCCTAATTCCTTTCACTCTGTGTCAGGCCCAGTTCTTCCATTTGATTATTCTAACACACACAATACAAAGACATAAAGAAATTCCCCAGTCTCTCAAAACCAGAATGCAACTGTAACATGTTCCTGCCTGTCTGACCTCTTCAGCAAGACCATCAGTGCCCGGGGAGGCACACACAAACGTTGTTAAGGGTGGGATACACTACGAAGAGGATTTTTGCACAGCTGCCACTTTCTCTGCATGCCATCCTCTCTCCCTTGTCCACATACAGAGCTATGAACTCTTTATTCAGATACTACACATTTTGACTCTAGTCCTGCTACTACATCACTGGTCTTTCTAACTCCTATCTCTCCTATTACCTATACTAAAGGTTTGTGGTGAAAGTATTTCAGTCAGTCCAACCTTTGAACTCCTGCAACAGCTTCCATCAGCATCTGAATCAAGAGTCTTTACCCTTCCTTTGCCTCTAGCCAGTTTCATTACCTCATCTACCTATACCCCCTCTTTACTTTGCACACTTTTCCCTCCAACTCAGAATGCCTGAAGTGTCTTCTCATATAGCATTTGTCATCCTCAGCCTCTTTCTCTCAACTCCCCTTTCTGTTTCCCATGAAATCACCATATGGCCTTCAAGAAGATTTTAAATCAAGTACCTGAAATATCCATGCTCTAGTTAACTTATACCTGCTTCACATGCTGGACTCCAAAGAGGACAGAGCCATATCCCAAAAAATGAAATTACCTTTCTGCTCTCCACTCACACCAGCTAGCAGAGCATAAAAGATGTGGTAATTCCTCTCCCCAGGGTTCTGGTGCACCACTCTGTTCTGAAACAAAGAATACAGGAGTAGCCAGTAGAAAGAGATCACACTTATGGTTGCAAAGGCAAAGAGAGGACCAGGATACAGGTAAATCCCCAGGGCCAATGCACAAGAGGGGCTTCTTCCAGTTTAGTGATGGTGTTGTTTAAATAAGCTCTACATCAAGATCTCATGATGTGTGTCTGTGCGACTGAGCACGTACAGACTTCTCTGAACTCACTTAGAGAGTGTGTGCATGGAGAAACTGAACCTTGTCAGTTCTGGCCCTGCTGCTTAGTGAGTTCCTGAGTCCAAAGTAAACTACATCAGAGCAGAGATGTCTGCATTTGGAGTTGTATCCCCACATTCCTCTCTGTGGAATTGACTTTCCAGGTATTTGTTTTCTCTCCCTTTCCCCTTGGTAAACAGTTTTTTCTTGGAGTCTCTCTGTAATGCACAGCATTTATCAAAGACAGGAGAATAGGCTCTGATTGACAGATATAGAACAAACACTGTTCCTCCACCATCCTCTTCCTCAATTGGGACAGACGCAGTAGTAACACCTAAAGAGCTAATGTCTACGTGCTGTGATGGAGGCAGCATCATTCAGGAGGAGATCTGGCACTGCCCCACCACACTTTGAGGAAGGGGCTCACCCAGCAGTCAGTAGTGGTGATACCTACCTTTTCCAGTAAATCTGAACAGCATGTTAAGGAGAAAACATTCTAATAACATATGGACAGATCTCCTGACAATAGGCAAATAATCTTCTAGACATATTGGAATGAACTCTGTAACAAGCAACAGATTATCAAAGAACTGATGCTTTGGAAAGCAGACAAAGAGTGGTCCCAAACACCATCTCAGATCCTCCTTTCCACTCCTTGTTCATGGAGCTATTATGTGACAAAGAGATATTCAGAAAGGCAGGATCAGATAGAGCACAGGATGTGCACAGTGGTGAGGTAACCGAACAAAGGATGAGCCACATTAGGGACACCTTGCAAGATTAGAGAGGCCACTCTAATCGGAAAGTCCATATTGCACACAGCAAGTCTTGCATCAGTTCTCATTGCTTCTGCAAGACACCTCTATCTTTAATCTACCAACAACACAAAGAGCAGAGACTAAACAATCCAAGCCTGTTATTTACAACAGTAGTAAATTCATCTGGCTGCTGCTCCAGTGGAAATTGGTGTGGTTTGCAGTCAGCAGCAGCTTTGAACATCAACATCAAGAAATGTAGCCACGACAGCTTTAGCTGCCTATTGTAGACAAAAGGTATGTCAAAGCCTTTGGGAGAGGGTTACATGGGCATACAGGGAAGAAAGTGGTCATGGCACAACCTAATTTGACTATATCCCATCTTCCCTGTCCTTGTTGTCACTGGAACAGGCTCCCCAGGGAAGACAACACTCTTAATCATATCATTTAATTTTAGGTAGGCTTAGGAGGAGCAGGGAGTCGAACTCGATGATCTTCATGGGTCCCTTCCAACTTGAGATATTTTATGACTCTATGGTTAGGGTTCCAAGGTCCACTGGAAATGGGCAGCCCAAAACAGGGAGTCATAATTGGCCTCTAAATTCCTGTTCTCTGCATCCAAATATTGTACAGAATATATTGATTCTTAGCTTGGTCTAACATAAGGGAACAATCTTCTGGGAAAACAGGATGAAGTCAACATGAGGGATCTTCGTAGGTAGCAAATTCTAGGAATTTAAATATCAAGTGCTGTGACTGCCGAAGTCAAACTATGTCCCTACCTAATGTAGTACCTAGACAAAAGGTTTCCAGAGTTAGGTGCTGCAGAGCCCAAACCCAAACACTTCTTCCCTCTTGTATATTGCAAATTTACCCACAGTTATAAACAGGATTTGAGAAAGTGTGATGAGGGATTTCCTGACCCACTCTGAGCTCTTCCTCATCATCACTCACTCCATCCATTTCTGGTCCACTGAAGAAAAGGATACAATCAGTTACTCGTCCTCCCTGGATGTGCCCATGTTGAGAGAAGTGCAGCTGGATGAACTTGCCAAAGCGGCTGGAGTTGTTGTTATAAACTGTCTTGGCATTTCCAAAGGCCTCCAGAATAGGGCTGCAGAAACAAAGCAATGGAGATAGGATCGGTGATGGGATACCATTACAGCAAAGTGTGTGCCCAGCCTCTTGCCATTTGCACAGCGCGCAATGCCGTGTGAGATTAATTTGTTACAGCACCAGACTGGACAAGCAGGAAGAGCTCAAGGGCAAGGGAGAATGGCAAGAGCAATTTAACACACTGCTAGATGAATTTTAAACCTTTGGGACTGGAGTTAATTACATCAGTCCCCAATCAGTACGGGCAGCAGGCGTTCACGCCGTCGAGGGCATTCCCCACCAATGTGGGCTTCAGGAAATGAAAGGTGGCAAGGCCTAGCCAGGTTGTGTGCTTAACACAGCAACATCCCGGGAAATGGGTTAATGAGTTTGTATTTTTTTTCACAGGATTTTCAGAAGCATCAGAGACATAGGGCAAACAGTCTGTACCTTTAAACCACATACTTTTTTGTTTCTACCTTTGAAAGAGAAGACAGTATAAGCCATCTCTTAAAATTACAGGTAAATATTTTCAAACCAGCAGACAAACATAGTACTAAACTGATTTGTTTGGTACTGAAATTTGATACTGGAACACACAAACCCTTGTTGTTACTTAAATCTTGCTTAGGTTGATACAAGCCACATGGTTTCCAAGCAGAGGGGATATATACACCTTACAGATTTGAAAACGTATTTCTAAGACAGCCACATCGTCCACTTCAGAAAAAAAAAGCTGCAAAGAAAAAAAAGATCTATCACCAAACTTCAGACAGGTGATGAATTGAAGAATTTTGTCTCCTGGTCACCTTCCTGTTTTCAGGAGGTTCATACAACAGGGAAAATAGTGAGTTAAAATATGGTTTGGTTCTTGCTCCACAGAACGGTAGAAGGGAAAAGCCTAAGATATTCAAACTGACATGCTGAATCCAGGATTAAATTATTCACTTTTGCAATCTAGCCTATTTAAAATAATCTGAAGGCCTGACAAGCAAGGAGTCACGGAGATGCTACAAGAACAGCCTGTACACAGTCATGTTTAATCTAAAACATACATAAATTTTAACAAAAGTTATTGCAGTTATTACCCTGAGAAATACTGGCTTTTTAAACATCTCCATCGATCTACTGGGCAGTTCCACTTGAGACAGGGGCAGATACAGGATTATTCACAAGTTAATAATTATAACATGACAAATAATCACAACTACAGATACCGCTGGAGTCTGCTTCAGGCCTTGCAAGCATTAGCTAAGTGGGAGCTGTTGTGGGAAAGGACTTTCAGGAAACTGCAGGCAGTATTTTCCTAATGTATCTCTTGAAAATATCACTTTAAACAAACAAAAGCATAGAAATGAAATTGCTGTGTTATAATACATTACAATCACAGAAAACCCAGTCACAGAAATCTGTGTGCACAGATCAGGAGGTAAGTTCCTTGCCCTGGAGAATTTGAACTCCAAGACCCACGCCTCTGAAACAAGTATGTAAATAAGGACATTGCACAGGAATATCCCACTGAGCACGCCAACGCCATGGATCAACAAAATTAATGGGGACAACCAGAAAAAGGGAGGACAGGGTTATGTTATATGACCATCATGGCTGCAGTGAGAGTGCAGTAGTCAGCCAGCCAATCTTTATGGCTCTAAATTATGTTAAATTAGATAAGCAAAGCACAAGGAAGTATCTTTATAGTTTAGTTTGGCAATGGGCTCACGCACATGAGCTCGGAAGTCTTCCAGGGATGGGGGAGGAAATAGGCACGTGTGTGTCTGAGGCTGGCGGCAGCTGCAAGGCAGAGGGGTGGGTGAGCTGATACGGCCAGGAATGAGGGCAGGTCCCTGGGTCAAGCAAACTGCCAGCACCAGCAGTCACATCACAGCGTGGCATTTGAGACAACAGAGAACTGCGGGAGGAGGAACGGCTGCGTCAGGAAGGGGATGCTGGATGTGGGCAGGGTGTGCTGCAGCACTCAAAACGATGGGAAACAGTTTCAGCCGGGCAGCAGAAAGTGAAGCCTGGGTTTTAGAAATATTGCAGCATATGCAGCTCCAGGATTCAGATACATAGCTGAAGACAAAAAAGAAGTTTTGAAGATCAGAGTGATGAGTAACAGGAAAGGTGGCTATGCTGTCAGCAATGGCACCTGACATGGAGAAGATGGGAGCTTCAGAGTCAAGCAAGAAAGGAAAAAAGCTGAGAAGAAAGTTAGCAGGTTTTTTAATGGACTGATGGATATTTTCAAGGAGGAAAAACAGACCAAACCAACAGTGACAAGGGAGTTTTCAGCGCCTGATTTCTGAGAAATACACCAAGCCTGAATGTTACAACGTACAAGTAAATGATAGAAAGCTGACATAACGCTTTGCTTATAATGCTGTCTGAAATGGAGAAAGAATCCAGCATGTGCTGGGGTGCAAGGATGAGAGGTAACCCAAGGAGCGCCACTGGCAGAGCAAGTGAAGCTGAACTGCAAACATATGAGGTAGAGTCGTTAGGAGTGGCAGCAGCTTCTGGCTCTGAGCCAGGTCTTCAGCTTCTCTTCTTCAGGGAAAAGGTGAGAAATGCAATTCTCTTGCACTTGCATTGCAGTAGCTCATGTAGCACGCTGGAGATGTACACAAAATGGGACACCAGCTCTTACTCCACATCCTTACAGCTGTTGGATCTTGCAGACTCAGGAATCACCTACCTACCATCAAAAGCTTTCTGGATCACAGTCAAGTTACCACTTAACTGCTAAGCGGGCTTGAGCTTTCTAAGCCACTTGCCTTAAAGCGGATTTTGCAGGTCTTGAGTTATGATTGTATCGCACTTAAGAGCTTTTTCCAATTTGCCAATGTCCCTGGTAAAATCTGTGCACCTGCAAAGGATAATCACCCAACAACTGTCTCTCGAGCACCAAGTTCGAAGGCAGCAACCCTTCTGCTCAGTGCTGCTCTGCTCATAAGGAGCCTCAACCTGCGCTGCTCTTGCAGCTGCCACCTCAGACACTGCATGTCTGCTCAGGCTCTTTGCACCACAGTTGCTAGTAACTTTTTGAGCCACCATCTTCCAGGAAACATTCCTTCTCTCTACTTTCTGGGCCCTGAAATATGCCGCTTTTACACACGTGGTTCAAAGGACTCCAGCTTATTACACAACTAGATCCTGTTGCAGACATCCGATTTACTCCTTTGGAGGTTTCTGCCATTATCACAGGCTCAAACTGGGACCAACCTGCGGCCTCGTCCTTGACAGTGACAAATTGCAAGACCCCCAGTCACAGGCAAGACAGACTTGTGTTGGGAAATTTTTGTTTATTAAATTCCATTTATTAAACAGAATTCAGGTGTTTTAAGAAAAAGGAGGACACAAACAATAAAACAGACACTTAAGTAAACATCTTTCCTCCTTCTTCCCAAGGCTCACCTGAAAGTCAAACAACTATCGTCCTCCTTTTCTTAGCCTCAGTTTCCATTTTTACCCCAGGTTACAACCAGTCCCTCGCAACTCCCCACCCCAGGCAGCGGCAGCACGGGAGGCTGGGGTCACACACAAACTTTTGCTCTTGCTCTCTGCTTCCTCGTTTTCTCGGCTGCTCTTACTGCTTTTCCTCAGCCGCCCTTTGCTTCTTCAGGATTTCCTGACACTTTTTCCCTTGATGTCCATGTTCCAGCATGGGTCATCCATGGTCTCTCAGGGGCGTCCCTGCCTTGGCGTGGGCCACAGACCCTCAGGGGTATCAGGACGCCCTTTGGCATGAAGGATCCCCCCATGGCTGACGGTTTCTTTCCCAAACACTTTTAATCCAGGCACTGCACACTTCCCTGCCTGCCTGACCCTTGGCAAGGTTTTGGCAGGCGGTGGTTATTCCCTGGTGCTGGCTGCAGCCGAGACCAGCTCTGATCAGCCCCGAGGGCGTCCTCCTGCACAGGCTCCGCTGCAGCCCCCACGCAAACCTCCTTGCTCCTGCCCCTTACAGCTCCCATGGATGTTTCTCCATGAAATCACCTGCTTGGACAGCAAGAAAGCTGCCAGGTGGCCCACAGGACCTTCTGGGGGCAAGACGTACCAGTGGCCTGGAACAAATGGAGGCCAGGGGAGAGCAGGGGTTAAAGGAGGAGGTGAGGAGTGAGACCATGATGGAGGCTGAGCAGGAGCACAGCCACAACCAAGAGCTGTGGGAGATGGGGACGACCTGCCTGGACAGGCAGAGAGGGACATTACCCACGTCCCCTCCAGCCACTGCCCCGAGAGACATGGCCCTGAGAGCCAGAAAGAGGGATGGCGCAGTGATGAGAGGCTGAGCTCCAGGGCACAGCCAGGTGGGCACGGAGGATGGGGTACTGGGGGAAAGAGAAATCCCAGCCTTGGCTAGAGCATGAATTCTCCAGCTGCCACACACACCCCCAGGGCTGCTATTGGAAAGAAGCCACATTCATCCACAAGCAGCTGGGAGAGCAGCCAACGTGAGGTATCCCGGTGAGACCGCGACCTCCCAATCTCCCTGACACGATGCCGTTCACCTGCACAAGCCTCACCAACCAGGTTCGGCTCCATCGGCAGCCCAAATGCAGGCGCTGCCCCAAAGGCATGCCCCCACCAAAGGCAGGCTGCCCCAGCACACTAGCATCCACAGGGACAGGGCTCATGGTGCCCATACCTGCTTTCCAGGATGGCCTCTTCCACACGAGTGCTCTTCTCCGATGCAGGGGCCCCGAGGGAGGTCTGACTCATGGCTGACAGAAATTTCAGCAGCAGCTTGGTGCTCTCAGTCTTTCCAGCTCCACTTTCTCCACTGTTAAGGAAAAGACATAGGTTCCGTTCACAAATCCAGGACAGAACGAGCTAAAGACCACCCCACCCATGGCAGAGAAGTGATCTCCAGGAGTAAACACATGGCATTTCCAAGCAGGAGTCAGGCACAGGGTAGGGTAGGATGGTGTGGATATTTAGGCAGATGTCATTGCAAATGGAGCAGCAGGAGCAAGGCATGTAATGCAGTCAGGGAGTAGCTGGTTCTCCCATTTCTAACCTTATCAGAACACACTGGCTGTCATGACGCTTCCACAAGCAGCAGTAGCACTCGTTAGCGGTGGCGAAGATATGGGGAGGCAGCTCACCCAGGCGGTGCTGTCTGTACAGGTCTATGGCATCCACACTGTACAGACCAGGGATGGGTTTGTAGGGATTTACTGATGCCAAGATGGAACCAATGTTTGTCTAGGGGGAGAAAACAAAACACAGCAAGAAAATAAAGCTCCTGAAAAAAAAAATAAAAATCATGACAAACCTGGACCCTGAAATAACTCATGATGAAGGGAGAAAGTCTAAATAAGGAAGCTGGGCTTCAGCAGAGAGCTCCCCAATTTGGCAAAGAATGTCAAATCCCAGGGCAGGGGCTGCGTGACTGCGTACGGATGAGGCAGTTTGAATTTTTCTGCTTTACAATAAAATGTTCTTAGCCTGTTGTCTTTGCTAAATTAAGCTTACACGATTTAAAAACATGAAGCCATCTTCATACCCAGCTACCTTGCACTGTGCTTGAAGCTGAAAAGCAGAGCCAGGAGTGAAGGAGTGTCAGGAGACACCGTCAATGCCCCTATCCACAGTCTGGGGCTGGGCAGGGTTCAAGCACCTCTCGAACAAAGAGGTGGGACACAGAGACATGCACACATGTGTGCAAAGAGCCACTAAAGCGTATCGGTTTTCTTCTACTGAAAAATGCTGTTTGGACCAGCTAAAATCATTTGATAAGCCAAATCAAAATTGACAGCTGAAGATGAAGCTCAGTATTTCAAGTCAAAACATTTCTACATTTTCTAAACGTTTTATTTTGAAAATACTTATTTTGAAAATCTCACAGTTCAAGAAAAGAGTTAGTAAGGTTTAAAATAAAATGCCCGAAGCCTTATATTGAATTTGAAATGTATTCTTTTTGTGAAGTCAGAAGGAAATTCATTTTGGTTTTTGGGGCATGACTTTTTCGGTTCAGCCAACCAGCTCAAATCTAGTTATTCTCAGAGCTGCAGTTCAGAGCAATGGTGCCACCTCTCTCCTAACAATGGCTTTGTAAATTGGTCAACATACAGCTTAAATCCTGCTGCTGGTGCAGTGGCCTCCTTCACAGGGACATCTTGGGCTGCTCTTCTCCAAGAATACCCATTCTCAGCAGGGGTGACAGAGGAAACATATAAGATTGCCATGGTGCCAAGCTTTGTGGCCAGGGGCAGTATCTAGTGTTATTTCCAGACCATGAACTACAAGTCACCGCATACATATACGAGGATTTGTGTGCATCCCTTGGAGAGGATCTGTATGCATCCCTTGGAGAAGCTATAAACAAAACACTTGGTGACAAGAAAGGCGCATGCTTTCTCCCTGCCAAACGAAATCTAGGGCCATATTGCAATGCCAAGATCTGAAGCCAGACTAAGATGCTCTAGTCACCAAAATATTTTAAAATCATTTATTAAAGCGGCAGTTACAGATCATAAGGGATAAAAAAAAAAAATCACGTAGGCCTAACTGCATTGTGGGTATGAACAGGCTAGCATGGAACAAGTCCTGAGGAGCCTCTGACATGGACCTTTGTGAGCAGAAATATAATTCATTGGTGAGGAAAGCAATAAGCAAGCAGATGATCGTTGGCAAGACAGGTGGGAGGAAATGGAAAGCATTGAGAGAAAACATGGGTTGGGAAAAGGCACTGTACAACCAATTGAGCAACAGACATTGTCCAGAGACTGCAATGTCCATCCTAACATTTTTCCCAGGCATTCAAAGCATTTTTTCCTCTCAGATGTTTCATTTTGCATTTCCCACTCTACTTTCAGCTCTCCCAAGGAGCAGAGCTCCCATCACAGCCCTTTCTAGAATCTCTTCCAGTACAGCCATCTTTTTCAAAGGTGTTTCTAGGAAGCTTTTCCATCTCCCAGTTGCAGTCTCCTCATCACCTGCAGTCCCTTATAGACAATTTCTATCCACAGGTTTTAATAGTAGCATTTGTGCATCAACCATGAACGTACCTGCCACTCTATCAGCAAGGAGTGATCGTCCCCAGAGAATTCTGCAGAGCCACACATGACATGTCTACTCAAGAAAATAGATCCCGCTCGGGTGGTTAGGCATGCCAGAGCTAGGGACAGCACAAAATGTGGCAGTACATCCTTTGGCTCGTTTAGACATCGCTCACATCACGTTGGGTCTACTTTATTAAGGGATACAGGAATGGCAGGTATGAAGGGGGAAGATACACTTTTTAATGCTGCAGGCTGTTGCTGTGCTCACATGATTTCCTTAAACAGTTTGGTAGAGCTTGAACAGTATTTCTTTGGAAAACAAAAGATACTGTTGATATTTTCAGTATTCCTGTAGCACATTAATTATGGGTACCACACCAGTACTGCTACCTACACTGCCTGACCAGAAAGGATCTCCTTTAGGAGCTCATGGTAGGACTCCTCCAGGCATACAGCTCACAACTGCACTGCCCTTTTTCACAGCAGTTGTCCTCTTCATGTTCTCAGTTTTCCATGCCCTCATTACTTATTTTTATTAATTATTATTTTTAATACTAGTGATCAGTATTCCAGGTTACCCATTCCTTCAGGTGAATTTATTTTACAGAAAATGATGGTATCTCTCACCCATTTCTGATCTCTGCGATTTCCTTCCAAGTATTTTTGGCCCTGACTGATAGGCATAACTCCTCTCAGTACAGCTTCATCTGCAACTTTAGCCTGCTATGCTCTGTCTGTGGCGACCATGGAGAACGACATTAAATGAACTCAAACCCCTGTAACATTCATGGTATTCACAGATCACTGCAAGTCATTAGGGGGCACTACAGCTGACACTCTCCATTTCTGCTTAACTGAAAACCATACGCAGCAGGGCTGCGGCAGAAACTAATAGTGATAAGGTAACTGTAATATTAATGTCTGCACTGCAGAAATGCAAAACAGCACTTGTCTGCTTTGGTGTCCTCCTGGTCAGACATTGCACAAACATATACCCAGATACGGTCCCATTCAAGAAGTGGCTTACAATCCCTCCCCGAGGGTTTCTTCCCAGTGCTCAGCATATTACAGAAGTCAGGCCCCTTTACAAATCTCCCCAAAAGTCAGATCTGAGGGGCACCCCTGACATACATGCACAGACAAAAAAATGACATCATATTTAAGCACCTTTACATACAGATGGAGCAGCCACAGAACTAATGCTGAAGAGGAGAAGGAATCAGAGCTAGAGGAAAGGCTTAAGGAGATACACCTGCTGTGACACTGTCACAGTGCTGGTGGTGTGGCATTCCTGGTGCAAGGCACGGACTGAAAAGGGAGAGAATCCTGCCTCACATTTCAAAGGGTGAGGAAGAGGTAACAGGAGGAGTATACCCAAATGGGCAAAGAGCTGCACAAACACATAGCACGCGTCAAACGCGGGTCAGGATGAGCAGCAAGGACAAGGGCCATCAAAAGAGCGTGTGCACATGGGTACTGCCACAGGGTCACAAGGCTATGCTCATAGACAACAGGCAAGCAACAAAAAAAGAGAATTTGCAGTCTCCTCTGCATGCCAGTGCAGGAGATGGTTCAGAAACGGGGTCACTTTATTGATCATTTCCTGGAATACAGGTGCATATGGTTTGGTTGTCCTGGTAACAGTTGCTATGCAACACAGATAGAGATTTACATTTTTCCTGTCATAATCTGAAAAACTCTGGGTGCACATATCATGGACAAGCAAGGTAAGAGTAAAGCAAGGTAAGGCAGTCTTTGTAATGTATCCTCCTAATCCTCTCCAAGTCTCAGCAGAGCCTGCTGTCATCCGAGCACTCCAGGGATGCCTCGTCCCAGCTGTGCTTTTCCTCACAAATCCCCTTCCTGACACTTGCCTCCTTCCTGGGGGCCTGAGAGGGAAATCAGGAGATGCTTTGAGTATTCATCTGAGCAACTCAAAAAAGGCACAACTGCATGTAAAAGCAGAAGAATTAGGCAACAGGTTTGCTCTCCTAGTTTTGCTCAGCAGTAGCTTTATCAGGATCATGAGGGATACACAACAAAAACCTGTGTACACTGCACTTTCCAGTCTGCTTGGCCATATAAACCTCTGAACAGTAATAATGGGGAATCTGGGGAACATGAATGTCAGCTGGTAGAACATGGATGGTGATGGAGGATACAGAGCTGCACAATTACCACAAAGACTAGAGGTGAATGTTCATGTTTTGGAAGTTCTATAGAAGGAAAGAGGCCCCTGTGGTAGGCGTAGGATCTCACAGGGCTGATGGAGCTGGCAAGGCAGAAAAAACTTCCATTTCTATCCACATGAAACAGTGCTCGGGAAACAATGGTAAAATCAGCATTTCACGTGCAAGGTGTCAGCCCCGAAGCTAAACAAAAATCATCAGCCAGGGATGTGGCCCACTTACATAGATGTTACCCTGTTGGTAGCGCTGGTGCAGGTTAAGCAGGATGGCAGCTTCATGCAGATCTCCCAGCATGGACATGTCTTCTACCCCATCAACGCTGGTCTGGTGCATTGGCAAGACCTTTTCTCTGGAAAGGGAGGCCCTGGGGTACTGGAATACCTGAAAGAATGGGGAGAAGAACAAATAAGCTCATGACACCTGTGCATGTGATCTGATTTCCTACCAGAAACCTGCCCCTTTCCACAGCTTTATACTTCAGCACTGGAAAAGGAAACAAGGCACAGATCTGCTCCCTATTTTTATAGTCATTCTTCCGTTCCTGTTCTTACCTATTTGAGCTCTCTGGCCAGAAACCATACAGCACACTCCCTTCTTTTGCTACAGAGCCAATCTCTCACCTTCATTACTGACAGGGACAGGTCAATGCAAGGTCACTTGATTTTTACTGAAATCCTCTTAGCAGGAGCAGGGCACCAGCCTCCAGCTGCACTAGGCTGGACAGGTATTACACACTGCACTCGTGAGTGTGAATAATGATGGCAGCTGCTCCTAAGAGACTAGAAACAGGCTTTTACAAAAACACAGGTGGGATCATATCTCTGACTGCGGGAAGGTTGAGGTAAAGCTTATTCATGTTCCAGGTTTGGCCCTGCACTCTCCATAGCAGCAGCCAGAGAGTGTCTGGGAGAGGTTGTCACGTCAAGAGCAAAGGAAAGCAAAGCAGATGAGAAGGCAAATAAAGTAGTGGCATGCTGTGTGCGTGCTGGCATGTATGTATATGATGCATCTTTCAAAATGTTTGTACTGTAACAGCTATGAACTTCTATCACTGCTCTGGGAAGTGCCCACTTCTCTCTCTATGCAGTTGCACTCCTCTTGCCTCAATTACCACATCCTTCCTCCTGCTAGAGCTTCCTCCTCCTCAATAACCCACTCCTCAGCTATCAGGTCATCTTCTTCACCCCCTTTCAACACAGCTGAGATTATGTGACTGTTCCCCTCCGCCATAGCTGCATCCCATTCCTCCTTTCCTCCTCCTCAAGCACGATGCTGGCATTTCACAAAAGTTATTTTAGTTGCTTCCCACTCTTGGATTCAGCCATGCACCATCTCCCACCCAGCATCCCAAGCTGAGGTAGATGGTAAGACCCAAGAAAGACAGATGGGAGACTTCATACAGGCAGCCTGGAGAAGCAAACTGGCCTGCAATAACCCTCCAAAGAAATTTGGGCTTTTCCTTCCTTTTGGGGGTCTGGTCTCTACCTCATTTCCATCCTTGCTTGTCAGCCCTCCTAGCTACCAGCAAGAAACTGACAGACTCCACAGGGAATGTACCACGATCTATAGTGTTGATCTAACTGGTTTCTCCTGCCTGCTTTCCTGGAGTCCTCGGGCTGCCGTAACGGCTAGGGAGAGGCCATGCAGGCAGCTGCAGGCTGAAGACAGAATGAGGTCACCCTGCCCCCTCCAGCGAGCCACCCCTGCGAGACCCTGCTGGGAGCTCACTGCCGCAGTGCCTTGCAGGTGCCCATAAGCACCCCTTCTCAGCTCTGACCTGCATCCTTGCCAGCAAGGGGAAGGGATATCCTGGCAAAGGATCCCTTTATGAGTCCCCTTTTATGATGCCCGCAAAAGCGTGTGCGATTGAAACAGCAGCTCTGTTCCTGCAGGGAGCTGGAGGGCAGAAGCAGGCTCCTTTCCCCAGCTGCGTTCGCCCCAGGTCTGAGCAGTCACACCTAATGTGACATGGACTCAAGTCTCTTCCACTGGGAAACTGACCCACAGACCAGTTTTCTCACCAGCCAGGAGGCTTTCAAAAACACATAGGTCACGTTCATGACCAGCGTAGAATGAAACCCACTCCAGCACAGAGGCTTTCTCCAGACTGCTCTGGTCTTCTCTGCACCCCTTCTGCACCAGGGTATCAGAGAGGTATGACTCTGCCAGCAGCAGGACCCCCACTCTGCAAGCATGGCCCCAAAAAACCAAATCAATTTACTCTTTCTTCTTCAGAGCAGGGGCCTCGGGCACTTCCACAGGAGAACTGAGGGAGCAGGAAGGGAGAATGGGACGACTAAATTCAGGGGAGAACACAAGCCACAGATGCACAACATGAACTGTACTCGGTCAGGAGCAAAACCACTACAGCACTTTCAAACCATGAGACAGCAAACCACCCTGGCTCTCTCTTCTCTGCTGACTTGGACAAATTTTGGAAGGGGACGAGTCCAAAATGGTATGACGTGATCTTTCCTTGCATCTGCCTGGCACTTACTCACTTACCACATTGTCAGCACTTGCAGCCGTTTGGACCAGAAGAGAAACATTAAGAAAACATCTAGGGGAAAAAGCTGAGTGGACAAATGTCCCAAAAGATACCAGGTGGATGGCAGCACCTGTGCCAAGAGGCTACAACATGTAGAAAATAACTGTGTGATGGGTCAGAGCTTGTTTACTTGCTCTTGTAGACAACGCAGGAGAAAACAGGGCCCTGAAGAGCAACAGGGACCATAAATACACGAATAAATTATTAGAGAGGATTAGATCATCAGCTGTCTTGAGCTACCTGATTGGGGTTATTCAGTCATCCCGCTCTAAATAAAATCTGGTCCAAGATCCTCAAGGAATTAAGTGGATGCTCTGGCAGGACTGCAGGAAAGGTGGATTAGGAGCATTGTCTCTGGTACTCTCTGGAAAGAAACACTGCGTAGGTGAAATATACTCCCCGGGGAAGCAGTCTGATGCCACATTGACATCCTAGCCAAGGCCAAGATGTCACCTGTCTGTCCCTGAGGCTAGGGAGGTTCACCAAATGCTCTTGCCCATCACTGCATCCCTAGCTGCTCATCCTTCCTCAGGCAGAGGCCTGGGACCCCAGCCCCACTGAGATTTGGGAAGGGAGGTCTCTGTGCCTCTGGAAGGTACTTGTGGAATGCAGGAGAGGTTTCAGGCCTTTCCTGGCACTGGGAGAGAACTGGCTTTTAATCTGTCTGCTGTCCTTCAGGGTAGAGAGAAGTTTCCAGCCTCTGTATCACCAGCAGGCTGCAAGGATCATCCAGGGTCCTGGAGATAAACATGTGGTGGGTTTTTGTTCCCAAGACTGTGTCAAAGGGGCTTTCCCTGAGGAGCTCTGAGGTGGTTCCCAAACACGACCCAGACGTGACGACCCTTCAACCCTTAGAGCTTGCAAAGTGCTGCACCGACCCAGGCCAGCCAGGCCTTTTCCAACCTCCAGACACCCCAGTAAAGCTCACTTCTGGACTGCTATGGCAATGGGCTGGGAGAGCAGTTTGGAGGAACATCCTCCCCCCCATCCTGCTGCAGGTAAGGTGAGCCAGCCTGGCTTCAACAGCTTGCGCTACTGAGCTGAACATCCTGGCTGATTTTGTCCGAAGCAAGTGGGAGCACAGACAAACTGATCTCTCAGCAGAGCTGCCTCTGGAATATCCCTTTTCCAACAAGTTAATACTTAAACAGAAACTTACAGGCATTAATAAGCAGATCTTTATTATTTGGGAAGAAAATCCATCAGCTTTCAGTGTAACTAAAGACAGCAAATACCACAGAGGCAGCTCACAACACAGCCAAAGATTTCTACTTTTTTCCGAAGTGGTGAACTGATTGTCTCAGGTTTAGCCCACAGTCAGAACAAAATGACCAGGACTCTCTCCAGGCTCCTGCGATGGTCAGAAATAAAGCAAAACCTGGCTGGCAGACAAGCCATTATGGGAATTGCCAACCGCGCCAGGCTGAGCAGGGGAGAAATGATTCCTTCTCAACCCCAAATCCATTCATTAGTGCAACCCTGAGCACGTGAGCAAAGCTCACACCCAGCATCTAAGTTATGTTTATCCATGAAGCATTCAGCTGGGCTGTCTGGACTGTGGTTTCCAATCTCGTGTTTTGTAAGTGTCAGCTCCTCCCTTCCTCCCAGGAAGTCACATTTCTGATGGATTTGTTGCTTGAGGTGTTTTTAAGGAAGTGGAAAAAAATGGCAAAAGCTCTGAAGCATGACCAGCCTTCTTACCTCAGAGCTGCAGGAGCTGCAGGGATGCCGGGCCACAGCAAACGTGAGAACACTAGATTTAGGGATCCTAAAATCAGAGAGAGCAACTGGCTCATCCAACTCAAAGTGAAGATGTTTTCAGCTGAGTTTTCACTTGGGGTAAGACAGACAGTCCTTCCTAGAGTTATCAAGCAACAAAGGCAACAGGCAAGGGAAGCCCATAGGACAGCTGTTGGGGAGGGCACTGAATAAAGCAAGCCCTTTAATGCTCACCATGTGCTTTTTCTGCATAAGCCATAAAGCACATGCTCCTTCAGCCCAGCAGTTTCTTCTCTCATGGAGGAAAAAAACAAATGCAGCTTTTTTAGACCTGTGACTCTACCTGGCATTATCTTGTGCACTTTTTCTAGCATGGACACAGCTGGAGGTGGATGCAGCCACTCAGATGGCTCCATGGCAGGATTTCTGGGGTCCTTTTAGATGTGCCAGGTGGGTTTGGAGGATTTTCCAAGGCAACAGCAGCACATCAGTAGAGTCAGGAGCAAGTCTGTGAGAGTCACAGAAGTACGCACCATTAGTTGGTGCTCTGTAGGCTGCTGCGCTACCTGTGATGAATGCCTCTGTGATCTCTTAAAATGCGTTAGTGACTATCCAGCACTCCCAACACAAGGTAGCTCCTCAAGAAAGGATTTGAGAGGCTTGAGTAACCAGACGGAAAACCTACGTGCCTGCTAGGTAAGTTTCTGTCTCTGAGAAACAAATCAGTCTCTTTAAAAAGGAATGATTTGAAATCTAGCCCTTTCAAAGCACGACTGAAAAATATGACAGTCCCACCACTGACTCTTCACAAGCTGGAGTCCTGAATCTCCATTTTATCTGCTCCCTCCTTTGCCAGGTAAGAGGCTGAAAAAAACCTGTCCAATTTTCTGTAACAAAGAAGCTGCCTGCAGAGCACCATTCATCAAAACAGCTGAGCAGATCTAATTGCTCACTGCTGGAAGGCACAGTCCTGCCCATTTCCCCATCCTCCTCCCAGCCCAGGCACCGGTTTGACTCAGTAAGAACCTCAGTGAAGGCAATGAATAGTTTTCCCAGGGTTAGGGAACCAAGCTGACTCACTGAGGCCTAGAAGATGATCCCCAGAGGTCCCTTCCTACCAGTTTTACTCCACAAGCACTGCAGCACGCCAGGGAACCACAAGGAACACAGGGCTGGAAATAAGGCAGGGAAAAGACCTGATTCCTATTGCCAGCAGCGAGGTCTGCTCTCAGAGGAGCTCAGCTGCCTTGCTGAACTGCCCTAGGCATAGCTGCTGCACTTACACGGGGAGCTCACTTCCACTGACCCTGACCCAAAGGGCTGATGGCAAAAGTCACTGAAGCAGACGGTGGCGAGAACAATAGCCCTTGCAGCAGGACGGCTTGCAAGAAACACATCCTGGCAGAAATGGCTGCTTAGTTGGTGAAGCTGTCCCCTTCCTAGGAGCATTTTGCCAATATAATGGTTTTGGTAGGTTGTTCATGCAACTCCTTCAAAGATGGCACAAGAAAAACCGAGCAAAGTAAGGTGGGCAGACAAAGGAACAGAAGAAAGAGAACCATCTTATCTTTTTAACCTTCATGTTAGATCTTTGGCCTGGTTTGTAAAAGAGCTGGGTCAACTTTCAGACGGAATTGCGGCATTTCAATTGATAAATTTCCTTTTAACATGAAGATCACGAAAGATCAAGAAGTCCATCTTGCAACTTGGCTCAGGCTGCAGCCTCATGCAAACTCCACTTACCGTGCCATAATCTGAGGTGAAGAGCACGTTCCCGTCGGCACATGAGCCAACAGTGCATGGCTGCAGCTGGTCCTGCTCCCGCAGCCATACCCTGGCACCCTGCAAAAAACAGAAGACCTCCTGTTAGGAAGAACTGGAACTTGCAAGATCCATACACAAGGTGCAAACACCCAAGGAAAGCTGGGGAAAACAGCGGTATTCAGAGGCTATTTCCAAACTACAGCTGCTTACAATTTTTAAGCAAGCTCTACTTACATTTTCAGGAAAGTGGTTTGGGCTTTTTTAACATACCATGAGAGGAAGAAAAAGCAGTTTTAATCAGCTTCACGCAGAAACCGGTGAAAGGAAACATTGGTTTTTATAGGGAGAGTCATGGAAAGATACAAACACGCAGAATAGTGGTTTGACTGTCTAAATATTTTCAAACTTGGAATAGCCGGTCATCAGAAGTCATGCTATAATAATAATAGAAAATATAAATAAAGCATGTTTAGAGACTCATACACCCACACATCATTGTAAATCAAAATGCTTCCAGAAGTTATCAGCAAGTAGAAGCTAAGTAGACTTCACAGAGCTTTGTTTCCCTCGGTAAATGACATGACTTGAGTGTTTTTCTGATGTGTATATACACTGACTATGTACACTCTGATGTATATATGATGGCCCTGATGTATATATAATAGTTTCACACACCCCACAACATCTTAAATTGCTCAGTGTCTCCCAAGACAAGCCTGCGCACAAAGGCAGGCTAACACGGATACAAGGATCTGCAGGGCAAGCAGATGTCATACCTCACCTATCCAAAAAAGTGCTGGAGAAATCAGTTTGCTGGATTGGCCTCTTCTGCCCTGCCCAACTCTGGGACCCGGTACAAGGGAAAGAGCAGGAGCACGAAGGTAAATCAGGGAGAGCATGACCTATGATTATGCAGAATTAGGCATAACGTCACACTGCATTTCAGTTATTGCAAACTAATGTGTTCCATGTCTTCCCAGAGAAATCACATAAACTCTGCTTAGATAAGTATTGAGAAAAAGCCAAAGTGCTGAACTGTTGGGTAATGTTAAGGCCATCCTGCTTTTCATCGATTCATAGACCTACTTTCTAATTTGTTTTCTGCCCCTAAGTTATTGATTATAAAAGCCTTTCCTATCCTCTTAAACCTGACAGCACCATTCGCTCTTTGCTTATAGGCTTATTGTGTTTGAAGAGATGCAATAGTATTTCTATATTGTATTATACAGAATGTGGAACACTAATTCTATTTTTAATGATTTATTGTAGTTTAGGTGGAGGTTTTTAAACTACTTTAGTCACTTTAAACACTTTGGTACCCTGGATTTTCTTTCTTGTAGAAGATACATCTATTGGCCAACCTCCAGACCTCAGAATAAAGAAATAACACTAAAAAAGGCCTACATAATTCTAGCTTTGCTGCTGTGTTCTGCCCTAGAGTTTCCACAGCAGGCAGATTAATTTCCCCTCACCAAGTGAATGAAAAGCACAAGTGCATCTGATTAGTACCTAAACCCAAGGATGGTGTGCAAAGATCACCCTTATGGCCAGCAAGCAATAGAAAAACGGTTTTTTATGTTGCAGATTCAAGTTTCAAGATCCCAGAGAGGTAGTAAGCAATGCACTGAATATAGATTTTGAGGAACGATACGGAGGTCTTCATGACATCCTCTTACGTTTTCTGAAAATCTCAATGCTTGAGACAAAATGTCCTGAGGCATCCGGGCAAGACGTTGCTCTTGAAAAATCATCCATTTTCCAAATCACATTCTGATTGTTACACATAAATGTATGAACAGTAACACGCCTTAGTAGAAGATCCAAAGGCTCCTATTGCCATCACAGCATCAAGAGCAAAGAATCAGAAAACAGCGAAGTTGTGTCTGGAGTTCCCACACACCCCAGCATGAGGAGTATGCCGTGTTCACAGAACCCTACACGCTCTCAAGAACCCTGTAGACCAGTTAGATCTGGGTTGCACACACTGTCCACTCCCTGAGCTCAGGAATTATTTCGGAGACACAGGCAGCTGATAATCTGATACACAAGAGACACTCCATGGACATGAATGCTGTTATTTATTAGGTACCATTTAGAGGGAAAAAGAGGAGAGATGGACAATGAGTTCCCTCTGGTATCTTCAACACCTAGAAATTATCCGAAAGTCCAGACTGACCCAGACCCTTTCCCAGCACAAGTCCATGTGCAAAACTAATAACAAATACTCACAAAAAGAGACCTAATTCTTTTGTACAATATTGCACAATTTCCTACGGACTTACGGCAGATCCTGCTGTGTGCTGCTAAGGAGGAGAGAGAAGGCAACATGATGAAACTCACAGGCACTTGGCATTTCAGCTGCCCAGAACTACTTACTTCAGTTTACTTGGATATTGTAGCTGTTTTTACAACAGCATTTGCCTCTGCCCAGTAGAATAACTGCACCCATTTATGTTGTTTCCAAAAGGAACATCATGCTGAGACAGCCAGAATGAGGAACCACAGAGCAAATAATTATTGTAACTTCTGCCCAGCATAGCCCCCGTTTCCTGAAAGGCCGAGTTTGTTTTAGTGCATCTCCTTTCATCAGCCCTTTTTTTCTAAACACAAATTTCCCCAAGGAGCCTTGACTAAATGCAGAAACAGATGGTGACACCAAAGAAACTGCCCTCACATCACTCCCCTCTCCCTCAATATCACACATTTCATTGATCAGTTGAAAGGATTAAATTGAGCAGAAAACTCCCAAGAACTGCCAGGCAGCAAGGCTGAACTTCCATAGGAGAGGCAAGGGCAGCCAGGTCTGGTGGGTCCCAGCTCCTGCTGGCACCACAGGTGATGGGAAAACCCAATCTCTCCTAGTGCAAGAGTGAAAACCCTTCAGTTTTCAAACCCGGACACAGAAGGTGTCACCCACGTTCAGAGGCAAAACAGTTTGACAAAACAAATGAAGCAACAAGTAATCACAGATTTGAAGAGAACACCTTAAAACACAGCTAAGGAACAGCAGGGTGATGATTTTGTGTAACTGCTTTCTGTTGAATAAAGCTGGTGATGATACAGTTAACTCGAGCCCCCTGTATAATGAGAATAGCTCATTCCCTCCCAATTCTTCTTTTAACTAGGGGTTTATTAGCAGAGTTGTTTTGTTTTTAAGTGGAGCAACAACAGCAGGTACTGAAAGAAAGAATAAAGTAGTAACGTACCAGAGTTCCTGTATCAAGGGTAGGTCACTCGTATGTTAAATGAACTCTCAGAGACCAGCATCCTCATTCCTATGGCCTCGGTTGACAATCTGTCCATGAACTGGCCTTGCCACAAAGCGCATAGCAAAGCACAATCTTGAAAACTGATCCCATAACAGGGGGTTATAATTTAGAAAATAAAGTTGCTTGCATACCAAGAGTACCGTTTTATCAGTACTGCCTCACTCTCACACCATGCTGTCTTCCACTTTTGACAGTAAACTATAAAATATCATTTTTCTCTATTCACATAACACTTGGCACTTTGGGGCTCTAGACTTAAAAATAAATAACATTTCCTGGTATTCATGATAGCGAAAAATAATTGAAGCCACAGATTTCTTTGGCCCTTCTGGGCACCTTTTCTAGAGTGACTGATACCAGGCGTTATCTCTTGGACTCACACGCCTGTAGCTGCGTCTCAGCAGAGGCAGCATGCTGTGTCGGTGGGGAAAGGATGAAGGAGACATCACACACTGAACCCCAGGGAAAGAGCATAGGGGAAAGGATGAAGGAGACATCACACACTGAACCCCAGGGAAAGAGCATAGAGGCAGACAAGCATGGCTCAACCCCGACTGCAGAAGCAAAGCACCCAAGCATTAAAGCAGAGTGCGTAGCTACCAGTGGGTGCACCCTCCTCATCAGCTATCCAGCTACTGAAGGCAGAGAGAGTGCCAGAGGACAGGACACAGAGCTCCGTACCTGCCTTTGCCTCTCCGCAACCTCCCAGCCCAGCAGAGGACACGTTCATGGACTGACGTGAGCAAGCCACTGATCTGCTACTGTACCATGCTTCAGAAACAAGGCATCATATGCTGCTCTCCTCTTATTTGTGTACTCTGGACTACCCTTGATTGCTTCCCCAGGACCTCCTCTTTTCTAGAAATGGCTTCTTCCCAGGTGCAAGCAAGAATGAGCTGCCCCAGCTGTACAGGATTTGAGGAGAGCTGGCAGCGCTGCCTCCCTCTGACAGCACTCATATACCCCATTCCTCCCTGTGCGCAAACCCGCACAGCTCCCAGGAGTAACATGCTTGGCAGGGGCTACATGATGGCTGCATCAATTTTCCAGGAGTTATTCAGAGTAGAAAGGTGCTTTTGGTTGGAAGACACCTTCCAGTGTATGCAACATGCACACAATTGTCCACTTTGTTCCCATTAGGTGATGTTTTCTTTGTGAGTGAACATGGTCCTCAGGATCCAGATCAACCCGCAAATACAATACTAAAGAGGCTCTTGCAGTGCCTTGGTCTGGGTAACTAACCCCCATCACATTCTGCAAGGGACAGGGATGTCTCAAGAATGAACCCCTCTGCACTCTGAGTCCAAGTCAAAAATTGCTGTTGGTGCTCCAAGTATTGTGTATATAGATACCTTTGTCCTCCTAGCGCACTGAGGCTGTTCAGTGGGTATCAGGCATCCAAGCCTTGTGTTTTTCCTGGCGATGGATCCATATGCTCCTAGGCTTGGAAACAGTGTTGCGCTAAGCCAGCTTTCTTCCCAGCCTCAATGGGCTTTGTGGTTGGAAACCAGGCAGCGGAGATTGGGTTAGAAAGGCCCTTGCAATCCAGACAAAGCCAGGATCGGGTTTCAATAAATGCACTTTTCAACAGATTGATCTAGATGATCATGAATAAGTGATAGGACACATACAAAGAGACTTAGCTAATGGATACAAGATTGGTGGGGAGGGGGAGTCCCTGACACCCTAGACCCTTATGGGAAGGAATGCAACCTTGCTGTTTTTCTGATGTCAGGCTGAAATGAAGTCATACAGCCAGTCCCTGGGTTCTGTCTGACCAGCAAAACCCGGACCAGCCGCTGGAAGGGGGGTGGCAGCCCAGGAGGCCACAGGTAAGAGAGAGACAGAAGCAGGCACAGCTGAGCTGGCAGCAACCAACGTGGAGCAGCCGGCAAGAGGGACAATACCTATAACAGCAGCAGGGACAACAGAAACGGACGTCTGCCTCTTGCAAGGCACCAGGATGACATGCCGCAGAGCAAGAAGGGACTGGATGTCACCCGTGGTTGCTACACAGAAGCCCACTGAGCCCAGGCAGCCTCTGCAGGCCAGCACAGTCAGAGCTGAGCACAAAGCTGCAGCCGTGGGTCCTGCTGCTCCGGAGCTGCAGCCCAGGCTGAGCCCATGACTCGACTAGTTCTGACAATTAGCAGCCCCATTCCTTACTAATTAAGGAGCAAAGCCCTCACTCTGCCAGCAGCTTTGCAGAATAGCAGTATCAGGAAAAGGTCTGTGCATTTTAAATTGTCTGATCTAAGAGCAGTTTGTCACTTCTGGTCACTGATGTAGGTGCACTGCTTCCCACCCCTCTTTTGCCTCCCCCTCCCATCTGTTCTGTTCCTCTCTCCTCCCCCAGTTTGGCTGCTACGCAGCTTCTCTTCTCCCCACTTTCCTGCACATCTCCCAGCTTCAGATATCCCCCAGGAAATGCCTGGTCCTTGAAGGTAATTCTTGCTCCTCTCGAAAGAGCAACTCCCCACAACAGCCACCACACCAGCACCTGGGGGTTAGAGCAGAGGGAGCAAACCCCCAGTGTTTCCCCGTGCCTCAGGGCTGCCCTTTGCCCTGAGCACAAGCTGCACGGAGAGGAGGCAGGTGTGCCTCCTTCTAGGTTTCACTGCAAGCTTTCTCCAGGCTCAGTTTAAGGTGAGCTGCCCCTTCAGTTCCACCGCGAGCAGTGGAGTCACTGCCCTCCTTGGGTGAAGCAACAGTCCTACGGAGCTTGCAACCACGAGGTTGCAAACCATCAGTTCTCTCCAGCCTGAGCATACTAAAGCTCAGGTCATAAAAACCAGCACCACTTCCCCGCCTTCTCTACAAGCTCTTCCCCACCGGAAACTTGAATTAAAACAACTAATACCCATGGGCACAGTACCGATACCTACAGATGCGTATTCCCTGTCTCTGAATATCCCTGACGCATCACAGCAGCTCTGGCTTTCCCACATCTTCTCTGTAGCCCTGAGAGGAAGGAAGCAACGTGGAACATGCAAAAGCCCAGCCTGGCCCTAGCAAAGCCTTCACTGACCTGCTACCAGCTCCAAACAGAGCAAGCCAAGAGCTATCCCTGCCCTGCCCTCAACTTGGACATTGCTTTGCATCTCCTCTCCCTCTTGCCACCAAGTATTTGGTGAGGAAGCATCCTTGCAGCTCCCACTCTCTCTCAAATTCGGCCAATGGCTTCAAGATTGAAGCTGGGCTGACGGACGGATGAGTGGCATTCAGGGTCCACAGAGGAGAGCTCAGGGTCTCAGGAAGCCACAAGGATACAGCAGTCTGTCACAGAGACGGCAGCTCCAGCATCCTCCCTCCGAGCTGCCACAATGGGACGTGTTTTGTAAAAATCTCAGGTGAGAGCCCTGAAACAGTGTTTCTTCTGCAGTGTTTATTACGCATAATTTGGGATTGTGTTCAATACCTTTTTGCATCTTGCCACATCCTTGACTTCAGTAATTCCCTGCCATATGGAGTTCTACCATCTCCTCACACATTGTATGGAAATGTACACTTTTTAATCAATCAGTCTCACCGCTGGAAAGCAGAAAATCCCTTTTTCTCGCCATCAGAGGTGGAGGAACAGAGGAATCCAGTCCACCTTCTATGTCTCATCCATTATTTTCTGCTCCTTTGCCACATCTCCCCCTATTTGTCATTTCACTAATAAAGTATTCTCAGGGTTTTTAAGATCCTCACGAGACATTTTCCTGGTGTTTGATCGTCCTCAGTGTCCTTCCCCCAAACACCACACAGAAAGGAAGCGGAGTCCCTCTGAGGTGGGATGCGCTGTCAGCCAGTCTGAAATAAGAAAGTGGGGAAAAACAGGGGAACAGCCCACGCAAGTAAGAAGCTGGGGAACAGTAAAGACAGTAGAGTTCACGTTTCACTATTTTCTCCTCTAAAATCACTGGAGACAAAGACATGTGCTAGTAGCAGCATCCAACTACTAGATGGGGATGGCAGCATTGTGAATAACAACGGTGACATGCAGAAGTTTTTAATAAACATCCCTGGAAAGCACCCCTCTTGCATCACGCTGAGATGCTGAAGTGCTTTCCCATATATTAGTAAGTGGAAAGGATGTAAAACTTTTTAAAAATCAGCAGGTCCAAGAGTTCCCAGAGATCTGGCCAACAAAGTTTCTCCCCAGCTGATTTTCATTTTTGATAAGCCTGGAAATTATAAGGAAATTCCATGAGGATGGAACTAAAGAGACTAAATTAGGGTGATGGCAGGATTATCCAAGTGACCATGGGTTGCTTATTCTGACGACCCCAGGGAAAGTACAGAGCTTTTGCCTTCAGCTTTTCCAACTTAAAGAGACTCTAGCTTTAATCATTGCCCAATGCCAGTCAACACGTGGAAAGAAGCTCTAGTCAAAAAGACTTCTTCAGTCTTTGCATCCAAGCATAAGAGATAAACAGGACAGCAATAAATTCTCATGGCGTTGATCATATAGAACACAGTATTCTGATAAAAGTCAGACCTTGAGCAGCAAAGGGATCTCAAAACAGTTGTTATGAATGGGGAAAACCAGGAGTAATCGAGGGAGTTTCCAACAAAACTCTGCAGAGGCAGACTCAGTGGTATTTTGTAGTCTCATCAAGGACCTAAAATCAAAAGTAGTGCTGACAGTACAAGCAGATGCCAACATCTGGTAGATCAGCAAGTACCCACAAGGATGAGACCATCAGAGCAGTGTGGATTCCACAGTCCGCTTGTTTGAACAAAACGGGATTAAAATACAGCCAAACTGAAAGGTCAGCTTCAGGGTAGAAGGAATGCAAGGAGCACTTCAAACGGAGGAATGTCTTCTGGAAAGTCACAGGCCCGAAGAGGATTGCAAATTGCTGAACAGAAACTCCCAGGACGTTTGGTTACAACAAAAGCTGATGCATGTCTGGGATGTATAAACAGGAGTAAGGAAGTTTACTGCTTTCTTATGCTTTGAGGTGCGAGAGAAGCCTTCCAGAGAAAATCTAAAGAACTCGGGTCATTTTGGCTTTTCAGAAAGATCCCTTGTCATGCAAAAGTGCTTGTGAAAACGTTAATGTCATTATGTAGATTCGCCGGAGCTAGGGCTGCCCTATCTAGCCCAGACACTGATAGCAGGGGCATGGCAGCAGCATGTGGCCCAGCATGGGCTGCGGACCTCACCTTGGTCCCTACGTACTCAACTAATTAAACCCTGCTGCGAGGACGCTGCTGCCAGCAGTACCGAGCCCCCTGCTCCGCTACCTGCTGCCTCCCCTTTCTCAGCAACCCGGTGCCGGAGGATCATTTCTTGCAGACAGAGAAGTTATTTGGGATGAAACAACTCTCACGAAGCAGAAGAAAAGTAGGACCCGAAAACGGATGGAGCTGCCAGACACTTTAGAAATGAAGCAGGATTTATTTTAAAACAAGGTTGTGTAACCACTTGAAGAAACTGCAAAAGGCGGGGGATCCTCCAGAAATAAGAAGCCTTTCCAGAAAGTGTGATTCAGCCAAATCTTAATCATTGGCTCAAGATGCAGGTAGCAGGAATCAACAGGACTAATCAACAGGACTAACCAACAGCCCCGGTCCTAACCTGAATTTCCCCCTTCTCATCAAATACGCTGATCACTGCATCTACGAGAGCCTCCGCCACTGGTTCAGTTGTTAGGATAATTATTGTGTTTATAATGACAGGACCCAAGAGACCCTGGATCCTGTGCCAAGCAGTGCATGCAGACAGGCTCTCCGTAGGTGTTTTTCCTGGGACTCGGCTCTATGGCACTGCTGAAGTGTGTGCCATCTCGGATGGAAATGAGGAGACAGAACCACAGAGCTTGGGGTAACTGGAGGGTAACCAGGAAACCCAGGCTCACAGAAGTTTCAGTCTTAATGATCACATTTAAATAGCTCGCACATTCTCCTCAAAGTAAAATGGGAAATAAGAAATTNGGGGGAGGCCAGAAGTGAAACCGGAGCAGTACAGGGTGGTTTTGGGGGCAGCGATGGGGCTGCTGCAGGCTGGCGCAGGGGAGACCTGGCTTGCCTTCACGTGGGGGCTCCCACCCAGCGCCTGCGCCAGCCCAGCCTCCCACCGCTGATAGGATCTGACAAGGTCGCAGCTCGCGCAGCCCAGATCCAGACGAATGCCCTAAGGAGGGAGCTAACAGGACTCCCTCTCTTCCGCCAGACACTTCTTCACGTCACCTTTGGCACAAGAGCTTTCTTCCCCGCAACTGCTGCTCCACAACAGGGCAGCCAGGCCATTTCACCCTACGTCTGCCTCTTTATCGCTCTGAGTGGTTTTGGGGACATACAGCTGGGATGGAGGATTCTGCATCTAGCCCCATGGATTATCTTCTCTTTAGCTGAAATACACAGACAATTAAACTCTCTTTAGTATTGACTCAGAAAGCATTACATTCACAGCAGAGATGTAATACTCAGCGTTTCTCTGTCTCTTCCCAATCTCTCCAGGTCCTCTTTTCTAAGAGGTCACCATATTCTTAGTAAACTGAGAGGAGGTCATCAGGGAAAGTCGGCGAAACATGTGGAGCTCAGGGGAGGAGAGAGGCTTGGTGGGAATACTCCTTCACAGACCAGCCCCACTGCTGAAAAAGACGATGCTCTGTCTACCATTTCTTTCCAAGACGGCATTTTCCTAAGTCAAGGGTTGTTAACACACAGGCACTCAGCTCCCCGTTATCTGGAAAGACAGCACATCACTCATGGTCAGCATCATCCAAGTCAGATGAACTATCTCCCTCGGCTCAGACAGGACATCCAGCCGCGTTCCTCCCTCTCAGGAACTCCCATCTTCTCCAAACTGCAGGGATTGTGGAGAAGGCAAACCAAGCTGTTGAGAAACCTAATCCAGGATGCCATATACGAGCCCTCCCACCCAGCACACCCTGGGGATGCTGATCTCTGAATAATGCAGCCAGACAGCTTCAACCAAGAGCTCAAAGCTGGTGAGAATCTCGTGTGCAACCAAAAATCAGAGCAGTCCTGTACCTGCTGCGGGAGGCAGGCTCCACGCTGCCAAGATGCATTCGCAGACAAGTCCCTTCAGCTCTTCTCCTTACCCATGCACTCTGCCTGCGAATGCTTACACGCATGAGTTTACACCAGCACTACGGAGCGATCAGGCACCTGGAGGACGATGTGTACAGCCGAGTATCACGTGGCCAGCAAAGGGCCACACTCTGCAGACAAAGCTGATGGCTTTGCGGAGTACTCAGACACCTTCCAGTTGCATCAAGCAGCGAGCACGCCTGCGCAGCAGCCAGGGCAAAGCTGCCACAGCAAATGAGACCCAGCAGAGCTGTTCGCTTCCTCTGCACCAGTTTGGGGCCAAGAAAGCAGCTCAGATGCATACGTGGTGGCAACTCAGGCAGCCCTCCTCCTCCTCTATGGGCTTGACCCCGAGGCTCTGTGCTGGTTTGCATGTGTCCCTGGGGGAGGTGGCCCCTCTCTTCCACGGCAGATGTCCCAGGCCACAAAGAAGAATAAGCTGTAGCCAGGGGAGGATGGGGAAGCAGTGAAGACCAGACTGCTGTAGGGAGGGCAGCTCAGACCACCATAGCCATGCAGGACATGAGCACAGGATCCCCCCTGTCTTTCTCTCTCAGTGTCAGAAAGCTTAATGTCTTTGGGGGATTTATTTTACAGCATAGATGAAAAGCGTTGCACTTCATCAAAAGAGCAATGAGGAAAAACTGTTTAACACTTAAAATGCCGGCATGTCTAAGCCAGTGGCACATGAGCAGAAGAGCAGCATCTATGACTCTACTGGATGCTGCTGCTCAGTGCAGGCTGACCGAGGGGCCGTGCCGGCTGGTCACTCCAACTGGAGAGCAGAAAGGGACAGGATGGGAGAAGTGTCTCCTTTAACCCTGGCCACGACATTCCTGCTCCTAGGGGAGAACTGGAGATCGAGTCACATCCTCTGTGTCACCCCCACATCCTGCCCACACTCCAGACACGCAGAGAAACTATCATCCGTCACCGTGCCACAGCCCTGGCCTCCAGGGCCCCTCCTCCCTCTCTGGGCACAGGACTCACTGCAGCAGCCGAGAAGGGAGACAGCGGGAGCGCGCACACTGTCTCAGCTCCTCTGCTCATGCCCGGCTGGAGCAAAGGCATCATCCATCACATCTCTGAGCCACGCCGCACACCAGGCCTCAGATGACAGAGGCACACATCCTTGCGCTGTACCGCTTGCTGAGGACGAAGGCTTCCTAATCTGCCCTGCTTGGGACGCTGCAGGGTAAGAGCGGTGGCAGCGCACACCTCGCCAACCCGCTGTCCCCGGGTCACAGTCAGAGGGAAGCCCTTCAGCGGTGTCAAGCTGACACAACTGGCCAAAAGCCAGTTTTCCCCCCTTGGCAGAGCCAGGACGATAAGTAGGTTGAACCCATCACTAAGCCACTTATCATAGATAAACTTCAAAGAACAGGAACTCCTTTGGTCTCCAGCACGCCAAAGGAGGAACCAGGGAAGCTGGGAAGATCCACGGCATCCCCACCTAGCCCCAGACACTAATCACATTGCTGAGCGTAGTAACTAAATGCTGCAAACACAGCATGGGAGCCTGCTAAGGCAAGACCAACAACACGCTGGGGTTTAAGCTATTCATTCTAAGGGAAGACATGTATCCCCCGGGACAAGCTTGGCTTCTGCTGCAGCAGAAAGAGGTGGAGCAACTCCCTTCTGCTCAGGCGTTGCCCTCCCACCAAGTACCCCCCATGGAGAAGGAGGAAGAGTGGCTGGGGTGCAGCAAATGCCAAACATTCCCGCTCCAGGGAAGCCACATCCCCCCCTCCCACCCCTACTGCCTTTCCTGCAAAGCAAAGCTTGGTGCTTTCCCACGCACGCTCGCCCCGGCTCTCCAGCCTTGGCCACCTCGCTTCACTAGGTTTTAAGCCCCTGATTTACAAGAGATGTAAGACTCCTAGAGAGTCCCTGGCTTCAGGGCTGCCCCTCAGCCCTTCCCTGGAAATCCTCGTTTCTCCAGATGACAGCAGAATCACGCCTGGACAAGTGAGGTTGGACAAAGCGGGCAGTTCTCTGCTGGGTGCTACTTGCTGAGACATGCACCTCTGGGCATCCCCTCTCCAGCCTCCCATTCCCATCAGGCTCCTCGGTGGCTACTCCTCTTGCAAGAGGCCAGGAGTCTCCTCGTGACAGAGGGGTGGGCATAAAGGCTCTGGTGAAATGGCCCTTTGGGAAACCCTGGCCTCCATCTGATTAGATACAGGCAGCCCAGGCTTCCAGGAGCAGCAGGTTAATCAGTTAATGGCTGAAAGGAGCCTGGGCGATGGGATGTGCGTGCCTCGGGGCAGCCCCAAGCGCACAGCCCCCGGGGCAGCCGCTCCTTCCTCGCTGGGGCCAGAGCTGGGAAAACATCTGTTCTGATAAAGAAAGTGCTTCACCGGGGGGGGGGCAGGCCCAAGCCC